>CM076578.1:760076427-760676427 GCA_034641835.2 Pinus albicaulis | reverse complement strand
AAATTTCGAGGATTTACTTGAAAGATTTAACTATAACATTAAGAGAGCAAAAATGGAAAATCTAGATGACGACACTCTAAAAGCTCTTTTGCTGAAAAAAATTAGAGATGAATGAATATATATACTTAAAAAGATGGGGAAGGGAGACATATATCAACTTACATTAGCTGATATTAGGGAACTATGTATTAATCTCTTAAGAGGAAAATGAAAAATTTTGAAACAACCAAAAGATCCTGCTCTTGCGAGGGTAAAAAAATTTGTGGCTGGAACAGTGAGTAGGGCAGAAAATGGGAACATGCTTGATGAACTCAAAAGAGACATCTTAGGGAGTCTTAGTGAACAAATAAACACCCTTAAGTTACAAAATAAGAAAAAATTAGAGATTGATTCTTTGGCTATTTTTTGTCCAAAATGCAGAAAGAATCATGCTTTGAGAGAATGTCCTCTTGATGAGAAAGTTGTAGAAACATGTGTGATTTGTTCTGAAAGTCATGAGACTAAGAGTTGGCCTTCAATTCTTGGTCTTAAGGCTATTTTTGAAGAAGAAACAAAATCAAATCCTACAAAATTTCTTTGTTTTGTCTCTATAAGATCATGGTAGGGGCCACAAGTTCAAGGGTTTAATAACCAAGTGAATACTCAACCCCCACCAAATTGGAATTCTTGGTAGCAACCTTGGCCCCAATCTTAATTTTAATCTCAACCTTGGGCTCAAGATATGCAGAATCCATATGGAATATTTTCTCAGTACTATCAATATCCTCCATCATATCCAAATTATCCTCCCCAGCAAAATCCTCAACAAAATCAACAACCTATGATCCAAAACCCAAATCCAAAACTCTCACTACCATTCCCTCAGAGACCAAATCAGTTACCCTCCCAACCATTACCAAACCCCAACAATAAAAAATACCAAAACACCTATATGATAGAAGGTCAACAATTTCAAACCTATGTGATTACTCCTCTCGGGATCTTAATGATGTCCAACTAAGATCTGGTAGAATATTAGAAAAGAAGAAGCCTTCTGTAGTCATTCAAGAATAAGACAATTCTGAGGAAGGTTGTCTACAAACTAATAAAAGTTTTGAGGAAGAAGTAGCTATTCAAAACCAAAATTCTGAAGATAAAAATCAAAAACAACAAATAAATTCAACTCCTGTTATAGAGAAACCATCAGTATCTACTTCTACGCTGCCTTTTCCTGAAAGATTACAAATTGATAAAGGAGTAGAAAAGCATATTATGTTTCCTAATTATGATTTCCTAGATGAATTGAGAAATATTTGCATCAAAATCCCTTTGTTACAAGCCATCAATGAAATTCCAATTTTAGCTAAAACAATAAAGTAGTTGAGTATGAAGAAACCAGGAAGAAAAATGAAAGAAATAAAAAAATCTAGCTTGTAGAAAAAATAACAGACATAATGATGGGAAAAATTGCAATTCAAAAATATCTAGATCATAGAAGTCCAGTTGTCAAAACACATATCAATGGGATTGAAATTCCAATACATTGATTGATGTAGGAGTGGGAATAAACATCATGAGAAAACAAACCATGGAACAACTCAAGCTTCCTAATCCTCTTTATACACCTACATTACTGCAGTTTCCATATAGATCTGTAATCAAACCAGATGGTGTGATAGAAGATATTTCAGTGTCTTTAGATTCTTGGGAGTATCCTATTGATTTTATGATATTAACTCGTAAGAACAATCTAGGAGGACACCCACTCATTCTAGGAAGAACTTGGTTGGCTACAACTGATGCTTTCATTAGCTGTAGATCTTGTGACATGTATATTTCTAATGGTAATTCAACTAAGAAATTCACTCTGTATCATCCAGCAAGAACAATCACAGAAATAGATGACAAGGAATGGATTGATGATGAAGAATACATACAACCTCTCTTCACTATTTCAAACATTAGTGAAGATATCTAAATCTTAAATACAATAGAAAATTATGAATCATCTCTAGAATATGAACATGATAAATTTCAAGAAATATCTAATATTGAATACTTGTCATCTAGGAAGATGTCTATTTACTCTATGGAAGAATTTGGTAGCACTACAATTGAAATCTTTCCAGCGAAAATCTTGGATATAAAAAAACACCTGGAAAAGTTACAACAAGAGAGGCTAATCAAAATGCTGCAACAACATTCATCTGCATATGCATGGGAATACACTAACATGAAAGGAATTAGTCCTAAGAATTGTATACATCACATCTACATTAAGGAAAATTGCAAACCTATCAGACAACCTCAAAGACAGATGAATCCAAATCTTAGGGAAATTGTGAAAGAAGAGTTGCAGAAGTTGTTAAATGTAAACTTCATCTGTCCAATTTCAGAAATTTAGTGGGTTCCTCCTTTAGTGATTGTACCCAAGAAAAATGGTAAATGGAGGGTATGCATTGATTATCGAGAATTGAATAAATATACTCTTAAAGATCATTTTCCTTTACCTTTTATAGATCAAGTGTTAGATACATTAGAAGGAAAGAAGTATCTCTCATTCTTGGATGGTTTAAATGGTTATAATAAAATTCAGGTTGCACCTGAAGATTATGATAAAACCACATTCACCTGTCCTTGGGGAACTTATGCCTACCGAGTGCTTCCTTTTGGATTGCGCAATGCACCTGCAACATTCCAAAGGGCAGTACTAGGAATTTTTTCTGATCTAATACATGATTGTGTATAAGTATATATGGATGACTTTACAATTTATGGTTATACATTTGAGGAGGCTTTAGAAAAATTGGAAAAGGTTCTTAAAATATGTAAGGAAGCAAACTTTTCACTAATTCATGAGAAATGTTTCATGATGTTTACTGAAGGGATTTTTTTTAGGACATCACATTTCAGGGGATGGAATTAAAGTTGATAAATCTAAAGTTGAGGTCATCTCTAGGTTATCAGTTCTAAGTTTCCAAAAGGATGTTAGAAATTTTCTAGGATCCATAGGTTATTATAGAAGATTTATTGAAAATATCACCAAAATAGCATCCCCACTCTTCAAAGTAATTACCAAAGATTGTGAATTCAATTGGAATCTTGATTCCCAGTTAGCTTTTGAAACCTTAAAAACAAAAATTTATGAAGCACCCATCTTAAGAGGGCCTACCCAGAAACTACCTTTTCATATTTTAACAGATGATTCATACACAACTCTAGGAGCTGTGTTAGGACAAAAAGACTTGATCCCTTATGCCATCTAATACACAAGTAAGAATTTGACTCCCCCAGAGTTCAATTACACTATAACTTAAAATGAATTCTTAGATGTTGTTCATGCTATCAATAAATTCAGACATTACATAACAGGCTATGAAACCTTTGTCCATACAGATCACTCTGCAATTAGGTATTTAATGAAAAAATCTACTACTAATGGTAGAGTTACAAGATGGTTATTGCTCTTACAAAAATTTAACATTACTATTCTAGATAGTCCTGGAAAAAAAAAACACAATTGCTGATCTCTTGTCTAGAATTCAAAATATCAAAGATAACACTCTAGTTGAAGATAAATTTCCTAATGAATATCTTTTTGCAATAACTACTCGGACCCCTTGGTTTGCAGATATTTCCAATTACTTAGTTACAAGGAAATTACCTTCACATATGCATTCTAGAGAAAAAAGAAGAAGCATTAAATTAAGTTAAAAATAATCATGGATTACTAATGAATTATATAAGACCTGTCCAGATCTCATTATCAGAAGATGTGTTCGAGAAGATGAAATGCCTGAAATTCTTAAGGCATGTCATGATGAACCTTGTGGTGGACATTTTTCTAACAAGAGGACAACATATAAAATCCTTCATTTACGATATTATTTCCATCCATCTTCAAAGATGCCAAAGAATATGTCAAAAGGTGTGACAGTTGCCAAAGGGTGGCTGCAAAACCCACATTCTCCATATAAAATTTCGTGTCACATTCATTTCTCAAAATAGTTCCCAAATTGGGACAACTTATAATGCGGAAGCTCCTTATTTAATCTTCAAAGAAGATTTCTTCACTTTTAATCCATGGTTGTGAAACTCCCCAATATAAACTTCATATGTGAAAGTTGTGTCTTTTTCATACCCTATGGTTATAAACCATAATAAAATTCACACCCTAACAATTTCTTTCATTTAAATAAACCATTTTATCAAAGGTTTTCTCCTTTCATTTATTCACAAGCAGAAACCATTTTCCTTTCTTAATTCCATATAAAAATACCCACTTTGATATTTCATGTTTCCGACTTGACCTTGGTTCAAAACCCAAATAATATGATTATTAATTTGGAATTAATATTCCTTTCTCACACTATGGTTTAAAACGAAAAATCTCATTAAAATAAATCATATCTGCTTATCATTCAGTTCTATGTTTTATAACCCAAATAAACCATAGAATTACTCACGGCCCACATATTTTCAACCACACATGTTCCAACTAATTTCGAAGCTTCAAATTTATTTATAAAGTTGAGATAAGCTTTAAACTTACCAATCCCGCCGATGCACATATGTCGAGGCCTTGTTTTAAACATATATGGCCCACAGCTGTCAATCATACATATTCATCATCCACCATTCATTCAATCGGATGGTTGTCATTTCATCGTGTTCCAACTCAATGATCTGACGATCATCACATGACGAACCTACATGCTCTTCGATTTCCCAAATCCGCGCGAAAGAAATGGTTTTCAATTACCACCCATGCTACGTGCCACATGATTAACGCTATCGCGTTCACTCAGGAAAAAGTTGCTTACCATCTAAAATCAGCGCAAAAACCATTTATGGTTTTAAAACCCGCCTTCACTCTTCCATTGCTTCCGTTGACTCATAGTTCCATACTCCCTTGATTCATGGTTCCACTTCTCATGATTCTGCATTCACTCTTTCACTGGATATTAATTATTTATGTACAACTCGATTTCCGATATTTTCTGCTCGCATCTTATTCTATATCGACCGCCAATTCAATACTCTATTCATTTATCAAAAGATTCTTCACAGTTCATTGGCCTTCTGAAAGGGTATCTATCGAATTGCTTGTGAATTCAATTTTATAGCATATGATTTCGATCTCAGATTCTCCAAAATTCACCTGCACCCTTATATTATGCCAAACCCTTATTACAAAGTTTATAATGCACCTGTTCATAAGCTTAGATTTCATGTATATACTACAATAGGAATAGATTCCTCCCCTTTATGCGATTATGTTTGGATATCAAATTTACAAGATCATATTTCTTTCAAAGGCATTGATCCATACTGTGATCAATGATCAATCTTTGATGAAAACAATCCACACTAAACTCAATTTATAACTGAATATTTTAGCCTTGTAAAACCACATTCAATCTCCTGAACTCATTTATCATATAATTCGAATACAATTACTCTGTTCATAAACTCTGAGTATTTCTCAAACATAATTCAATCAATCAATGCACACATAATTCAGAAATAAATTCCTTCATATATACATATGTAATCAAATTATAAAATACCTAATGTCTCTGGCCTGATCTTCAAATCAATGGCCCTTTTCTCTAACTGCCCGTAGGCTTAACAAACAAACCTCTATTTTTCCAAACCCTACTCTAATTCTTCTACTATCTACTGTTTCCTGTTACTGTTTTTCTGCCTTTAAGGCTTTACAAATTATACAAAAGATGATGAACCAATTTAGGTTTATATCCTCCATTATCTCAACAAAATCCTCCAAATCCTCAAAGTCCTAAAATCTATCCTTTATCCCTAAAAATCCTTTCAAACTCATAAAATCATGGAATTAATTCTAACTTAAGATTTACAATCAATTCTCAAATCTCTCATTCCCTATAGAATCTAAACTATCCTAATTCTCTCATGTTCTCCAATCATTCGGGAACATTTACAAATTTCTCTCAATATCTATTTTAAATGTCACTCAAAAACATTAATAATTACACAAGAAACCAATATTCTTTTGAAAACACAAGACCCCTATGTTTATTAAAATAAAAGGTATTTTCAGAACCTAATGCCCCTGCATCAGACTCCAAAGGTTAAAAATAATCATGATCTCCTGATCATGTGATTTTAATGTTTGTCTTCCTGGATCCCACACCTTGTTCTGTAATTTATCATCTATATCTATTATTGTTTGTTGTTTTTCTCCAGGTCTCCACACTTTATGCTTCTTTGGTCCACTGGTTGTACTTTCACAGTCTGTTATTGTCTTCCTTTTGCTGCTTCTGCTTCTTTTATTTCTTGTTGATGTCTTCTTCTGAGACACTTTCATCATTATCCCTCTCATTAGTTCAATTTATTTGTCCAATAAATCTTCTGATTGCTGATTTCTTTCATCTTTTGATTGCTGATCTTTTACTCTTACTGTCACCCTGTCATCCTTACCCTCTTGTTTTATGCAATTACTAACTTCTTCTAGATTATCACTGATGAAAATCTCTTTGTCTTCTCCCTTCAACAATTCATTAGACTGGTACATAATGTACTCTTTTCTGCTATCTTCATTCCCTTGCATCTTCACATTCTGCATTTCCCAATATTGAAATTGAGATTTCTCTTCCTGTGTTGAATCCTGATTATTCAGCATAAATTCCAGCAATTTAATTTCTTTATTCCATGGATTAAATATTTCCACAGAATTTTCTTCCTTCTCTTTTATTTGAATGTCAAACTATGTAAAATTTTCCCTAGCATCTGCAACAAAACCTGCATTCACAAAAAAAATTTTAAAATAAAAATCATAAGGCCTCAGTGCCTTTCTTTCCTATGGCAACATTTCAGTATGCCGCTATGAAATTTCTTCCTCTATCAGCACATCAGTATTCTGATTCAAACTTACCAAATAATTCTCTGAAGAACTCTCAAGAATGTCAACAAGTCTCTCTTCCACATCATCTGCTCTCATGATGTCTCTCTGTTCTTGTTCACTGTAGTGGACTTTGCCTTCTGCAATCCCTCTGTCATACTCTGATTTTTCCAACAATGCAATTTCTCTTTGGCATTTCTGAAGTATTTCATCATCACTTACAATCCCTGCATTTATACACAAATTTTCAGTTTGTAAATCACAAAGCTCAGCAGTCTCAACTATTGCTTCACATATCAGTTCTTCAGACTGAATCTCTTCTTCTTCCTCTACAAGAAATTCTTCCTGTGTTGTAACAACTTCAAATGTAAATGCATCACTGCTTCCCTCATTCAAGAGACATTCTTCATCATTACTCTCTTTTCAGAGTATTTATCTTCTAAAAGATACTCTCCCATACTTTTGACAGCTTCAAAATATTGCTCATCTTCTGCAAAACCTGTAATCACATCACAATTATTAGATTAAAAAATACAAGGCTTTACATCCTCCTATTGATCTGAACTTGCCCAATAGTTAAGGAAATCATCAATAATTCCCTCTTCAGCAAGGTAAAATTATTTTTGTCTTAAATCTTCACAATGATTCATAAGATCTTTTATAGATCTCCATTCTTCATATGTACCCATAACTTCACTCGGAAATTTTCCTTGTTCTTCTTCACAAATGGAAACTTCCATTTTCAACTCAGTTTCTCTGAGTTCTGCACATCC
The DNA here is from genome assembly GCA_034641835.2 of Pinus albicaulis. Taxonomy (NCBI): domain Eukaryota; kingdom Viridiplantae; phylum Streptophyta; class Pinopsida; order Pinales; family Pinaceae; genus Pinus; species Pinus albicaulis. The sequence continues at coordinate 760,668,795 of CM076578.1, read as the reverse complement.
CAATTGCACATTCATCCTCTGTTCAAGCTTTCTTAGCTCTTCTACTAACTGCATATTCACTTGTTGTTTTCTCTTCTGTTGTAGCCTCTACCACTTCAGTTTCTTCTTCATGAGCCAACCAATTCTCTAGTTTTCTTCTATCATCATTTTCAACTTCTTAAATTGTTCTCTTATCTTAGCTAATTCTTTGTCATATTCTTTATCAGTTAACTGTTTCCTTATGCTATTTGCCTTGGCATATTATTTCCCTTTTATTCTATTGTGGTATCTCTCTGAACCTCTGTTATCTCTTCTATGACTATCAGTAGTCATCTTCTTCTCCATTTCTATCTTCAGGAATTCCTCACTCATTTCTGCAATAAAAATTGCTCCTTGTTGCAACTTACCTCACCAATCCTTTTCTCTGGATTTGGTCTTTTGGCAAGCACTGGTTCTCTATCTTCTGGAACCACTTGAGCATTCCTCTCTGCTCCTTCTAGGCTTCAACTCATCTGAAACTTCTAAGAACACAATTTTCCTTTTTATCCAACCTCTGTTGGAATTCCTCAAGGTTCTGCCACATTCTCTCTTCCACTTAGAATCCTTTACTGGATTCCTTCATCACTGCTCTTAAAGTTGTGATCTTCTTTTGCTGAGATTTTCTTCAACTGCCTGCAACCTGAATTCTACAAACATAATGTTCAAACCATAGTTAAATAAAATTTATGAAATCATCTTCAAGGTCTCTGTATGATCTTGTTTTACCTTTCATTTGCACTGTATCTCTATGTGTTGCAATCTAGAAGTTTCAAAATCTGATCTCTTTTTAATTTCTCCATCACACATGCATTAATTTTAATTCCAATTTAACTAAAAAAAACTTGAACCTTCAAAAGAGCTATTTCCAGCTCTGATACCACTTGATGCAGCCAAAGGTTGCAAAACCCACATTCTCCATATAAAATTTCATGTCACATTCATTTTTCAAAATAATTCCCAAATTGGGACAACCTCTAATGCGGAAGCTCTTTATTTAATCTTAAAAGAATATTTCTTCACTTTTAATCCATGGTTATAAAACCCCCCAATACAAACTTCATATGCAGAATTTGTGTCTTTTTCATACCCTATCATTATAAACCATAATAAAATTCACACCCTGACAATTTATTTCATTTAAATAAACCCCTTTATCAAAGTTTTTCTGCTTTCATTTATTCACAAGAGGAAACCATTTTCCTTTCTTAATTCCTTTTAAAAATACCCACTTTGATATTTCATGTTTCCGACTTGAACTTGGTTCAAAACCCAAATAATAGGATTATTAATTTGGAATTAATATTCCTTTCTCACACTATGGTTTAAAACCCAAAATGTCATTAAAACAAATCATATCCGCTTATCATTCAGTTTTATGGTTTATAACCCAAATAAACCATAGAATTACTCACGGCCCACATATATTTCAAACGCACATGTTTCAACTAATTTTGAATCTTAAACTTTATTTATAAAGTTGACATAAGCTTTTAACTTAGAAATCCCGCTGATGCACATATGTTGAGGCCTTGTTTTAAACATATATGGCCCACAGCTGTCAATCTTACATATTCATCATCCACCATTCATTCAATCAGACGACTGTAATTTCATCACGTTGCAACTCAATGATCCGAAGATCATCCCATGACGAACCTGCATGCTCTTTGGTTTCCAAAATCCATGCAAAAGAAATGGTTTTGAATTACCACCCATGCTATGTGTCACACGATGAACGCTATCGCATTCACTCAAGAAAAATTTGCTTACCATCTAAAAGAAACGCGAAAACCATTTATGGTTTTGAAGCCCACCTTCACTGTTCCATTGCTTCCATTGACTCACAAATACTCCCTTTATTCATGGTTCCACTTCTCATGATTCTGCATTCACTCTTTCACTGGATATTAATTCTTTCTGTACAACTCGATTTCTGATCTTTTCTGCTCGCATATTATTCTATATCGACTGCCAATTCAATGCTATGTTCATTTATCAAAACATTCCTCGCAGGTCATCGGCCTTCCGAAAGGGTATCTATCGAATTCCTTGCGAATTCTATTTTATAACATCTGATTTCAATCTCAGGCTCTCCAAAATTCACCTGTACCCTTATATTATGCCAAACCCTTAACAGAGTTTATAATGCACCTGTTCATAAGCTCAGATTTCATGTATATACTACAATAGGAACATATTCCTCCCCTTTATGAGATTATGTTTTGATATCAAATTTACAAGATCATATTTCTTTGAGAGGCATTGATCCATACTGTGATCAATGATCGATATTTGGTGAAAACAATTCACACTGAACTCAATTTATAACTGAATATTTGACCCTTGTAAAACCACATTCAATCTCCTGAACTTATTTATCATATCATTCGAATACGAGTACTATGTTCATAAACTCTGAGTATTTCTCAAACATAATTCAATCAATCAATCCACACATAATTCAGAAATCAAATTCCTTCATATATACATATGTAATCAAATTAAAAAAGACCTCTTGTCTCTGGACTGATCTTCAAATCAATGGCCCTTTTCTCCAACTTCCTGTAGCCATAACAAACAAACCTCTGTTTTTCCAAACCCTACTTTAATTATTCTACTGTCTACTGTTTCCTGTTACTATTTTTCTTCCTTTAAGGCTTTACAATTTATACAAAATATGATGAACCAATTTAGGTTTATATCCTCTATTATCTCAACAAATCCCTCCAATTCCTCAAAGTCCTAAAATCTATCCTTTATCCCTAAAAATCCTTTCAAACTCATAAAATCATGGAACTGATTCTAACTTAATATTTACAATCAATTCTCAAATCTCTCATTCCCTATAGAATCTAAACTATCCTAATTCTCTCATGTTCTCCAATCATTCGGGAACATTTAAAAATTTCTCTCAATATCTATTCTAAATTTCACTCAAAAACATTAATAATTACATAAAAAACCAATATTCTTTTGAAAACACAAGACCCCTATGTTTATTAAAAAACAAAGTATTTTCTAAACCTAATGCCCCTGCATCAGGGTAGAGAAACCTGCTCCTTCAAATGAAATGCCTTTACAACCTCAGGTACTCATTGAACCTTTTGAAAAATGGGCCTTGGATTTTGTTCCACCTATTAATCCTCCATCTAAAAAAAAGAAGTATATTTTGGTATGCATTGATTATGTCACTAAATGGGTAGAGGCTAAAGCATTACCTATTGCTGATAAAGGGTCTGTAGTTAATTTTATCTTTGAGGATATCTTTACTCGTTTTGGTGTTCTAAGAGAAATTGTAACAGATCAGGGTGCTCAATTTACAACAAATATGGTGAAAAAGATGGTATAATATTACAAGATCAAGCACATAAAGTCTACTCCTTACCATCCACAAGAAAATGGTCAAGTTGAATCTACCAATAAGGTGATTTAAGGAATTCTCACTAAGACTATTGATCTACACAGAATATATTGGGCAGATAGGCTTCTTGAAGCCTTATAGGCCTCCAAAACAACATGGAGGAACATAACAAGACATACTCATGAACTTCTTTATTGGAGGCAAGTCCTATTTCCTATAGAATTTCAGATCAAGACCTTCAAGATTGCACTCCAATTGGGACTTGATTTATCAGAAGCATAGAAGCATAGACTGGAGCAACTCAATGAATTAGATGAATTCAGACAATATGCATTCCAAAGAACCAGTATAGTCCAGCACCAAAGGACTAAATGGCATGAAAAGTACATCAAAGAGAAAAAGTTTCAAGAAGGGGATTGGGAACTCTTTTTTGACTCAAAATTCAAGGGTTTTCAAGGAATGTTTCAGCCTCTTTGGCTTGGGCCATATGAGATTGAAAAAGTCTTTGATAATGGAGCAGTAAAGATTAGAACAATAGATGAAAAATGTATCTCTTCTTTTGAATGGTCATATGTTGAAAGTATATCATAAACCATCTTCAAAAGAATATTTTTTCAAGAAATTTCAAGATAATATTGATATGGAGTTAGTGAAGAAGAATTATTCTTCTTCACTAACTTATCATTTAATTTTCCTACATTTGATATATATATATATATAAGTGTATAAGTATGAAAACCAATCAATTATTGGCATACTTATAAAGAAAATACATGTTGAAAATCAAGTCTCTCTGACACCCTATATTTTCCATTTTCCTTTTTGCAATAAAGTAGTACAAACTTAATTCATATTTGCAGTCCATAATCTACAAACTTAGTTTTATTCCATATCACTCCACTATCATTCCACTTTCATTTCATTTTTCACATCCATACCATCTCATTCCATATTTTCACTCATGTTTCATACTTAATTTTTTTTTTTTTTACATTTTCCAACTCATCATATTCTGCAGCTGAGCACATTTTTGCAACTGATTCTATTCTGTAGCTAATTTGATTCTAAATCCATTTCAAATACTGACATGATAATTTCAAAAGGGACTAAAATATTATGTTTCGAAGGTCACCATGTTAAAAAAGAAGCTAAGGAACAACATCAAGAAATAACAAACAACAAGGTTAATTTCTGAGGTAAAGTGTACAAATTTATTTTAATAGAAAAAATTAAAACATGAAATGTATATAATATCTACATTCATATGTTCCTTGATAACCTATCATTCGAATTGATTAATCCTCATCATGATATATATCGACCATATCCCTCATATAATGTTGCACAACGGTTCATCATTAAAAATCATTGATTAATGACTAACGTTCATGATCATGACATGACCTACTTGTCCACGTCTCTTCAAGACCGTATCACTCACTTATTTCCTATAGCTCACCATAAACCCTCCATCAGATCCATAGCTCATTTCATCTCCATCGATTCCACGGCTCGTTCATCTCCATCAACTCTGTAGCCAATTCATTTCCACACCACAAAGAGGTAATTTTTAGGGTTGAAAGCATTCTGCAAAGTAGGATGGGTTTGATTGTCAGAACAGAGCTAGTGGGGTTCAAATACATGGAATTATATCATAGGTTAGAGAACTACTACAACAAGCTGGATGGTTGAGGTTTATAGAAAGGTTTGATGGCTTTCATAAGGAAATTACCAAATCATTTGCCACATATTTTGATGGAACTGAGGTGGAGATTGGGGACATTAAAGTCACAATAACAGAGTCATTATTGGCTCAAGCTACAAAACTACCGAGGCATGGAGAGAGATGGTTCAAGAACAAAGAATTCCGTAATGAATCATGGAAGGTGATACTTAAAAACCTAGGTATGGATGTCTCAATCTTTAGAAAAGGAATCCCAAGTACTGCTTTGAAAAGTAAATGGAGAAATGTGCTTTTGATTTTGCAAAAATTCATAACTTGTGAATGAAGGAATGGAACCATGTATGTTTATCGTATCCAATTATTAATGGATTTTATAGAAAATGGTGAGATCAAACTACCTTTATTTCTACTCAGTAGTCTAAGAAGAATGGCCTCGAATGTACAAAAGAGAATCCAATTTATAGAGACCACTATGCATCATCATGTCTTAACGAAAATATTGATTAGTTTCACTTAAGAAGCATAAGAGACAATTGGGAGGATTTCCTTGTTAGGAATAATTTTCGAGAATAACCAAAATCACCACCCAAGGAAGAAAATGTTAGGAGAAGTAAAAGGAAAAGAAGTGATATAATTGTGGAAGACAGACATGAAACTTCACCAGAGAGGGATAATGAAAAATTAATCTCTGAGGAGTTGACAGAAATTAGGAAACAAATTAAGGCTAGAGGAAAGAAAAAGAAAGAGACTAAGGTTAAAAATTAAGGAAATGGCAGTCCTCCAAAATTAAGAAGGAGCTCTAGATTCTGAAGCACTATGAAGAAGACATTGTCTAAAGAAACAAAGGCCATAAATATAGAAGAGGAAAATCTAGTCCCATCACTTGTTTATAATTCTCCTAAGTACAGTCCTCAAAAATCTCATGTTTATCATTTTGAAGAAGGCCCCAATAGAAGATTTCCTGGTATAGATCCAGTTCAACAACATATATATGATTATGTAGAGTCATTAGAAAGAAGAAGTACCTAAATGAACCAAGAAACACCTATCAATCCACAAGAACCTATGATTGAAGCTCTTAAGAAAGATAATTATTAATTGGAGGCATTGAACAGACACATCAAGAATGAAAATGATATTTTGAAATATCGTATCAACTTGAACAAGGAAAAGCATGATAACACTACTATGCAGCTAGGGCTATTGCACAAGGAAAATAATAAATTGAAGAAAAAGAATAAGATGTTGAAAAAATTCTCATGAAAAGGCCAAGAATGACATTAACTTCAAAGAGAAACAAAAGGATAAGGTTGGATGTCATAGCTGAAGTATCTGACATGCAGTAAGGGGGAAGAACTTATAATTTTGGAAAATTGCATGAGGAAATGCAATGATTTTGAAGTGGGGATATGTTGAACCTCAAGATTACCCTCTCCTTTACAATTTTCTATTCTCATTTCACCACTTTTCCATAAGTTCATAAACCCTAATCAGTGAAGAATGCTAAGGTTTTGTCTCAAGGTTACATTTAAATTATTTTCATCTTATACTTTCATGATTTTTTTATTTTTATAACTTTTTGAAAATTAGCTCTAGAATGCAGCCTGTTCTGTAGCTAACTATGTGTTCCATATCCACTCTTATGGTTTACCAGGTTCCAGGTGTCAGTTGAGGAATCAAGCCACATGGTTGTTTCTAGAATCCTTCCTACATGGATTCTATCCTACTCATTTGATCCAAATCGACATAATGAGGTGCCTAAACCTACGGTCAAAGTTACAAGTCAAAGAACGTTACCTACAACAATAGGACTCCTGATTTTCTCTTAGAGGAAAATCATGAGTCCAATAGTCCTATTTTGATTGTAATTCAATTTGGACACCTGTAGCTAACTTAGCTCGAAATTATTCATTTAATTCCTCTTTAAATAGTGGTTCCACATAACTGAGGAGTAGAAAATTTCAGTTCAGTACAGTTCGGATTTGCAAGTGAATACTCTGGTTTCCATACTCTATTTTAATAACGAAGTTCAGCTACCAAATGGTTGTTTGATTTCACTTTTGATGAGCTAGGATTCAACCAACTTAGTAGCAGAGGGCCCCTTCTTCTAAAGGAGGTTTTTATTATGTTTTCTAGTTAGATTTCTTTCATTCTGTTTAGCAATTTCTGTTATGTTTCATTTCCAATATTTTTCAAATAGTTTAATGATAAATTGAAACTGTGCAAAATTGTTCTTCCAAAACGTTTCAAGAATATAGAAATTCTATTTTCAATATTGGAATAAGGATTGAAGTGCTAGAAGCCATGGTTGTTTAGTTTTATTTGTCTTGCCTTTTCATCTTCATTAAGTAGAATTTCCAATTGCTGTGTCAAATTGATATTTATGAAATCTATTTTCAATATGCTAAATTTATATTAAATGGTTAAATTTCTCACATGTGCAGTAGTTTAATTTCTCTTATTTCTTGTCATTTTCTTGCTAATAATCAGAGGCATAATTGATTTCTCCGAAGACATTTCAAGAGGTTAAAAAATTCACATTTGAGTGTGATTGATAAGTCAATTATACATTTGGTTGATCTTAGTTAGACCTTGCATGCTTTTACTTTCAAGACCCTGATTTGATTGCAAACAACAATCTTCATAAAAACCACTCTACAAGGAACTAATCTAAACATGCTAAGAAGGGATGGTTGAATGATTAAATATAATGCAATTTCTGAATTTTTCATTTACAGAGCATTCCTAGTTCTTTAGTTCAAAACAAGTGTAATTAAATTACTCAAACATTACTTCAAATAAGGTCACCCTTTAAAATTGAATAATTGGAGTTGCTAAAAACATATTAGATATTTTCATTTTCATTCCTTGATTTCTATTCTAGGACCTTAGCAGGCTAAAGTGCAAATAGTTACTAAACTCCATCTTAATAGGTTACATTGAACAATTAACTGTGAGATAACTGAAGGTACAATAGTTGATTCATTTCCTTCTTTCATAGGTATTGTAATTAGTCTTTTAGGAATAGATCCATGGATTAGGATTAACAAAAAAAACATATAGATACTTTGATTTCCAAACTATGTCTTAAACTAGCCCTTATTTTTCGGTTTGATTTTATGAAAATTAGATTAGTTTTAGTACACTTCCTTTTCTTCCTTCTAAAATTAAATTGGATTAACTTAAAACTCCCCTAAAAACAACATAAAACACAACACAATGAAGTAAGGAATAGGTTTCTTAAGCACATATGGTGCACCACACTTCATCAGTTTACTATCCTTGGTTGATAATTAATGAAAGCAATTTAGGAACACTAAATTGACTAAACACTTTACATATTCCAATATTCCTTGGAGATTTGAAATTGAGCATGGACGCTGAATCCAAACCCTCATGAAAGTTCCCCATGTCAGATAATCTAACTATATTTGGTCTTCATAATTTCCATTTTACTAATGACATTGTATATGTTTGTAAAAAGAGAAAAAAAATATTATTTCAAGCGTGGGTTTCATGCTAAAATTGATTTTTCACTAGGTGAGCATGTTATTAATGCTCCTAGGGTTTATTGATTCAAAAGAATATTTTTCATATGTATAATAACCATTTGGGAAATTTATAATAAGGAAGAAAATTAATTTTTGAATCTATAAAGTCAAAATGATCTCCAAGACCAAGTCGACCCTACTAGTTAAAAGCCAGCTTAGGTGAGGCCTATTCAACCTCTTTAGAAAGGTATATAAAGGAAGAGAACTTGACTTATTTGGACACACTTCAATTTCAATATTAAGTAATAAATAGGAATAATTCGGAGAGAATTTCAAGAAAGCAAGACAAAGTCAAAGAAAAGGAAGAATATCTAATATTTATGCTTGGATTCTCTTACACGTGCAAGATTATAGTTTCTGGGTGACTGCTGCAAGCCAAAAATTGTAGGTCGAAACTATAGGTTTGAATATAGGGTTGAATCTATGATTTGACCAGAAAGTTTGAATTTTTACTTTTATTGAACTTGTTGACTTGAGATTATTTCAAGAAGGAACCTTTGGAGGGCTGATTCTATAAGAAGAGAAGAATTTTTTTTGGTTTTTCCCCTTGGAGGGGTTTTTCCATAGCTTGCAACCTACTTCTTGTGTCCATTGTATTTTATGATCTTCATGGTTTATACAATTGATAATTGTTTGATGAAAAGAATCTAATAAAGAGCAATAGTAACTTAACAAAAGTTTCACAGGAAATTGTTAAGGATAGCATAATTGTTTTAATATATACTGTACTTGATTCTCCAACATGGTATCTGATCTAATGTGAGAAGAATGCATTTTTAAGATCATCGTTTTGATAAGATGAAGACACCCATTGAACGAAATAATTTTCTAAAGGACACAAGGAAGTTCTTAAGGAATAATAACTATTAACCTAGAAGGAAGAAGACTATAAGATCTCATTGAAGGCTCTCTATTGCACTACATCATCTTGAAGAAAAATACATATCATTCTCTCTTGAAGGATGTTTACTATTGAATGAAATTTTTGAAGTCTCTTGAAGGTCCTTGAAAACATCAAGATAATTGAAGGAATAATCAAGAAGAAAAATTGTCTGAAAAGTAAGTACCCTATTGTTCTCCATGTATCAATCTACAAATAAAAGGGCTTCACTTTGCAATGAAAGAAACGATCTCATTGTATCAGCAAAATTCCTAGCATGGAGGAAAAGGAATTTTTTGGTGCTCACAAAAAATGAAGTCATGGAATATGTTCTTGGAGAAATTACTCATCCAAACAAAGATAAGACTCAATAATTAGCAAGATACAAGAATGGAGAAGTGAGGGCACACAAGATTCATTTTTAATCCATAAAGGATCATCTCATTCCATTTGTTTCTAATTTAAGTATATCTAAAGAAATCTATGATAAGTTGGTGAAATTGTACTCCATAAGTACCTCATGTCAGAAAATATCCTTGAGGAATCAAATATATAAAATAAGGATATCAAAGTATTATGAAGATGTCATAATTAAGAGACTATTTTCAAGGTTTTGGAGAAGTTATATATGATTCATGGATGAAAACCTATGTACTAAATTCTTTTCCATCTTAAAGGAGTAGTTTTGCAGCTATTGTCTACATAAGAAAATATAATAATCCCTTTGATGAACTATGGGTTCAATGTATCTTGAAAGAAAAAAAATTTAAGGCAAAGGATGACAGTGAATCAGAGGAAAAGTCTCAAGCATTTTTTATAAAATCAAAGAAGAATAAATGAAATTTTACGAAGTCCAAAGGAAAATAAGATATGTCCAAGATACAATGCTTTGGATGCAATGATGGTGGACATTTTAAGAGAGGTTTTCCAAATAAGAAAAACAACAAAAAATGGAGCAAAGGAGTGGAGCTTACATAGCTTAACATAAAGAAGAACCTGAGAAGAAGTTGAAATGTGAATATCTCAAGGATATATACAATGAAAGAACATCCATCTCTATCAGTTTTATTTGCAGTTTGACTTTTTTTTATTAGAGAGTAGCAGTTAGAGTAGCATGCACCGTTTCATTCTCTAGAAGAGTCTTTTTTTTTGTGAAGCGTGGCATAATAAAAGGAAGCCTATTATAGTAGAAGAATTCAAATGTAAATGATCAAATTACTTTGGGATAAGTCATATATCTGACAAGAATGAGAATATTTTGACTATCTTGCACATCACAGTTCATCCAAGTATTTTCTAACATAATGTTACAAATAGTAATTTTGCAGAAAGGATCACCAAAATCATCCAATAAGAACCATCATTTAGGTAAATTTCTTTAATATGTGAAATAATATTTATGACATGACTCATATATATTCCATTTTAGTATGGAAACAACTATCTTAAATGATGAAGAAATATAGTTGGTCAACTTGTGGTTTGAAAGGGTGAATGAAGTATTTCTCCACTTATGAAGGGAAACTTATCTTCGATAAGGATAGAAGAAGTCTCATTCAAATAAAGGATATCTAGATGGTTTTATGGAAGGAAAGGTATGCATTTTCTTAGTAAATATTCCATAGAAGGTAGAATTCTTGTTTATAGGAATCATGCAGAAAGAATTGGTCATAAGAATTTTCTTAATAACATAAGTATGAGAGGTCTTCCACGTGCTTACTTAATGCTTGGAAAAAGTAGTACTATATTATTTGGATTGGCTAAATACCAAGACTCTTCCTTAATATAACATGGCATAGACATTTTTATATTATTGAAACATCCAAATTGTATCTTAAAGAAATAAAGACAGTTGATGATAAAAACTCCAAGGAAGAATATTTTGTATCTTGTTGATTAATTTTCTCCATAGGCACTTCGATTGAAAGAATGAAGAAGTATTCTTATATTATATGAATATATACCATGCATTAGGATGTTGATATCAAAGAAAAGAAGGTAAGAAGAATTAGGAAATATTCCATCTTGATGAGGTAATTATGATATTTATGTTTTGGTACTTGTTATGTAGTTAGTATATTTTTTTTCTACCTGAATGTTTGTTGCAGATATGCAAAATGGCAGTTATGACTAGTGCATATACAAATATTTATTTTGAGATGAATTCAAAGTATGCATGGATTGATTGGATCAATTTGGAAATCCTTAGACAATTCTGTGGCCGCGATGTCTACATCATCTTTGGATTGAAAGGGAGCAACACAAAAATATAACCTTATGTTTATGTTTCAATGAAAATTAATGAAGATCAATTTCATGATTAGAGAGATATATGATTATCTCTACTCTTATTGACTCAATATAATGTCTTTATTGATAGTGAATAAAGGAAAGTGATATGAAAGGTTAGTGGATTGAACCCTTCCAGAGAATGAAATTTTTTGGCTCCATTAGAAAATCTCAATATGAAGAGAGTCAAAGGGGAGGAGAATCCATGTAGCTAGTACTTGAAGATATCCATGAATAATGAGTAGTTGATGTATTGATGAAGACATGCTAAAGATATTGTGGCCCATGAATTTCCAGTTCAAAGGAAGTAAGTAATCTCTTATATGCTTGAGAGGGTATAATAAACATCCTTAAATCTTCAAAAAAGAGAAAGAATATATTCCCTAATCAAGAGGGAATGAGGATCTCCTAGATCTCATTGAGAGGGAGTGACGTTAGACATCATATTCTCCATGTGTCATGCATTAAACCATGACTAACAAATGAAACTATAGTTAATAAACTAGTTGGGAGGATGAAGGATTGGATAAGCATATGGGATTGATAATCCTTGAGGATAGATAATACAAGATATGAAATAATATAATGGACTGAAAATATTTGATGATTGGACAGGGTATCCAAGCCAAGAGTGGTCAAATAAGACTGATATTCTTTGGGAATTGAGAATCCAAGAGAAGAATAGTCCTAAAATGAGATACCTAGTGAACATCCTGATGGAGTATGTGCATTAAGATGTAGTGTGTAGGTATCTCATGTAAGGCCTCCCAAAATTATGCCATGATATAACTACAATTTGTTATTTAACTCCATTCTATGTTGACAATGTTGGTTATGATGTTCATGCTTAAGGACGAATTATAAATTTGACTCTTCTTATGAGAATATTTTAGTTTGTGATAATCCCTATACCAGCTATGTAATTATTAATACCTTCTTAGTTAAGAGGGAGTGTTGGAGAATGTAACTATATTTGGTATTCATAATTTCCTTTATACTTATGACATTGTATATATTTGTGAAAAGATAAAAATAATTATTATTTTGATAATGGGTTTTATGATGAGATTGATTTGTCACTAGGTCAAGCCTGTTATTCATGCTCCTAGGGTTTATTGAGTCAAAATAATATTTTCATATATATAATACCCATTTGGGAATTTTTTAACATGAAATAAAAATTAATTATGAATCTAGAAAATCAAAATTACCCCCAAGACCAAGTTGTCCCTACTATTAAAAAGTCATCCTAGAACAGACCTATTCAACCTCTTTAGTGAGGTATATAAAGGAAGAGAATGTGACTCATTTGGACACGCTTCAAGTTCAATCTGAAGCAAGAAAGAAGAACCAAGAGGAGTGAAGGCTAAGAAAGTAGGAGAAAGTCAATGAAAAGGAAGAATATCTAATATTTATGCTTGGATTATCTCACATGTGTGAGATTAGGGTTTATGGGTGACTAAAGCAAGCCAAAAATTGCAGGTCTGAACCATAGTTCTAAAATACAGGGATGAAACTCTGATTTGACTAGAAATTTTGAAGTTTTAATTTCATTAACCTTATTTAATTGAGCTTATTTCAAGAGAGATCCTCTAGAGGATAACTTGGTGCTTGGAGTATGTCTTGGATTTCTCATTTGATCTAATTCTATAAGAAGATATGATATTATTTATAGGTTTCCCTCTTTGAGGGGTTTTTCCCTGGCTTGAAGCCTAATTCTTGTGGACTTTATCTTTTATGATCTTCATGGTTTGTACTCTTCATAATTGTTTGACGAAAATAATCTAATAAATAATAATACAAAACAAACAAATCCTTAACAAACAATTATTAAGGATAGGAGAATTGTTTTGATAGATTCCCTACTTGATTCTGCAACACCCCATGACATAAAAATATCAGACCCTTTCCAACTAAAAATTATCCAAAAAAATCCCAATATCTAGATACATACAATCCATTATTCACTACTTTTGTTTTGACTTAGTCTAGCTTCTTGTTTTCCTTGGTGAAATTCTTTTTCCATTCTTCCCATATTGAGTCCAACCCATGTTTTATTCTATTTTTTGACAAATCATTCTTCAAAAATTGAAATTTTGATTCTTCCTTATATGTTTGATCTGGCCATGAAGATGATTTTCCATCAACAATACTTTTGGATTTAGTAGGGTTTGTTGATTTTCCCTACTTTTTTTCTGTTGCCGCTAATGAAATTTCTTTGGCTAGATCTACTTCCTTCTTGTCATCGAGTTCTTCCATATCCTATAACTCTTCCTCTTTGAATATCATATAGTAACCACTTTGAACACCATCCCACCTTTTGGACCTTCATGTTTTTTTCTAGTATTTACTATTATGTAAATGTTTGGTGCAATTTTTAATCACATGGCTCATTTCATAACATGTTATACAATGAAATGAAATATTATCATAATTTATTTGTTAGAACCAGACATACTTTTGATCCGTCGGGTTAATCCTCGCAAGATAACCATTTTGAAATCCATCTCCACACATATTCAAGCATAAGTAGTCTTTAAAAAAATTTCAGTTTCAGGAAAATGACGATAAAACTTCCCTAACAAATTCCAAAGAGAGGATAGAAATGGGAGACCTCGAAAATGAAAGGAAAACTTTTGAATTATTACCCAAACTGGAGTTGTAGAGATTTACACAATTACCATATCAAAAGTGAGAGTCCAAGGTTGCATGAAGAGGGTGACACTACCCCAAAACCAAACCTAGCTTCACAAATGGCCTTCTTCTCCTCTATTATATCAAAAACCATAATGAAAAAACTCCACGCCATAGGGTAAATATTTAGTTCCCCAATAAAAAGGGGATCCCATGTCTTAGAGATCCATTTGTGCAGATCAGTGAATAACAAACAAAACCCATTAAACCTGTAAACCAAACCTTGATTTAATTTTTTTTTCACAATAAAAGGCTTCCCCATCTAAAGGAATAATTAGTGAATGAATTTTTTACACAACTGGAAGACCAAAATTTTTTTTTAGCATGGAACTATATGAAAACAAAGAGGATATTGCTTGACTAATAGCCATACTTGAAAAAGAAACTATCATTTTCATTGAATCACTGATGTTTGTTATTAAACAAACCATTGAAGAAATATACAAAATATTTATGCAAAATAAGCATAGAATGGACAACTCGGGTGAAACCCTAGACGTTTGAAGGATTTTTGGAGGTCCATCGATCATCCTTTTCATAAACATGATCAAGGTGGAATTTTAGGTATAAATTATTTTCAGGTAGGATTATGGTGGCCAACCATGTTTAAATATTGTCAAAGAGAAGTCAAGAATTGTGACATCTGTTAGAGGGTAGACAAACTGTTTGAAAAAAATGAAATTCCACTCTATAAAACCAACCCTACCATTTGAGATTTGGATTTTCAACTTTGTCAGAACATTTCTCGAAAGGGCCAAAAGGAATGGAACAAAATATATTATTACTACAGTGGAATACTAAATGAAGTGGGTGGAAGCTAAACAAATTTAATCTGGTACAAAATAAGTAGAAGCCAAATTTATTTATGAAAGAGTAGTATCAATATTTGGATGCCTTGAGTATAATTAGTGACAAGGGCATAGAGTTTGTGTTGGGTCCTTCATTTTTTAAGAAAAATTTGGAAGATATGGCTGGAAAGTAGTTGCGGCCACTAAAAATAGGGAAGTGACATAGGAGTTGAAAGTTATTTATATTATGATTTACAAATATATGAAAGAAGGAAACACATGTCATATATTTAAAAGATAAAAAATGATAGGGAAAAAAGCATGAAAACTCATCAAACTGGACCTCATCGAGATAAGGATCAAGGAATTTGGATGTTTATTATATTCAACCTTATCAAGCAAGAATGATCTATAAAAAGGGACAAAGATGAACGAATTGGGTTGTTGAATAATTAGGAGGTTGAAGAGCTAAAGGCTGAGAGGTTAGAATGTTGCAGTTTTGTTGACTTAGCACTGTGAATTTACTTAAAGGGAGTCTAAGTCATTTATATGACACTTTGTTGTGTCTCTATAATGTAATGTAGTCCTAATTTATTAAAATCTTGAAAACATGCATGAGTTTCTGGTGTAATATTTCGGCCTAATGAATAAAAGATTTGTTGCGAGAATGAACTGCATTGTAATGTTTGATGATTACGTATCCCCTTTAAAGTTTTATTTTCTTGGTAGATCATTTTAATGTGTTTAGTTGTGAATTTTTAATGTGCATGTTGGTTCTTCTACAATGATTGATACATTTTTCAGAGTCAATGTGTAATATAATGATTGAATCTTCTTTTCCACCATACTAGATCCCCTATATCTCCCTATGTTTCGTCATGCCTTGGATGCAATGCTCATTTTATTAAGGGAGTGAAAATGTAGGTGTTATGTTAGACTAAGATAGTCTATTTATTGGCAATCTTAATTTTTGTACCAATAAATGGTTTCATTGTCGGGACCCGTGAAACTTTCAAAAGGGATCTAGATCATTGTGTCGAGTATTTTTAGTGGAGAGATTTAGGATTGGTGGCATAAGAATATTGATCAGTTTATTCTACAAAAGTCTAAAACATGGTGGAAGAATTTAGATTGGGTTAAGGAAGAGGATTTGTATGTAGAACTTTCTTGTGATCAAGAAGAATTTTTTTGGTGTTAGTTTCCTAAAGAATTACAAAATTGGGTGAGGAGGCTATAAGTTAAAGATGGAGAAAAAAATCACCTCAAGCTTCATAGAGATTTGGCTAGAGATGGTTTACCTGAGTTTCATTTCTTAGGTACTGAATTAACAAGAATTGTTGATTTTTGGGTTCATACAACTTTAGAAGGATACATTATTGAGTTTTTGTGAAAATCACGAATCCTTTTCTAAGGGAGAAGCGATACTTAAATACTGGTTGTGAGGAATACTATTGAATGAGATTCCATTGTGTATCAAAATCCTAATGGTTGAATAAAATATGTTTTTCTTCCAAGAAAATAGGATGGTCACTTAAAACCCTCGGTGCTAGTGGTAAGATCTAGGGGGGTGGGTGGTGGGGGATGTTGTGTAAGTACAAAAGATGAGGGGTCGTTGCGATGGGTCCAAAGGAGTTGCATCAAGCTTGAGTATTTAGAGTGATATCGGGAGAACTAATATATTATATAGGTCATGGGAAAGTAGGGTTAGAATAAGATAATTGTAGAGGATAGGAGAGTCAATGACGATTCTAGTGTTGCGGAGAGAAGGAATGAATAGTCCAGAGTTGCAAGGAAAAGGATAAAGTGAATGATCTCGTTTTGGTAGAATAGGAGGCACTAGCAAACGTTTTGTGGGAAGTTTTAATTAGAGAAATGGACCCCACCTGGAGTTAAGATGATTTTATACGCTCGAGTTGGTTATCCAAACGATTAATATGAATGATGATTACACTCTAGTAGAAAATGACACGCATTTTGTAATGAGGACAATATCATATGAGGATGAATCGGTCCCTATAAATAGTTTTCCATAATCTCGTGGTCCTAATCTTCCCCTGGTACTATATCAATATCTTGGTAGTTTCTTTTCTAAATTCTGTAAGACTTTAAAATTTTAGCAAGTGCACTTTAGGTACGTAACAAGAGGTTGTAGTCAAACAAGTAGTCCTGGTAGTGTTTTTCAGTTAATTTTAGGTAATTATTCTCAACTGGGTTCTCAAGGATTTGTAATAGTTTCATTAAGGAAATTAAATATGGATGGAAAAACTACAGGATCACTTACCCATTATCCATAATTTTGAAGACAGGGAGGTGAATATGTTGACAAACATTCATACGTATGTGAAGTTATTTGGAGGGGAAGATAGACTTTTGAAGCTACTAATCTCATCAAGTTTCATATGACCTTGCGAGACCGAGATTTGCGATGATTCATTAAATGGTATAAATTTAATAAAAACCCTACCATGGACCAACTTAAGCAACATTTTCTTCAAGGGTTTAATCTTCCACAATAAAATCAGTAAGGTTTAGTAGAGCTATTGTATATTAGGAAAGAGAAGGAGAATATGCTTAGAAATGTATGCAATGATTTAAATATGCTATTAGTAAATTGTTTATTCCAATCGATCCCCATCACCAAAAATATTTCTTTATTAAATATTTTTTGCCAAGGACTAGGATTCCTTTGTTGTAATAGAATATTGACACTTTTTAGGATACTTTAGAATAGGTGACATAGATCAAAGTTGTTATAGTTCTATAATTTTAATATTGGAAAGAATAATTATATAGGACAACATCAAACTGCTTTTAAAGCTGGGATCTAGCCCTGCTAGCATCAAAGAGGGCTCTCTCTGTATAACTTAGCTTTATTTCCTTAATTGATATTAGTCTAGGTATGATGATTGTTGAATCATTTCTTTTTTTGTTTGATTGGTTGGATAAGTGATATTTTTGAGCTAATAATTTTATGTTGGGCTATGGATCCAAATAAAAGATAGATTATGCATCAAATTTTCAAAGAGTAATCATAGGGAAAGCTAGTTACAGTTACTGGATATTTAATTCTAAATAAATCACGAAATTAAGCATGAGAAATTTCAGTAATGACTGAAAATCTTGCATTCAAGAATTTATCAATCATACTTCAGAAGAAAACATAAATATTGTAAACATAGCCAGAAATAAGGTGTTTAAATAACAAATCTTACTTCTTCACTTTTTTTTTTACAATTAGATTAAATTAAAACACAGTAAGAAAACACAGTGGAAACAAATATCATAAAATAAAAGACATCACCAAGAACATATATCACAAGTATTCTATGAATGGTCTTCTTTATTGATGTACTAGTAGCTGAAAAAGTACACAACTCAGAAGAGAAAAATTACAATGATAAGAGTCCAAACCCTGATACCTCGAATGCATAAATTATTTAAACTAATATATGAATGATGTCATATCAAAATAGGAAATCTCCTTATTAATTACAACATAAATTTTTTAAACCAACATGCTCCAAAAAGGTGGATTTATTTTAAAGATATTTTTACATCTGGCACTTATGCCTGGGAAATGGTTGCTGCACGTTCTAACCTTTGGTTGCATGATCTAACTGTTGTTGTGTTTTCCTGTTCCGATGGTTTTAGCTGCTGGTTGTAGATGCTGTTCACTCATCTTGGTACTCACACAACATTTCCCATCGATCCTCATCAGGAAGAAGTATCTTTTTTTCTTTCCGATAGATTTCATCAACCTCCATGTACCGAGAAAATGTAGGTTTGACCACGTAAATGTGATTTATCTCGTGTTGTATGTAAATATCATTATTGATAGCTTCCATCAAATATCTCCATGTCATTACACCTTTAATATTTGAAAATTTTGATGTGTCCTTAGCAATTTCCTGGAGCTTCTTCATGTAATAATATAATGCCATTAATCTCTTATTGGTGATGAACAGGGATGGTAGACCCCTTCTGGTTAATAGCTCAATTCTATTGAAGAACCTGTTGACATCAATTTCTAATCCATTACACTTTTCTTCAAGTTGTTGCACCAAATTCCTTAGTGTAAGGACTTTTTTCACCTCCATAATTCTTTTAGTTTTGTCATGTACCCCCAGATCATCAATCTCATATCTGTTTTTGGCATTCAAAAACTTAATGATCTTGTTAGCCATGTCAAGCATGTCTCATAGATCTTTAGTTATATCTAAACTGACTTTGTTAGCTTTCTTAATCAGTTTGTTCTGCTAAAAAATGATCTGAAAGATTTCATTCATGGATTCAGTGATGTTGGTCCATATGATTTATTTAATCTGAGCCAAAGTGTTGCCAGTATATTATTACTTTATAGACTTCTGTAAACTCTTTATCTATTTTTGATACCTCTGTGACTTTTTTGAATGAACAATTTCAGTTTTTACCATCTAATCCTGTAAAAGTTTTTGTTGGGCCTGCAATATTTTGATTTCCTCTATCTCCAATGACATATTTTCCACTAATTTAGCTAGCTGATCTGCAACATCTCATGTACTAGCTGTTGAAGAAGTTTATGCAGGAATGGCTGTAAGTGGTACAACCTATAAGGGAACAATTGAAGTTTTGGCATCATGCTCTTTTTCCTTGACCATCTTTTCCATTTCGACCTCCATCTTTTTAAATTGTGTTGTTTGCTCCATGATGAGTTTCATCATGTCATATTTGTGTGTCTTTGTCTCCTCTATCTCTATTGTAAGAGGGTCCTCTATAGCTAACATATTCATCTTCTTCCTCAAGGCCTCTATATCTTCATTTTTCTTCTTAATAATATCCTCCGCAACCTGCAAATTTTATGGGTCATATCCTATCTTCACAACCAAATATTCCAATGATTTTATCCTTGTATCCTTGTAATTGAAGAGATTGTTTTCATCTTGAGTTGAAATTGTGTATTTTCCAAGGAGAACTACAACTTAGAAAAATTCATAGTTGTGTTTTTAAGGTAGGAGAGATCATTTCATGTTTCTATTTTTTAATTTCCATCTATTCTATGGGTTGGATGTCCTTGATGCTAAATTCAAAGGAACTCTACTTGTAGTATGCTTCCATCTTTGGTTTTGAAATTTCAGCTTCTAGAATCCCATATGCATTTTCCCCTTCTCTGAATCAAAGGCAAATAAAAATCTTCTCTGTGAGCTAGAGCTTTGCTTCCAAAATTGGGTGTAAGTGTTGTTTTTTAGGATTTCATTCTTGAGTTTGATCTCTCTAAAAGTATCAAATACTGTATTCTCCCTTTCTCTTGTAGCAGCACTAGATGTAGTTTTCTGGAAGGCTTGCTCTTGATTTAGGATATAATTTGAGGAAGTAGGAGAGTTGATGGGTTTTCCTCCCACTGGAGATGATGCTGGAGTATCTAGGATATTGATGATGGTCTCCTGCTATGTTTATTTACCTTCATCAATGTCCATATGTATTATGGCCCTTTTCCTATACTTCATCTTGAACTCTTTATTGGAATTATCAGTCACTAAAGGTGAATGATCTTCCATTTTCCTCTTTCCTGTAGTTTCTTTTTTGTCTTGTTTACTCTTCTTTTGTTGAGGTACAAGTGTTTGTAAACCTCAAGTAGATATGGCATGCTCCTTTTCCTCTTTTAAGGTATTCTCTATCCATTTTGCATGATTCCTGAATTTCTCTATTTATGGCCTTTGTGTATGAATGTAGGGTGTAGACTTATTCTGCACCCTAAGTTTAGAAATGACCCCAAAGGGATCATAAGACCATGTGAATCTGAGAGAAAAATTCATTTCTTTTAGTTTTTTGTCTGCTTCTTCTCTTACTTCTCTGCTCTTGCATATAAATGGCCCTATCTCAAACTTTATCCTGAACTGTGATTTCTTTTTCGCTCAGACGAAATGAAACTCATATGAATTCAACATTTTTCTGATGTATTCGAGGGAAAAAATCCTCATTGGGAGGAACTTTGGTAGCTTATAGGGAGGCAATTCACATCCATATACTCTCAACTTTGTATAATCTTGGTATAAATACCAATCTGTTGTTTTGGCTTGATCTGAAAGATGCATTACTCTTTTAATCTCGTCACTTATCCTCGGCTCAGTTGTGCGATTTAGGATACTCATGGTAGGATGTAGAAATAGCTCAATAAATTGTTTTTAATTGAATTCTTCTTTATCCTTCATCAATAAGGTGGTCCAGAAAATGATAGACTATGTGTGTCCATCTTCATCCATTTTCTTCATTTCAAACTAAAATTTCTCTTCATGAAAATAAAAGAACATGTAGACAATGACATAAGTATATTTAAATACTCCTTCAATATGAAACTTTACAGACTGATCATGGATGTTATTAGCCAAAAATTGGATAAAATCAGATATGATAGAGGGTTTCGAGTCTGTAGAAAATATAGTCAAAAAGCCTATAATTGCCTCATCTATCCATTGGTCTATGTAGTCCCCAAGGAGGTATGCAAGGACTGTGGCTATTTGCTTGCTTGTTTCAATAAATAAGGATGAGGGATATGGGGGATTTTTCTTAGGAAAGGGAGTGTTTTCAATTGGGAATAGCTCAAGGTTTGAGGCTCTCTTATCAAAATCTATCTTCTGGTACAGGTCGATGAGGGATTTTCGGGAAAATGGGGCAGTGTTTTCCACTAAAGGTCCCTGCATCATTTGGATGATGGATGGGGAATTAATGGTAAACAAAACCTCACCAGTATGAGAAATTACAACTCTTTGGTTTGGAATGTAGCATGCACAACACCTTCTGATGAATTTTGGGGCAATGTGGGTTTCTGGGAAGATGTAGTAAGGTGGGTTGGTATCCCATAGGAAAATATCATCAACACCATCTATTAATTTGTCCTCCAACCAAAAATAAATGTCGAAAAGGTCAAAATGATAGAGTGTTTCGTGGATTTTAAAATCCTTGTCTGCTAAACTAACATGATGTAGGTCGATCGGAGGGTGAATCATGGGATTGAAAGGGAGTTCCTGACCTTTCTTCTTGGGTGGCATGGTTGATTCAGGTTGCATAATGATTAAATTAGTTAGTGATCCAGGTTAGCAGAGCGCAGAAGCGAAACTGAAGTGAGGAAAACCTGGAGGAAACACTCGAATTTGCTATTCTTTGGCCTGTAAAATCTAAAACCCTAAAGCAGAGATGAATCAACAAAGTTTGCAACATGGCGAGAGGGATGTATTTTATAGCTTCTTCTGGTTTTCTCATTGTCCGTTGTGCGGGTCTGTTGATTAATGGTTAAACGCATTAATTATCTAACAGATTGATTTAAGTGGCAGCAAAGCTGATTGGATGGGAAATGGTTGGGTGAGGTGGCACGATGTGATAGGAGGAGGGATAATGGTTGGGAGGGAATTTTATGGTAGCAGAGAAACAAATTTCAGATGGGTTAGTGCATGGTAAGCGAGTTTGGTGAGGGGGGGTGCGAAAATGTATGTGCTCGCCACGTTTGTTGTGGGGCCTATCCCAATACCACTGACTTCAGACCCCTCCCTGTTGGGTCCCTATATCACTAGTATAGCCCCTTATTATTGTTAGTGTAAACCCCTTATTGTTATTATTGTACCCTTGTAACCCACATTTTGTTATTATTGTGCCCTTAAATTATTATTGTTAGGTCGGCTAGGATTACATTATGGCCCCAGGGACTCCTATATATAGAAAGGAGGTTTTGTGAATTGTATCATCCAAGAATTGTTCATTTATGTAATGTATTGTAGGTTGAACCCTCGAAGTGGCTCATTTTTAAGGCCTTTACATCTCTTTTCTTCTATTTTTGGAGCTGGTTACACAACATTTGGTATCAGAGCTTTGGATTCTAGGGTTTCGCTGCTCCAAACAGGTCATCGTGGCATTTTCGCTATAAATTTTTTTCTACGACGTTTCAGAAGCTGAAATTTTTAGGGTGCGAAGAAAAACTCCTGAGGAAGCTTGTATTAAAATTTCAGAGTTTGGTTCGCAATAATTTCAGAGATATGATCTGTGGAAGTCAGGTATTTTTTCAGGCTCCTAAACAGGTCATCGTGGAATTTGCGCTATAATTTTTTTTCTACGAAGGTTCAGAATCTGAAATGCATATGGTGCGAAGCTGAAATCCTGAGGAAATTCATCAAAAAATTTCAGAGCTTGGTTCACAATATTTTTGGAGATATGATCTGTGGAAGGCAGTGCTTTTTCAGGCTCCTGAATTTCATCTCAAAGAGGTGATCGTGGGAAAAGTTCAATAAATCTCTCTCTGAAGATTGGATTGGAGTGCCGTCAAAATTGGTCGCAAGTACGCGGCCTGTAGTTTCTTCGCTATCAATTTCAGAGACAAAGGACAAAACAGTGACATGTGGCAAGTCGTACAAGTTCGCTCTACTGAACCAGTCCAGAATTAGGTCATTGTGGGAGATTGGACACAACTTTGTCTTGGAGAATCAAAATTAGGTCAGACCTGTGGCATTTGAAAGAAGCTTCATAGGGCTACTACAGGGCTGAATTTCAGATATCGAAGGTTTTCAATTACAAATATAATTCAATTTCAATATCGATCTCCTAAAAGCTAGTAAAAGGTGTGTATTTTTTTTCCGAATTGCATAAGTCTTGTTTGAAGAATCAAGTTGAATTGATTCCAAGGGAGTCTTGTAGAATAGATATCAATATTGGATTCTAAAATGGCCCCTATTCAACACCCATTAAGCCTTCAGAAGGCTCTACTATGACTCATGAAGATGAAGAATTGCAACATGATCTATCAAAATTACAAGAGCAAATGCAACAGTTTTCACTCTCGCAAAGAGCAACAAAAAATGAAATGGAAGTTTTGAAAAAAGGCATGGAAGTGAAGATGGACGGTTTGAAGAAAGGCATGGAAGCTAAGATGGATGACATGAAAGACAACATGGAAAACATGAAGAGTGATCTAAAAGCATACATGGAAGGCTTGATGACAAGCTTAAAACCAGAAATGATTCCTAATGGCGGAAATATAGGAGAAGAACCTCCCGATGAGAACAAAATAAATGTTAATCATGATTCCATAAACTCGAATGTTGGCGGAAAGAACCACCATATTCCAAAAATGGATATGAGGAAGTTTGATGGAAAGGATCCTGTAACATGGATACTACAGATGGAGCAATATTTTGATCTCCATAACGTGCAAAACACACAAAAGGTACGCATTGCAACTTTACATTTAGAACAAAAATACATTTGTATGGTATCAATGGCTTTGCTCCCGTAAAAAAATTGTCACTTGGTCAATTTTTACGGAGGAAATGATAGTACATTATGAGGATACAAAGAGCAACACCTTCTTTACCCAATTGATAAATCTCAAACAAAAGGGTTTAGTGGGGCAGCACATTGAGGACTTCCAAAAATTGAATATAAGGGTAACTGATCTTACAGAGGAACACAGGATTGATCTCTTCCTACGCACTTTAAAGGATAACATCCAACATGAAGTTCGCGTTTTGGAACCTGATTCATTGGAGAAGGCATTCAGGTTGGCAAGAAAAGTTGAATGTAAAATTATGGCGACAAGGAAGCCTACCACTCAATTCTATAAAGAAGGAAGTGTTGCTACGCCTAGATTTCCACAACCTACAAGGTTGACACCACAACAATTGGAAGAAAAAGAGAAAAAGGGCTTTGCTACAGTTGTGATAGCAAATGCACTAAAGGTCATAAGTGTGCTGAGAAGAAATTATTTTACATAGATTGTGAAGAAGAAGAAGAAAATGAACAAGAAGAGGATATACACCAGGAACCACCCCTAGAAGAAGAAGAAATAAATCCGACCATATCGTGTAATGCACTGGCAGGAATTACCACTCCTCAAACTCTCAAGATAGAAGGACATATAAAGAAGAAAAGGGTAATAGTGTTGATTGATTCAGGCAGCACCCATAATTTTATTCATTATAAGGTAGCCAAGGAATTAAATTGTTTCCTATACCCAGCACCAGAATGTCAAGTGATGGTTGCCAATGGAGGAACTATAAATTGCTCTGGAAAATGCCATAATATCAAGCTAACCATGGGGGAATATGTATTGACTAGTCCAATGCTTTCCATTCCTATGGGAGGTGCTGATGTTGTACTAGGAGTACAATGGTTACAATCTTTGGGGATAGTAGCTTTTAATTTTCAAGAACTTTTCTTGAATTTTTTTTCAGAAGGAAAGGAAGTCGAATTACGGGGTATTGAAGGGAAGCCAGGAAGGATAATAAGCTCTAATGTCATGACAAAGCTTCTAAAGAAAGAACAAAGAGGCGTAATTGCACAATTATGCTCACTAGAAGTTCCAACATCAAAATCATCTATTTCTGCAGATCTCCAACAAGTCTTGGACAATCATTCCAAGGTGTTTGAAACTCCCAAAGGCCTCCCACCTATTCGTGATCATGATCATGCTATTCATTTGATTCCAGGAAGTGTTCCTCCAAACATCAGGCCTTATAGATATCCTTATGTCCAAAAGAGAAAAATTGAACGTATGATTGCAGAAATGTTAGAGGCGGGTATAATTCAACCTAGTCAAAGTTCTTTCTCTGCTTCTGTAGTATTGGTACACAAGAAGGATGGATCATGGTGAATGTGTCCGAATTATAGGGAGCTTAATAAGCTCACCATTAAAGATAAATTTCCCATTCCTATGATTGACGAATTATTGGATGAATTACATGGAGCAATTTATTTTACCAAGTTGGATCTTCGTTCAGGATATCATCAAATTAGAATGAAGACCGAAGATATTCCAAAAACAGCATTTCAAACTCATGAAGGTCATTATGAATTTTTGGTCATGCCTTTGGCCTTACCAATGCACCTTCTACATTTCAAGGGTTGATGAATTCCATTTTCAAACCCTTCCTTAGAAAATTTGTGCTAGTATTTTTTGATGATATACTAATCTACAGCAGGTCTTAGAAGGATCATGTTGAACATGTTGACAGGGTGCTCAAACTATTGTAGGAGAAACAATTATATGCAAAAACATCCAAATGTTTCTTTGGAGTACAAGAGGTGGAATATCCGGGTCATATTGTATCTCACGAGGGTGTTAAGGTAGACCCTAACAAAATTAAAGCCATTAAGGAATGGAAAGTCCCCACAACCATAAAGAATTTGCGAGGATTTCTCGGGTTAACAGGGTATTATCGCAAGTTTGTTAAGAATTATGGGAGAATAGCAACACCTCTAACAACATTATTGAAGAAAGATGCATTTTCATGGACTCCTGAAGCAACTAAGGCCTTTGAACGTCTTAAAGAGGCAATGTGCCTGGCACCGGTCTTAGCTACACCAGACTTCACAAAAACCTTTATTGTGGAATGTGATGCCTCAGGAAATGGAATTGGTGCAGTTTTAATGCAGGAAGGAAGACCCATTGCTTTTGAAAGTCGTCCAATCAAAGAAAAGTATTTACAGAAACCTATTTATGAGAAGGAAATGTTAGCAATACTACATGCACTAAAGAAATGGCGAACTTACCTAATGGGAAGACACTTCAAGGTAAAAACTGATCATGATAGTCTTAAACACTTTTTGGAACAAAGACTATCGTCAGAAGAACAAGAAAAATGGGTCACAAAGATGTTGGGTTATGACTTTGAAATAATCTACAAAAAAGGAAAGCTGAATGTTGTTGCAGATGCACTCTCAAGAAAGAATGAAGAGGTGGAAGTATTGCTTTGTGCCATTTCTATTATCCAACCAGATTGGATAACTGAAGCAAGAGATGAATGGAAGAAGGACAAAGATGTATGGATACTCATTCAAAAGTTGCAGCAAGATCCTAGTACATCCGATACATTTAGTTGGAAAAATGATTCCTTATGGTACAAAGATCGCTTATATCTTTGTAAGGATTCCCAACTAAAACAAAATATTCTTCTGGAATTGCACACTTCTCCTTTAGGAGGACACTCAGGATTTTTAAAAACTTACCACAGGGTGAAGAAAGAATTTTTTTGGGATGGCCTTAAATTTGATATTCGAAATTTTGTGGCGGAATGTTTGGTTTGCCAGCAGAATAAAGTGGAAACAATTAAGACCCCAGGACTTCTACAACCTTTATCCATTCCAAGTCAACGTTGGGAGGAGATTTCAATGGATTTTATCACAGGTTTACCTAAGTCTGAAGGAAAGAGTGTCATCATGGTGGTAGTTGATAGACTTACCAAGTATGCACACTTTTGTGCATTATCTCATCCATTTAAAGCAAGTACAGTTGCTACTACATTTATGGACAAAATTCAAAAGCTACATGTAAGCCCAAGGGTTATTGTGAGCGACAGAGATCCCATTTTTACTGGAAATTTTTGGACGGAGTTATTTTCTTGTTTGGGTACTCAATTAGCTCATAGCTCATCTTATCATCCTCAATCTGATGGTCAAACTGAGATTGTAAATACATGTTTGGAAGGATATCTTCGTTTTTTTGTATCCGATAAACAAACACAATGGGTCAAGTGGTTACCTCTTGCTGAATGGTGGTATAACACTTCCTTCCATACTGCAGCAAAAATGACCCCATTTATGGCACTTTATGGATATCATCCACCATCCATCACATCATCTTTAAGGGAAAATTCGAAGGTTCCAGCAGTGGAAGATCACATCGAGCATCAGCAAGAAGTTCTCCAACTCTTAAAGGATAACCTGAATTTGGCACAAAATCGAATGAAACAACAGGCAGATCAACATCATAGCGAGAGAAGTTTTGATGTAGGAGATTGGGTATTTTTACGGCTACAACCATATAAACAAATGTCCCTCAAGCAAGCTAAGAAGGATAATAAATTATCGCTAAAGTACTATGGTCCTTACAAGGTGTTGCAAAAGATTGGTACTATGGCATACAAATTGGAGCTTCCTGCTTCTTCGCGAGTGCATCCAGTTTTCCATGTTTCATGCTTAGAGAAGGTTATAGGTGAAGATCTTCCAGTTCAAACAGTATTGCCAGAACTTGATGGGGAAGGAAAAATCATATTGGAACCTGAAGCAGTCATGGAAAAAAGAACTCGACAACTACGGAATCGATCAATTTCAGAGTATCTCATCAAGTGGAAGAACTTACCCACTGAAGATTCTACATGGGAGGATGAGAATTTTATACAGAAGCACCCGGAGCTACTCTAGTGTTGAGGACAACACTTTTTTGAAGGAGAGGGGCATGTTAGGTCCCTATATCACTAGTATAGCCCCTTATTATTGTTAGTGTAAACCCCTTATTGTTATTATTGTACCCTTGTAACCCCCATTTTGTTATTATTGTGCCCTTAGATTATTATTGTTAGGTCGGCTAGGATTACATTATGGCCCCAGGGACTCCTATATATAGAAAGGAGGTTTTGTGAATTGTATCATCCAAGAATTTTTCATTTATGTAATGTATTGGAGGTTGCCCCCTCGAAGTGGCTCATTTCTAAGGCGTTTACATCTCTTTCTTCTATTTTTGGAGCTGGTTACACAACACTCCCCCCCAAAAAAAAAAAAAAATTCATATGGTGCGGGGGTGTCGAAGATAAATTACGACCGTTTGATCAAATTATGTAGATTGGGATGAGGGGAAAGGTGTGGGGAGAATAGTGTTGATGTGATCAGAGGATGGTGGGGTCCGAAGAATGATATGAAATGTGAGCAGAATGTTATGAATGGGTAAGGACTTAGGAAACTTAAAATATAATGCCTGGAAGCCTTTGGATAAATAAAGCCTTTAAAGCTTAATATATAAACTTTTATCCCTTATGCTTTCTCCAACATACAAAAATATCTTTGCTCTAAAACTTTTCGAAGTTTTTTTCATATACTTTTTCCAAAATCACTTTCTCTTTCTCTACCTATCCTTTCTTCTAATCTAATCTTTTTTTACCTTTTTCTTTTGTAGGGTGCATTTGAACTAGCAGACCCATATTATCTCTCTCTTTTTTATTAGGAAAATCTATCCTACTCTATCCCTTATTTCTCCAATTGATTCAAATTACACTGTTGAATCAATTTCATTTCTACCTAGCTACTGACTTACCAAGATTAAATTTTCTGGTAAGTCTTTATTCACTAACCTATTCAACAGAAATTGAAACTTGTTCAATCATGCTTAAACTGTATTAATTGAACAAACTAACTTTGACTTGCAGCACTTTCAGTTTTCATTCTTTTGTGGGGTTTTATTTTATTTTCTTTCTTTCTTTTCAACTTTTTCTTTTTTGACATACCCTCTTTTATTTTTCAATTTTTTTTAAATCATTTAAATATTGAAAATCATGTACAATATGAAATTGCAACTATAAAATACTCAATCAACTTGAGATCCTATAATTTATAGGACCCTAACAGTGGCTCTAGATGGGGATCAAACTTCTCCAAGTGAAGTTTCAGGAACATAAGATCAGTAGCCTTGAGTACTCCATTTCTGCAAAATCTTCCTCTGATTTCTTTTTCTGTTTTATAATAGCTCATCAAACCAGGCTTAGGACCTTCTCTATGTGCTCCAAAATTTTTTAATGAGTTACCCAAACATAAACTGTAAAAACTATGATATTCACAATGATGAAGGAGAAAATTTTATTCTTAAGAGAATAAATGCTTCTAAATCCTGCCATTGACAAGACCTCCAGGTATCTCTATTCCATCTAGCTCCTTAAGGAAATATGAATTATTTCCCTTGAAAGCATCAATAATGTATGGTCCTTTCTAAAGGTTGTCAAATTTTCCATGCTTACCTTTGTCTTCTCTTCTAGAATCCCATTTCAACACTTTGTCACCTAGATTGAAATCATCGACCTTTGCTCTTCTGTCAAATATCTTCTTGATATTTTCCTGAATAACTTGGGTTCTGTTATAGACATCTTCTCTAGACTGCTGTAACTGAATAGTTTGATTGATCCTTATATGTACATCATTTGGTTCAGCTTGTATTTATTGAATGATATTCATGATTGGAACTTCTAAAGAGGAAGGAAAAATTGCATCCATTCCATAAACCAGTTGGTATGAAGACATGCCAATTGATTTTTTGGTAGTAAGTTTGTCAGCCCAAAGTGCATTGACAAACTTGTTATGCCTAGATTTCTTATTTTCTTCTATATAGCATCTTGAGAATCCCTTGTTCTTATGATCCCCTGGTGATTATTTATAGATTAAGATTTGAACAGAATACCACTCCTTATGCACACACACCTAGGCCATAAATAGAACAATATGTCAATCAAGAAGAGTGGAAATAGAATACATTATAAGAAGCATAGTAACAAATTGTTATTCCAATAGCTTCAAAAAATCTAGTTCCATACGAGATAAGACACCAAGAGGCCAAGGGAAAGTGTATCTCCTTTAGTTTCATAATTTTAAGAGATATATTTTACAGTGCTCAAAATAAGGAAGAAAAATAATACTGATTAAGAACCCTTTCAAGGAGAAAGTTCATAGGAGCCAGCAACAATGGTACTAACATGTTTACATACTACAACATTTCCAAAGATTGAGGAGATATCCACATATTCTCTTATGTCATCAATATCTCAAGGTGAAGAAAAAAAAAATTCTGGATATAAAGAAAAAAGAAAGAAAGAATGAGGAATTCAAGGAGAGTACATATTCTGATTTCTGGAAACAAACTTCTCCCACTCAACAAAAAATTCTTTCTACACCTAACATAGAGAATGGATAGTTTCAGCTAGAATTCTTGGAACCAAAATTTATAGTCCCTAAAAGATCACAAGACTACAAGAAATGTATTTTTTCCTTTGACACCAAACATATCCATGTTATTGAGCAGATTTATTTACACAAGCAAGCTAGAGAAATGATTTATTCAACCTTAACTAGTTTGGCCATGAAAACAGCCAAATTGCAAGCTTCACTGAATAAAATCCATTCATGGTTAAATATGGATAAATTGTCCTCTTTGGCAAAAGATACAAGGGTCAAATCATTGGAGGATCTAGTGATAAAGTTAGGATATAATCCTAGTGATGTTAAAGAAGCTAAGGAAATCATAAAAAGAAATAATTTTTATATCCAAGCATTAAGGAAGTAGTTGAAACTTCCAACCACATAAAACCAATATGCGAAAGAAGTTGGATAATTGGAGGTAGATAAAGGAATCATGTTCAATATTATAATTGACAAAAAATATCCAAATACAAAAAACAAAAGCTGAAATTGAACATTGTTAAAGTAGAAAGAACACTAACTCATTGTTCAGTAACCATTGCCATAGTAGAAAATTTTATTGCTGGTGCTTCAACAACAGGAACATCCACAGCTGCCTTTTTTTCTAGTAGACACACATTCTGGTGATACAACAACAAATTTATCTAAAGCCATTGGATACTTGACACTCTAAGGTCAAGAGATTGAAAAGTGTAGTTTACAATTAAAAAATATACACGAACAGAAACTAAAAACTAACAATGCTTATGTAGCTAAAATGCAGAAGAATTTTAAGTTAACAAAGAAAATATATACCTATGATAGTGAATCAATAATGGATCATACCATTTCTCAAGCCAGATAAAGCATTTTGTTATATTTTAATGAATCTATGACTACGTTGTGGCCTTCCATAGGGATTATTTTTTGAACATGAATAATTATTGCAGAAATAAAAGGAAGCAGTGGCAGAAGTGAAGAAAGACCTGGACAACAAACTAGGAGATGATACCAGGATAATAAGAGTTCTAAATTCTAAAATAAAAGAATAAATTGAA
Organism: Pinus albicaulis; assembly: GCA_034641835.2. Lineage (NCBI taxonomy): Eukaryota > Viridiplantae > Streptophyta > Pinopsida > Pinales > Pinaceae > Pinus > Pinus albicaulis. The sequence goes on along the minus strand of CM076578.1, from coordinate 760,636,797 downwards.
GAATGTGAAATTCAAGAAAGAACTAAAACTATATTAGAGGTGATAAAAGTCCTTACTAAAAGGAATCTAATGCTACATTTGGAGAATAAGTGTGATAATATGAAAGTTCAAATTAAGAAGTTTCATAGGAAATTTAATAATTTACATCAAAAAGGAATTCAAGGTCACTAATGCATTGGTGATAAATTAATTAATCTTGAAGAATATCAGCATAGATTACATGATATGGCAATGGACAAAGCCAAATTTTTCAAAATAACAGGAATCGTCATTGGGAAGGATTTTATGGATGGCTTAAGTTATCATTTAGTAATTCATCAGGAGGTAAAATATTTATTCTTAACTAAACCTAATTTTTAGAAGTATACTGAAGTCGATGAGGCATAAATAAAGTTAGTATAGTTTTCTATTCCTAATGAGGAAATATGGGACAAAATGTGAGAGCTAATCGATTAAGAAGAAAACAGATCTTTCAACAAGAAGATAATTTTTTTTAGGAACAAAGGACATAATTCTAGAAACCAGAAACAAAACATCAAATTTTCAGCTCCAATCACTAGCAGTATTCCTCGAATTTTTTGCAAGATGTCAAATCAGTTCAGACTTCCTATTTTATAATTCTATTTTTTTTTTAAATCCAAATCTGTTGGATTAGATATTTTGTAATAAATTTTTATTTCAAGTACAGATATTTTGAAATAAAATCTATAATTACTTTCTAATTCAAACTATAATGGGTTGAACCCTTCTGATAAACTTTTGAATATGATTGTAATTCTTTGAAATATTTCTAAGAATAATACAAGGATTCTGGACTCATTTTGAAGAATATTGTGTTTTCGTGTGAGTTTTTCTAGTTTATTAAATGTTCCATTTTTATTTATTTCTACACTTGTCTAAACTTAATAGGAAATCTGGGTTAGATCATATTAAATATTAATCTTTCTGAAATCCCCTTGCAAAATTATAATCAATTACAAGAATTAATTAACTAAAACAATTTTTTTTAGTTAATTCCTCTATATGAATTAATTATTGCTTACAACTATCTTTAAATATGCTCTATTTTGGATGTAAAATGATTTTACATGCATCATCTGTATATGACAATTTAAATTCTCTATTTGAGTGTTTATTGAAGCATATATATCATCGTACATTCTACCTTTCAAATGAAATTTAAAGCTTAATTCTGTTAAAAGTGAGGAATCAACCATTTTATTATATCATGAATAATTAGGTGTGCATGTGTTTAACAATTTAAATAATTGTTCATCCAAACCAAAATCAAAAAATATTTTAGATTCTTTAACACCATTCCTTAGCCTAGAATTGTCTAAAAATGAAAACATCAGATTGCCGCCATTTCCGAGGACTGCAAAATTGAAGTATCTATTCCCTAGGACAATGATAAAATTTATTCTTAAGGGTAAATAAGAAGTTAGTTGGATAAAATCATTCACCTGGAAACTCCATTGAGTAAACCTGAATTCACACAACCATACTAGGTCTCATTCTTATTCTGACGTTCATTCTCCATTTTCAGACCCTAAAAGGTTAGTGATAATTGCCTCTTCTAGACACAAATTAGAAGCCTCTTCTTCTTTTCCTGTATCTCTCTCACCGACAGCTATATCACAACCTATCCAAATTCCTGCATATTTATCAGATGTACCACCAGAATTCTTAGGATTTTTATCTAAATGAGTTGACCTTCAACCAAAATTATTGGTTCATCAAGTTGAATCAATTAGCCTTCCCATCTCTACTTCAGAGGCAACTGATATTGAAGGTGAATTAGGCCTTGATTTTCCTTATTTGAAACCAGATGATTATATTTCTTATGTTATACATACCTACCCATATACTTCTATCAAACCTGAGGAAGGTTTTACCATTTATACCAGTCCTTTAGCCTTTGAAGAAGAATACAAAATCATCCCAGAATTTAAAAATTTAGTTATCCCTTCTCAATTCATACATCCTCTTTCTACCTCCCATAATCTGTCCTCGTCTCAATTAATTACTTCACAACATCCACCTCCTCCTTCATCTACCTCTTCTTCATCTTCATCTTCACATACAACACCTCATTCAATGGTTTCTTTTCAGAAAATCATAGTAGCTCGTTATGCAACACCATTTATTCCTCCTACAGCTCAAATCCATCCTTTTAATCATGGATATTTGAAGCATCTACCTAGATTCAATGGAGAAACATGCCCATATTCTAAATATCACTTAGTTGCATTTCTTGAGTTAGCTGATAATATGAAAATTGAAAATGAGGATATATATATTATACTTTTTGTCTAATCCTTGGAAGGAAATGTTCGATTATGGTTTAGACAGTTACAAAAAGATTCTATTAATTATTGGGCTGAATTAATAAACATTTTTAAGAATCAATAGGAAATTAAGAAAGATGTTGTTTACTATTTAACCAAATTTGAGGACTTAAAAATAAATCCTAATGAACCTGTTGTTGATTTCATCAAGAGATTTAATAAAATATACCAAACAATTACCCCAGACTGTAAACCTCCAGTAACTACTACTAAAGTTAGATTTTATAAGGCATTTGAAGATGATTTTGTTGTAATTCTTATTGAAATAAATTCTGAAACTTTAGCATATATGTAGACCAATGTAATTGAAGTTGAAGCTAATAGGTCAACATATAGTAAACTGAGAGAAAAAATTGAAAAGGCTGAAAGAAAAGAATGAAAGTTAGGGAAGAAGGTACATATTCATCAAAAAATAAAAAGGAAGATCATAAAATTTATGAGATAACATCTCTACTTAGCAATCTCTCTAATAGAATCTCTAAGATGGAATCTCAACCTAGAGTTGCTCAACCAGTTGCGAATAGACCTCAAGTTCAATACATAAGACCTTTTCAACCACAAATTCTCCAAATACCAAAAAATGAACAACAAATCCAACCTCCCTTATATATCGATGATAAATACCCTAAAGAAACCATTCCTATTGTTACAAATGATATCAATCAACTTGGTGATTCCTCATCACACAATGCTACTTTTCCAATTAATCAAGATGAAGTCTCTAACCAAGATCAAGAAAGTGCTCAAAAATCAAAATACCAAGCTTTCTTCGAGTTTCTCATTGCTGAGTTAAATAGAAGATATGACTTAAGGCATAGATCAGGACCTGGTAGACCAACCAAAAATCTTACCATAGATGAACCTCAAGTTAAAACTTATGAAACTCAAACATGATCAAATGAAACATAGAATCAGTTACGAGAACAAAATACTCCTGAAAAACTCCTCAAACAATTTTTAATGTTTAAAAATAATTAGAAAGGGTTAAAATTCCAATTCTTTTATCTCAACTCTCTAAAAACCCTGATTTTAAAAATCAAGTTTCAAAATAGTTTCAATCTTCAAGCATTGATGCAGAAGAAGATACCATATTTTTTCAAGATTAAAAATTCCAAGTAGTTTCTTATCCTAGCTTAGATATGATTGATGAAGGTGTTATTCCTTTTTATGTCACATTAAAAGTTTATGATTACACCTTATATAATTGCATGCTATATTCTTGCGCTTCCAATAATCTAATTCCTAAAGTAATCATGGATAAACTTTAATTAGAAATTACTATACCATATCATAATATGTATACTTGTGATTCAAAGAAAGTACCTTGCCTTGGATTAATAAAGGATTTAGTTGTAACGTTTGCTCAAATCCCCATGAAAATTACAGTCTTGGAAATAATAGTTACAAATATTCAACCCAAATTTGGAATTCTATTGTCTAGGTTTTAATGTGAAAAATTTGGAGGGAGTTTGCAAATAGATATGTCCTTAACAACAATCCTAGTTTATGGAGGTGAGAATTTTAGGTTATATAGAGACATAAGATTTTTCGACACATTTTGTAAAGCCAATCAAGCCATCAATCATCCAATTTATTCTATTGATCAAGATTTTGGGTGTTTTACTTGAGTTGATAATGATCTTTCAAAATCTCAAATAAACCTTCATGAAGTTGTTAACACTCCTCAAATTTATAAAACTGATATCTGGAAAATGTACTTTGATGGAGAATTTTCCAAATATGGCCCTGGAGTTGGAATTGTACTCACCTCTCATGATAATAAAAACATAACTCAATCCTTTAAATTAGACTTTGATGTTACAAACAATATAGTAGAATATGAAGCCCTTATTTTAAGGTTAGAGTTATCAAGAAGCCTATAGGTTTGAAATTTGATTGTATTTGGTGATTGAGAGTTAATTTTGAAACAAAACAGGAAGTTATGTCAAAATAACCACCCTAGGTTAAGATACTATAGAGATGAAGTTTCGGATTTCGTTGAAAATTAATTTCAAAATTTTAATATCACATTGATCCCAAGAGAAGAAAACATTCATGGTGATGCCTTGGAAGTTTCTTCCAGTTCCTTTAAAATTCCTGATCATATGCAATTTCTTTATTAGATTGAAGTGAAATACAAGCCTTCCATTCCTGATAGTCTCAAATATTAGCAAGTTTTGGAAGATGATGAACATTTGAAAAACTTCTTACAACTAATAGATGATTTTTCAGCTTTGCATATTGAAGAAGAAAAATTAAATCAAAGTAAATCAAATGATGACAATAAGAACTCACAGCTTGATAAAAGAATAATTGACCACAATATAATTCAATTGTCTAATAAATATATTCCAAAAGGACTAGTTCCCCTTGAATTTTTTTTTATCATAATGATATTTCAGAAACCTCATTATTGAATTCACAACAAGAGGATGTTCAGGATTGAAGTATTGGAACAACTAAAGAAGTTAGAAATGTTAAAATTTCAGCATCATTGCCTCACAAAATTAAAACAAATATATCAATATTTTCAAAGATTATAATGATGTATTTGGATGGTTATATGAAGAGTTGAAAAACTATGACATGAGTATTATTCAACATAAAATTCCTCTCAAACCAGAAGGTAAACCCTTTCAACAAAAGCTAATGAGAATAAATCCAGTTTTGCTTCATATTATTGAAAAAGAAATTAAAAATTTATTGGATGAAAAAATAATTGACCCCTTAAGGTATTTTGAATAGATAGCTAATTTAGTACCTATCAGGAAGAAAAATGGTGAAATAAGGCTCTAAAATCTAAAACCCCTTAAATTTCGCCTTTGGGCTAAAATTCGCCCCTAAAATTATATCTAGTTGTGTATAGACTTTAGAAATTTAAACAAAATATCTTTAAAGGATAATTATCCATTAACAAAGATGTATCAATTAATTTAGAAAGTCTTAGGTTCAAACAAAATTTCAATGTTAAATGGATTTTTTATATATAATCATATTTTGGTTGGTCTAGAAGATAGGTAAAAGACAACATTTAGAATTACTTGGGGTACATTTATGTATGATAGAATGTCATTTGGTCTAATAAATGTTGGAGCAACATTTCAGAGAGCAATGGATCTTGCATTTGTTGGTAAGAATAATAAATTCATTTTTATTTATCTTGATGATTTAACAACATTTTCTAAATATGATGAAAATTTTTTAAATCACTTGAGAATTTTTTTGAAAGATGTAGGAAATATGGGATTTCACTTAATCCCAAAAAGTTTGTGTTTGCAATGAAAGAAGGAAAACTACTGGGGAATATAATTTCAAAGTAAGGAATGGTTATTGATCCAAAAAGAGTCCCAGAAATTGAGGTAATTAGCTTACCTACAAATAAAAACGAAGTTTAATAATTTCTAGAAAAATAAATTTCTTGAGAATATTTATATTTAATTATGCTGAGATAGTCAAAGATATTACTAAAATGCTTAAAAAATATCATGAATTCAAGTGGACAGTATAGGCCAATTGTTCTTTTTTAGAGACCAAGAAAGACATATATGAAGCCACAATACTAGCTAGTCCTGATTACTCCAAACCTTTTAGTATCTTTGATTTTCCTCTCACACTACTTCTGATATTGTCCTTCTTCAAAAAAATGATGATGGATATGCGCAACCACTATCCTTTTTCATTAAGGTAATGAGAGATGCTAAACTGAGATATGACATCATATAAAAAAAAGTTATTCCCTTGTATAAGCTTTGAAAGAATTCAAGATTTATGTCTTGCATTCTCCCATTTTTTCCTATATTTTAAAAAATGCAGTAAAAACAGTCCTAACACATCTTGATATATATGGAAAGAGGGGAAGATGGATTTCCAAGATACTTTAATTTGATCTAGATATAAGACCCACAGAATTCATAAAAGGAAAAGGTTTAAATAAACTTTTAGCTTAATCAAATGGTAAGATATTGGAATCAATACCATTTTCTAGAGTTCAAGTGAGAATAATCCACAAGAACCTTCTCAGAGTTCATATGATAAGAATCCACAAGAACCTTCTTAGAGTTCAAGTGAGAATAGTTCACAAGAACCTTCTTCCAATCTAGTTATTTTTCCTCTTTCTCTACACATTGGTGAAAACTTTCTACTTTTAGATTGGTACAAAGATATAGTGAATTTTCTTCGATATCTAAAGTATCCTCCTGAATTCAAAAGGAGTCAATATAGATCTCTAAAACTTAAAGCTATGAAATATTGTATCATAAATTCCAATTTATATTGGAAGTATCCTCTAAATATAATTTTACTATGGATGACTGAAAGTGAAATAGAACGAGTTATTGAATAGTTTCATGCAGACATTTGTGGAGGACACTATGCTAGGAAGGAAATTGCACACACCATTATGAAAGGAATATTTTATTGTCCTAAATTATTTGCACAAGTTGGAGCTAGAGTAATTAGTTGTAGTCCATGTCATATTTTTGATGGAAATAAAATATTACGAGCATTACCCCTTTTTCCAGTTTTGATTGAAGCACCATGTTTACAATGGGGATTGGATTTCATAGGAGAAATAATTACATCTTCAAGAAACCAACATAGATGGATTTTAAATACTATAGACTACCTCACCAAGTAGGGTGGAAGCAATTTCTACCAAGAATGTAACTGACGTAGTTGTCATGGAATTCATTAAAATAACATATTGTCTAGATTTAGTTATCCATAAGAAATAGTTATAGGTAATTCACAAGATTTTTTTAGTATTAAAATGATATAATTTTGTTAGAAATACCAGATTTCATTACATCATTCCACACCATATTACCGTCAAGGTAATGGGTTAGAAAAATAATCAAACAAGAGTCTCGTTAAAGTCATTAAGAAGGTCTTGGCAGATCATAAGAGAAGTTTGGACAGTCACCTAAAATATGCAGTTTGGGAAAATAGAATATCACTTAAGAGATCTGTCGGCAGGTCCCCTTTTCAAATTGTCTATGGAACTAAAGAAAGTTTCCCCAGAGAGCTAGCATTTCCGGCTTTGAAATTTTTACAGTAATCATAAGAGGAAGCTGATGATTTCACAAGGAGAATCAATAAGATAATTGAATTAAACCAAGATAGAGATGAAGTTCAATTTATTCTATGTAAATATCAAAATAAGCTGGAAATTTTATTTGATAGAAAGGCTAGATAAAGAGACTTCAAACAAGGTGACTTAATTTTAAGATGGGACACCAGAAGAGAAGACGGAGGCAAGCATGGAAAATTTGACAATTTGTGGTTGGGGCCATTTGGCATTACAGAAGTAAGAGGTAACAATAATTTTATTTTGCAGAACCTGGAAAGACAATATCATCCATTCCCAGTCAATGGGAAATACCTCAAACATTACATTAATTATTAAATATGATTGCAGCCATGGTTAATTGTGAATTTATGGTTTTCTTTAAATTTCACTGTTAAAGTGTTATTTTGACACCAAAGAATCCATAGCTTGAGGAGAAGGCACATAGATCTTCAAGTTCTCTACATCCCGCAGGGGGAATTAATCCTCTGATAGAGCCAATGGTGTAACTTTTTTTTACCATATTATGTTTTCTAATTCCTTTTATGTTCAAAAAAGAAACAAATAAAAATAATAGAAAAAAAATATTGAAAAGAAAAGAAAATAGAAGAATAAATTAATAATAAAAATAAACAAATAAAGATATATATATATAATAAATGATAAAATTGAAAAGTATGGGCGCACTTGTTTAAATGTTGCCATCATTAAATTTTGTTTTAACTATATATTACTACTTTTTAGTTTAATTAATTAAGGATTAATTATTATATTGTAAATAAACTTTGATTTATTTGACATTTTATTAGTTTGTAATAAACTCCGCCCAACAACCAACGTCTAAGATCACCTTGCCTCGATCAACGATAGGTGATTCATTTCGGACCACCCTGCTTTCAACATTTAATCTAGAGGGGAGGAGTCTAAAATGATGTTAATTTAATAACGCCTAGGGTACATGTCCTCACCATATCATTACGGACCCCCCCCCCCCACTCCAAAACCATTCACTGGTGGCCACCCCCCTCGAAAACCACCTTTTTCCCCTCCACTCTCATCATCGTTCCCTCGCACCTCGCCACTTTTCTATCAATCATTCTCCCATACCACATTACCTTTATTTCTCCCCCGCAAATGTTTAATTAACCATTATGATCATTAAACATTCCCACCAATGTTTAAATTTATTAATTAGATGCAAAAAAATGGTTAACTTATCTAAATTCTTTATAAAGCATCATGCTGCCATTAAAATTATCTTTTCTCTCATCCTCTTGTAGCATCACAACTATCATCCGCCTTCCATGTTAATCCAGTCATTTTGCACATCAACAATCACTAGATTCCCGGTAATTTGATCCACTTTTATATTAATACACCATTCACAATGTCCTCTTCAAAAGGAAAATTTAATTTAGTGTTAGAGATTCCAATGTTTCCTCTTGTTATAAATTTATATGAGTTTCCTCTAGTTGACAAATAATACAAGATCTATGAAACTCAGTGTCAATTTGATCTTTATGAACTTCACAACTAGAAAAATCATAAATTCTTAGATGCTCGTGATGAATTGAGAAATTGGGACTCCTTCTTGCCTCAATTCACCTTTCCCAAACCCATTTATTCCTACAATTTGTCACTTGGTGTAATTTAAAATATCTCCCAAGTCAAAGGGTTTTTATTTCAAAAAATAATTAAGTTTTGTTTATTGTCACCCCTGAGTCAATTTTCCAAATCCTTCAGCTCAATCCTACAATTCCTTTACATCATTTTTCTATAGACTCTGTTATATTCGAAATCTATCAGAAACTAACCTCATCCCAAAGAAGCAAGATATTTGAAACCTTGTTACCTAAAAATTCTGAGTTACCAATAACCAATCCACCTTACTCTTCTTCCATATTTGCATAAACCTCTGGGAAGATTATCTCCATAGTTTCGTGTCCGTTAGGCTATCAAATTGAGTAGTGGGTCAATGAGGTAATTTTAGGATTTCTATTAGTATTTTTAGCAGGACATAAACCATCACATGTTTTCAACTACAGTGAATTTCCGGTAGAATGCATTCATGATCAATTCCTTGAGTTTTCTACTAAAAGTGATTTCAAACATCAGTCAGTAAATTTATATCTGCTCCCATTTTTCCAGGAATATATATTTAAATTTCCATTACATAAATTAGATGCACAGATAAATCCTCATACTTTAATTTATTGGATTTCCTTGGTAAGGAATAACACATAAGAGTACTCATTTTAAGACTATGTAAATTATTTTCTACATGTAGCCATGCATCTTGTTAGTAGTGATGTCATTCCTAGGACTTCACCTGAGGTCAAAATAATTCTTCAGCTCAGTGAGTAGAAAAAAATTTAAGACTGCTATATTTACCCGAATTTCACATAGATCATAATTTATGGATGTGAGATAGCTCCCTATAGGCTGCCTAAATTTGTGCCAATCAAGATTTTGGCAGTACAATACATAATATAGATGGTGAATATGGATGATCTACACTTTGTTTCTAATAAGAAGAAGTCTCAGTTCAAATTGAAATCACATATAGGACCATTCGTTTTCAACACTAGAGCAACAACAAAGGAGGCAGATTCTTGTTAAAGAACATGAAATTCAAGTTGAACTTCACTTGGTCTTATGATCCCTTGGTGATTATTTTGAAATTAACAGTTGAATAGAGGAAAACTCCTTATGCACACACACCTAGGTTAGAAATAGAACAATATTTCAATCAAGAGGAGTTGTAGGAGAACCCATTGCAAGAAAAAAAGGAACAACCTGTTATTCTAATAGCTTCACAAAATCTAGTTCCACAAGAGAAAGAGATCAAGAGGCCAAGGGAAAGTGTATCTCCTTCAGGTCCAGAAGTTCAAGGGATAGATTTTATGGTGTTCAAAATAAGGAAGAAAAGTAATAATGATGAAGAACCATTTCAAGGAGAAAGTTCACAGGAGAAAGAAACAATGGTACTAACAGGTTTCCATACTGCAACATTTCCAAGGATTGAGGTGATTTCCGCAGATTCTCCTATGTCATCAGTATCACAGGGTGCAAAAAAATAGAATATTTTTTTGAGATATAAAGAAATACAATGAAATAATGAGGAATTGAAGCCCAATACATATTATAAGTTATTGAAACAAACTTCTTCCACTCAACACAAACATCTTTCTGCACTTGACATAGAGAAGGGACAATTTTAACTAGAATTCTTGGAACCAAAAGTTCTAGTACCTAAAAGTGCAGAAGACTACAAGAAATATATTTTTTTCTTTGGAACCAAACATATCCATGTTATTGAACATATTTATTTACACAAGAAAGTTGGAGAAATGATTTATTCAACCTTAACCAGTTTAGCCCTAAAAACATCCAAACTACAAGCTTCACTGAATAACATCCATTCATAGTTAAAGATGGATAAAATTTCCTCTTTGGCCAAAGATACGAGGATAAAATCATTGGATAAATAGGTAATAAATTTAGGATATAATACTAGTGATGTTAAATAAGTTGACGAAATGATAAAAATAAAAAATTTTGATATCCAGGAATCAAGGAAATAAATGAGAATTCCAACCACAGAACACCCACATGCCCAAGAAGTTTGAAAATTGAAGGTAGATAAAGAAAAAATATTCAAGATTATAATTGAACATAATATCCAAATATAGAAAATGGAAGTTGAAATGGAAATAGTGTTAAAAGAGAAAGAACAACAACTTTGTGTTTCAACAACTATTCTCATAGCAACAACTTTTATTGCAGATACTTCAACAACAGGAACATCCATAACACCAATTGTTCCAATAGACACACAGTTTGGTGATACAAAAAGATATTTATCTAAGGCCACGGGAGACTTGATACTCAAAGGTCAAGATATTGAAAAACTAATTTTACAATTACAGGAGCTACAAGAACAAAAAAACGAAAAATGGTAATGCTTATGTAGCTAAAATACAGAAGAATTTTAATTTAACAAATAAAATAACTAACTATGAGATTGAATTAGTAATGGCTCGGACCATTGATCAAGCCAAAGAAAGAATTTCGTTAGATATTAATGAATCTATGACTGAGTTGTGGCCTGCCATTATGATTATTTTTGAACGGGAAGAATTATTGTAGAAATCAAAGGAAGGAGAGGTAGAAGTGAAGAAATACCTAGACTACAAACTAAGAGATGCTACGAGGAGAATGAGAGTTATAAATTATATAATAATAAAAAAACTCAAAGAATGGGCAATTGAATACAGAACTGAAACTATATTAGAGGTAATAGAGATCCTTAATAAAGGAATCTAATGCTACAATTGCAGAATAAGTGTCATAATACGGAAGTTAAAATTTCAGAGTTTCATACAAAATTTAATAATTTACATCAAAAAGGACTTCTACAAATGCAAGCCATTAGTGATTAATTAATTCACATTTAATAATATTAACATAGATTACATGACATAGTAATTACAAAGCCAAATTTTCCAAAATCAAAGGAACCATCACTGGGAAGGCTTTCGTGGAAGATCTAAGTTATTATTTACTAATTCAGCATGAGGGAAAACATGTATTCATAACAAAGCCTAATTTTGAGAAGTATATTGAAGTCGATGAAGCACACAGAAATTTAGTAAGTTTTCTATGTGAGTTAATTGATTAAGAAGACAACAGGTGTTTCAACAACATGATACAAATTTTTAGGAACAAAGGACAGAATTCTAGGAACCAGAAACAAAAAAATAGTTCTTCAGCTCCAGTCACCAACAATATTCCTCAAATTTTGTGCAAGATGTCAAATTTGTTCAAATTTCCTATTTTATAGTTCTATTTCTCTAAAAAATCCAAATCCATTGGATTAGATATTTTGTAACAAATTTTGATTTCAAGTACAATTATTTTGAAAGAAAATATATAAGCACTTTTTAATTCAAAGTATAATGGGTTGAACACTTGTGATAAATGATTGGAATTATTTGAACTATTTCTGAGATTAATAGAAGGATTCTCGACTCATTTTGTAGGAGATTATGTTTTCTTGTGAGTTTTTCTAGTTTATTATATGTTCCCTTTTTATTTATTTCTACACATGTCTAAATTTAATGAGAAATATGGGTAAGACAAGATTAAGTATTAATCTTTCTGAAATCCCTTAGAAAAGTTATAATAAATTTCAAATATTAATTAATTGGAACTATTTGTTTTAGTTAATTCCTCTACATGAATTAATTGTTTCTTCCAACTATCTTTAAATCTGTTATGTTTGGCAGTAAAAGGATTTTACATGCATCATCTATATATGAAAATTAAAATTATTTGTTTGAATGTTTAATAAAGTATATGTATCATCTTAAATTTTACCTTTGAAACAAAATTTAAAGCTTAATTCTGTTAAAAGTGAGGAATCAACCGTTTCATTATATTAGGAATAATTAGGTTTCAATATATTTAATAGTTTAAATCATTGGTCATCCAAACCAAAATAAAACAACATTTTATATTCTTTGAGAAAATACCTTAACCTAGAACTGTTTACAAAGGACAACAAGCAGGATATGCATATGGCTCTTATTATCTCAAGAATTTTCATTTGAAGGCATTTTCAAGCCCGAGCATTCGAATGTGGGCTTAGATCACCTGTATCGGTTGGAATTAGGATAATCTGGTGGACCCATTGATGACTAGTTACCCAATGCACATTTATCCAAAGTTGAATTAGTGACATATTATTTAGACGATATTGCACTCTTTCTTACAATTGGTAAGTGCCTTGATGATTATACAACAACTCAAAAGTTCAAAATGGTTGTATGAGTTCTTGATTATCAAATTATTATAGGTCATCAGTATAAAATGTGACTTGATCAAATCTTTATTCGGTGTGTATTGGACAATGAAAGGGATAATATTTTATGGGAATTCCACTCAGGTGTTGCAGGAGGTCAAGTTCAAAGCAATGCAACTTCTCGAAAAGTGTTGGAGGTTGGCCTATCATGGCCAAACTTATTTAAGGATGTTAAAGGGTATGCTAAAAAGTATGATATTTATTAAATATATAGCTGACCGTCTTATTGGGATGAGCTTCCTTTGCATCTAGTCAGAGCACTTGAAGCATTTGAAAAATGGGCAGTTTATTTCGTAGGACCTATCAACCGACCTGCATGAAACTCCCATGCTAAGTACATCATCATCATAAGTGATTATTTTATATGCAGGGCTGAATCCACTCCTGTTAGATAGTGTGCTATTGATATTGTTGCTCGATTCATATTTTAAAATATCAATACCAGATTTTCCTATCCTAAAAGTATTATGACTGATCAAATCTTACATTTTATTAATGAGACAATTAGTTTGCTACTACAAAATTTTATGATTCAGTGCCACAAAAGTAGTCATTATCATTCACAAGCGAATAGAACCATTGACGCCTTTAACAAAATCTTGGATAAAGCTCTTACTAAAATTTTCTCTGTGAATAGGGATGATATAGATGTATGGATTCCAACAATACTATGGTCCTATGAGAAAAAAATTAATTTCTTGAATAAGTACACATTGTTCCCACTTGTTTATGGATGTAAAACAACGGTTTCATTGAGTTTATAGTCCCAAATATCTTCATTTCTCATGCCACTAGGATGTTTGATGATGAGTCTCTTGAATAAAAACTAAAAGAGTTATGGAAGTTGGATGGGTGATGACTCATTGTAGACTTCCACCACACTGTTGAAAAGAAAAGGAAAAAGGATTGTCATGATAGTAATATCAAGAAAAAATCATTTTCAATTGTAGAGAAAGTACTAATGTATCTTAGTAAATATCTCAAACATACAGGAAAATTACAGATGCATTGGCTTGGATTCTTTTATGTTGCAAACATTATATAGTCTAGAGGTGTCAAGCTTTCTCAATTGAATGATAGCCTTTTACCTAGTTGGGTGAATGGAATGCACTTGAAACCCTACTATGGATCATAAAATTATTTTCATTTTGTTTTCTCTCTGAAAAAATGGAGTATTAGGTAGGTTTAGAGGTAACTCAGTTTCGTCAATTTTAAAGAGAATTTGTGTTTTCACTTCATGTAAGTTCCCACCTTACCATACATCAATATAATATAGATGTAAAGGTTCCATTAAACAAAGGACTTGAAATATGATTTTTTTTTTTTTTGTCGTATCAATGGTGGTTTCAATAATGTTAAATATTCAATACAAATTGTGTCAACAACAACATTACATGAAAATACTCCCGTGGACTATTATGAGTAAACACGTGAGCTAAAATTTATAGTTCAAGGATAAACCATGACCCTTCCACCAATGTTATCACAATATTTTGAGTTTTATTCCAAAAACAAATGATAAGCACCAAGTGAATGATGTGATGACTCTTATCACTAATGTTTAAAATCAAGAGCTATTAGCCTTAGGTCTGCAATTCATTTTATATGTATATGGACATCACTCTAACCCTGGAGCCCAATTAACACTATACATATAGTCCCATTGTAACTTATGTACAAATAACCCTAAATTATTGGGTTATAATACTAAAATTTGAACTTCGCTCAACTAATTCGACCTTTTAAAACTATCCATGAAGCTATGGATACAAACAAGATATAAAACCCTTCCATCGATACGCCAATGATAAAATTTTCATAGGCTATTTTTCTCCATATATGATTTAATTCTCCTAACAATAAATTGAAAAAAAAAAATATTTCTCTTTCACTCTTTAGTCAACAATTTGATTCAAATAGTCCATGTTATCCCTTTCCTCGGAAAATATAGAAATTTGAGGCCATAACGATTCAATAAAAACACTGGTATTTATACACATGGAGGGTTTATTAAATAAAAATAGAGTGTTTGCTCTAGCTATATCCTTCACTATTTATTTATAGTATATATTTTAATTTTATATATATATATATATATATATATGCCAGCTTTAAAAATAAATTACATAATCATATAAATAAACAATTTAAAATATGAAGAGTTTTACGAAGACTAAAAAAAGAGATATGGTAAATAAATAAAAATACAAAATAAATGAGAGGTATTGTAAATAAATAAAACCTATTTTTATACTTACTCTAGAGGTATGGTAAATAAATAAAACCTCTTTTTATATTTACTCCATAAATCTCTTTGTATTTACAAAAACTCAAAAATAAGTTTTATTTAGGTTCAGCCTATGGGCCAAATACCATGGGACAAATTATTATCAATACCACGGGAAAAATACCATATTGATATAACATGTATAAAAAGGTAAGCTAAATAAATAAAAATATATCAAATAGGAGTATAAATCAACATCTAATTATATTTGAAGCCTATGGACCAAGTTAATAATAATAGCATGCAAGAAAAACATTATTTACCCTAACATTAATATTGGAATTTATTAAATTTAATAACTTTATATTAATGCAATATTAAATTTATTATATATATATATATATATATTAACTCTAGATATATATGGGAGGGAAGAAAAAAGACATATGCTATAGGTGGATAAATAGAGCGAGTGACAAGGAAGAGATGGAGATAAAGTGAAGGAGAGGGGAGAGGAGGAATGTAGAGAGAGAGAAAAGGATAGGAGTGAGAGAGGTAGAGAAGGGTAAGAGAGGGAGAGAGAGACATAACTATGGAGGTGGGAGAGAGAAAGAGTGATAGAGGGAGGGAGGAGGAGAGGGAGGTAGGAGAGCTATTCTAAGTTGTGACCTTACATATGGTATTATAACAAGTTAGAACACTAGGGCGTAATGGGCATATATTCTTGATCATAGATTAATATATGAATGATGATTTTGGATCTATGTTGAATTGTTATGTGTGTGTTTGATTGTTTTCTCTTGGAATAAATGTAAATTGGATTAATATATTTTTTTTTTTTAAGGTTTAAGGATATAATTTTATTTGTTTATTTAGTTTTGAATTTATTTATTCTTTTAGTTTTTTTTTCTAAACTCTTTCTGGTTTGAGGCTAAATTTTGAGAAAAAGACAAAAAATTGACATGGACCTCCCAATTAATTTTCTTTTTTATTTTTTGTTAAGATTTTGGAAATATATAGGTATTGAATAATGAGTCCATATGCGAGTAAAAAGATATCTCTTAATATGTTACTCTACAGACAACTTTCAAAATGATATGTAATTTATATACTAATAATCCTTTCAAATTTAACAATTATTAGGGCACTTTAGCACATAGATTATCCTGCCTGAAAGCTATAAGTTTAAAAAATTACAACACTTTAGCACAAATATTTTACTTCATATTGATGTACTTTTGCATTGAGCTTGTACCTCATTTTATTGTACTTTTCATGGTTTATGTTTCAATTTGCACAAATATTTGGCTTGGAATTCATCTTCTTGTTTTTTGGTGTAATGATATACTTTTGAAACATTTTGTAAAATTACTGGGAGATTGAGTTTGGAGTTTCTCTTCCTTTCTTAATTGAGTTTGGAGTTTCTCTTCCTTTCTTATTATTCTAGTTAAAGGAGAAAATTTTCAGATTATTATGGTATATTCAAGTTGAAGCTTAGTTTGGATTTTGGCTTCATATATTTTTTCTCTCATACAATGCTATGATTTTAATATATTACAGAAAATTCAATTTCTTGTCTTGTATCTCAAGGTTTATTGCTAAAAAAGTCTAGGTAAATTTGCATGGTATTTTATTCATGTTGCTTTTGTATTAAAGTGGTAATATTGAAATTATTATAGATAAATAATGTGTATAATCATTAAAGTTTTTAGAATAATTGCATCAAATTCACACTTGAGTTTAAGCTTGGAATCTTCATACTAATAATATGGAAGTTAAATTTGAGCTAGTTATGGCGAATTTTGCTTAATATGCTTTTGCTAGTTTCAAAGAAAGAACTGAAAACCTAGAACTGACTTCATATTTTTTATACTAGTGTTCTTAAGGGGTTTTATCAAAAGTTGTAAAAGATTAGTTGCAAAAGAATTGAAATATAATTCTATCTTAGACATATCTGTGTCTAGCCTCCATTTAAAAAAAAAAGGAGAGAGAAGAAGGTATAATTCCTTATATTCTTGGCCTTTTTGTTGAAGAAAGTTGTGGAAATTTTTTTAAAGCACTTAAGAGGTGATATGATATATTGTAATTAATTAAACACACTTTTTTGAATGGTTTGAATGGGTGGTTGATGTATATGTAGTGTGTGTGCGTGTTTATTATGTACTTAATGTGTTATTAACCACATAGTATGGTTAAAAAAAACCATATTTTCTAGGTGAAATCACACATGCCAAGGAAAACCATGCCCTTGTATGGAATGAAGACTTTATGTTTATGAATCAGTATTGTGTAATAAGCATGAGGAAGAAATTTCATTAGTGTAATGATTACATCCATCATATTAATATTGATTTTTAAATTGTGTATGCTAACTAGAACTCCATGTAAGTTATCCCCAACAAGTCATTTTAAAATATTAATGTAGGTGCACAACTAATGCACAAATAATAAAGTAAAGAGTTTAAATATGTTTTATGAATACCTTGTTAATGGTTAACAATGGATTTTTTTTCGGTTCGTTTTATCTAATTTTGGATATTGTTAAGTATTTATTTTGGGTTTGTGTTCTTCATGAGATAACTTGAAATTATTATATGACTAAGTTGAGGTATGTCACGCCTAATAAAGAAGGGGCTAAAAAGAATTATAAGTGTGAATGGTTGTGGAAACCATTTTAGGGAAATTTTAAGGATGTGCTTTCTATGTTATGTATGAGAATAAAATCTATACTAACTTAGATACATAAGGTAAGTAATTATTTTTGTACAGATGAAGAATTTATTTTGATGAAATCTCATTGACATGATTAAGAAGGGTTGATTATGCATACTTTGAAATTAGTGGAATAAATATTTGTAACATGAATTTGTTTGGGATTTAAATGCATTATTTTCTTTTGATTACAAATGAAGAAAATAGTATTGTTATAGTATGCACAATTAGGTGGTTTGGATGTTTGTAATAGATGATATTCAATTATGTAGTCCAATGTGGACTAGGGATTTATACTCCAGTATTGTAATTCTTTTTGTATGTGCTTGATTGAGGTAGAATTAAATTTATTTTTAAATGCTTGAAAATCTAGAAAGAGATTATTGTGATAAGTTGATGAAATAAATTTTCTATTTTCTTAAGACAAATTAACTCTAGAATATTGAAATAAGATTTCATATTGGTGTGCCTAAGAAATCCATAATAGTCCCCTTCATGAATTTAAGTATTGGATATTGATTGAATTGTATTTAGCTAAATTAATTAAGGAAATGATTAGGATTGAACTCGTGAAATTTTCAAAACTATTTTTAGTTAGTTGATAGATTTAAAATTCATGTTTTTTTATAAACTTGATGAATTACTTTCTTGAAGTTTTATTAGCATGTAATTGTTAAGAGAATAACATGTTTAGAGATCAATTTTTTTTTTTTTCATTTGAAATTTGTTTTATTTAAGATTAAATGATAAGGTATGTGATTAATGAAAAGCTGGTTTGAGTACTTACTTTACAAGAATATGTGCTTGTGATGTTTTTAAGGGAAAATTTGAAGAAGAGTGAGGTCATATTTTGATGAATTGGAATTGTTGCATGATTTAGAAACCTAAAATGATTGTATTGAATGTGGAATGGAAGATATTTTTTTTATTTAAGAATTTGTGTTGGGATGTATAGGTGTATGAGTAGTTAGTAGACGTACAAAGGGTTGTAATTTTTTGAGAGGGTAGTAATTATTACTTATAAAAGGAAAAGGTAATCGAAATAAAAAAGGAAATGAATCTTATATCTAGGCTAGAATGTCATTGTGATAGTGTAAATCTTATGTAAAATCAACAAGATTATTGATAGTTTGATAAATGTATGGTTTTCATAGCCTTCATTAAGTTTTTCTTATATGCATTATTGTTGAGAAGTAAGGCCTGAAACCAAGTGAATTACCTAGCTATTGAATAGAAATCATGAGAAATTGGGAAATTTTTGTTAATTTAATATTATAGATAATATAATTTATGAGTTTTCTTGGATTAGAAGATTGTAAATTGATGTGTTGGAATGAAATTCATCTAAAATAAGATTGAATTGGTTATTAAGTAATGAAAGTGGATAACCCCCCTACTCAGGGTGCAAGATAAATCCCAGTCCCATCATAACACTTAAATGAAGGGCACCTTGAAGTATAAGCCCACCACCATCCACATGCTTCGAGAGGAAGGTGTGGTGGCTTCATGCATGTAGGTGGTAACTACCCCCGCTGGAGGTGGAAAATTTGTTAAGTCTCGACATCAGAATTGGGATGACTACATGTTGCGTGAAATTGGTAAGCGAGTGGGTCTTGGTAGAAAAGAGTTGTTGGACGATGCAAGGTGTTGAGGTCAGTTGAGGAAGCCATAGAAGGTGTGATATCGACAAGTGTTAGCACTAGATAACTGGTATGTGACCTGTCATTCCTCCCTTTCTTCCATGCAAGAAATTTCCTTTTAACGGAATTGGGTATGCTTGGTTTGGAATTGTTGGGGTTTGAGGGTATGAATGTCTACCTGGTGTTGCATGTGTCCGTCTGTCTAGAATTGGGCTATACTAGGGTCCTACCTCTTTAATCGATCCTAGAGTCAATATTATTGACTCACCTGATACAACATGGATTTGGGGATGGTTGGTTCGATCTTCTGTTTATGGGTTCTGTGTCTCTGAACCCTATCAGAATGGGTTTATGTTTAATATTTTGGTCCAGTGAGATAGAAATGATCCTGGGCTATCCTTCATGGGTTCCAGGGCCTTCACCTACTTATTCCCCCTCCTTGGTGTTTGGTTGTATCGCATCTATGGTTTATGAACATGGACCATCATGTTGATAGGAACTCCAGTCAGCTCTCTGTTCAAATTTTGGTATGTGATGCTTATCAATTTTCAAAAATGATGATGGGCTCTTAGTTTGGGTTAGGTGGTGTCACATAAAAAAAGGAAAGAAAGGAAGGAAACCCAGGTCTGTTTTGAGGAACTATTATTTTTTTGTTGTTATTATGAAATGTGGGTAGGACGATAGTGGAATCTGGAAGCCAAGAAAATATTGGCTTGGCATACCACCTGGGAGGAATTTGTTTGTAAAGGCTCCCATCTCCGCAGAATCTAAGGTTACAGTCATGGCTCGAGTGGCGGCATCCGAGAATAAAAGCCCTTCTCTGACGGGCTGTGGATGGAAAATCAGGGGAACCATGTTGGCAAGGCAACCCAACTTCTCTAGAGGAAAACCAAGGGGAAAATATCCCATATCCAACATCATAAACGATGCAGCTACTCCATATCATGAGGGAGCTGCTAAGGAAATGATGAAGCTAATTGAGAAATTGGAAACAGATTTGAACCGTCGGGAAGGCATGATGGAAATCGATGTGGAGGATTAGCGG
Source organism: Pinus albicaulis (assembly GCA_034641835.2). NCBI lineage: Eukaryota > Viridiplantae > Streptophyta > Pinopsida > Pinales > Pinaceae > Pinus > Pinus albicaulis. The sequence goes on along the minus strand of CM076578.1, from coordinate 760,615,897 downwards.
TCTCTTGTGCCGGATCCTAGTCGTACCCATGGTCAGGTCACTTAGTTCAAGTAGACCCATTTATTTTATTGGTAAATGAAAATAATATTGGGTAAGGCCGTGGAGAAGATTTTTTTGAACATGGTGACAATAATGTAGGACTTTCCTGACTTCAAACATGACTTCCAAAAGCTCTAGTTTTAGTTGCAAATATAGGATGGCCACCTCCGATGAATTGAAAATCATCTATGTTGCATCGTCCCCTAAACAGAGCTCTTAGGATCCACTGCTAAGGACCTAGATCCGGTGGAATTTGTGTATGCTGATGGAGTAGAATAATTTTCTAGTTGGTCTCTTTGTGTAGTTTTTTTTTTTTTAAGTATGCAAGAAGCTTTTAAATTTCAGTATATTGATAGTCTTTCCAATATGAAGATAGTTTTTAGGAAATGAAAATAAATTTAGTCATATATAGCTTGGATAGGAAGACTTAGAACATTTTTTTTTTGGATGTCATACCATGCAGTTAGGTGGCCAACATAGTTGGTTTCCCTCAGGGCAAGTTGAGGCCACCTAACCATCTATAAATTTGTTGTAACTTTTTTTTTTATTAATGAAAAAGGAAGGAACTATGAATATTACCAGAAAAAAATGAACATGAATAACATCAATGGTTGTGGCATTCAAGAAAAATTTAGTGGTACAAAGTAGGTGTTTACCACATTACCCTAATAAGTTAAAATAACTCTTTGATCTTCATATTGTTTTTATTCTTAGGATTAAACTTTTGGAAAAAATTGTAATTGGTTCCTAAGATTTTTTATTGTATATGTTTCTTGTGAAATGAAAAGGATAAGCTTAGAGTGGGAAAACATAATTCATTACTTATAAATATGACATTATTTTTTGGTAACTACAATGACATGCAATTATATTTGTATGATTTTCTACTTCTTGTCATGCAAGTTTTATTATATGATAGGATCGACCATCAATGTTGTTGTACAACTACAGTGGAAGCTATTTATAGCTTGGCTAGCTCAATATACTACAGAGCCAAAAATATGACACATGAAGTATTAATGTTGACTCTGAGAAGAAAAACATGTGGAATGTAAAGTTATTATAGATAACTTAAGTATATTTCATATCAATTACATAAAATAGTATCTTGATATGGTATTATGAATTGTATGGCTAGTTTTGATTTAGAAATATTTGACATTTTATATATTGAAACATGTATAATATAGTATGGATATATTTTATACTTTGATTAAGAATGGTATGTTTTGGTTTTCAAGGAGATGTTTTTATTTTAGAAAAACATTGACTTATTAATTGGAAAAATATATATATATATCAATTACTTATACGTAAGATTAGCACATTCACTACAAGGAAAATACCCTCTAGCGAATGTTTTTGAGGAACCCCTTATAAAAATACCCCAGACATCCATTTCTAGCGGACGTTACTAGAGGAGGTTGGCAGGTGAAGGTTTTTGCGGATGTTTTTCGTTCGGTGCACTTATCATCCTAAACCACACCGGTGCGCTCAACAAGAGAAATCACTGGTGCACACAAAACATTGGCACACCAGACACCGTGCGCTCCATACGCACCTGCTCGATGCATCTTATTACTGTTGAGCATCGGTGCTTTACAAATATTCTGAACTGGTGCGTCATAAACACTATGCCAAAACAGAAACTACCCAATGTGGTATTAAGAAGCCGCATCGGTGCGCCTATAAAACCCATCGCACCAGAACAAGGTTAAATAAAAAAAAATTACAGCCAAAAAACCACATTTTTCACTTTTCTCAGTGCTCCATAGCTCTCAAGCACTGGTGCAATTTATCCTTTTCTGAGCCACCCTGACATCGATGCTCCCATTGCACCCATTGGACGCACTATTGATGTGCATTGCCTACCAATCTCTAGCTTGCATTTTGCAAAGTTGTGGGAAAATTTTCTTTTGCAAATTCTACAGCCAATATGCCTCCTCGATGGCCAAATGTACAAGTATTTTTCTTGCTTTTCCATAATTAACCTTTTTAGCAGATTAGAATTTCAAATAACCTTAAAATTAACCATTTAAAAGCAAAAAAAAAATTGCCGCGCAGTGTGCTCGAGCCGTTCAGCTCGCACCGGTAAGTGGTGTTGCCTGCAAAATTTACTGTTGCAGTACAACCGATGCTAATAGTATCTGCACTATTTCAGGGGAAGTACTGAAAGGCCCGTTGCATTATTTAAAAAAACAAAAGTGTGGTGCGGTCATTTAGCCAGACGCACCATTGACCATGTGGAATAGAGGCAACGTGGTGTGTTGACTAAAATATCCGCCCTAGGGCGGGTATGTTTGTCAGCGCACCGCATTCAACATTTCGACAGGGTCAATGGTGCGGCTTGATAAAATACCACACCATTGACTATGTAATGAATTCAGGAGGTCGGTGCACTGACCCAACTATTTGCATCGGGGCATAGATTTTAGTTAGCGCACCACACTCATGGCACCATACATAGTCAACGATGCTCTAAAAATTTTCAGGCGCACCCCCTATGGTACATTAAATCTCATCTGGGGCACCGCCATCGGTGCGCAACAAAAAAAATACACACCAGAACCAGTGCATGACTCTTTTTTGTGGCACATTGACTGTTTTGTGTTTTTTTTCCAAAAAAAATTATAAATGTGTATTCCTAAATACATGTCTCATTTAATAAAAAAAATTATTTAATATGTTAATCATTCTGAGAGAATAGGTTGAACAACAACAACAACAAGCGGAGTAGTATGACATTGTTCACTTTTGGGAGGCACAAGAGAGGGAGAGAGATGCATGCCCTCGCCCCATTATAGTAGCTACCAAGGGGCTCCTAAGGTAGGCACGCCTCCTCAAGTTCTATGAGGATGCTACTTCCCTAAAGGGCCATGGTGTGTTTTTGAGACATCTTATCTACAAGTGGAATGCCTACAGATAGGCTTTCCAGGTTGGTCCTAACCAGTGGTACACGCCCACTAAGGAGGACATATATTTCATTACAAGGCTATCGAGGAGAGGGGTGGATTTTCCCTCATTCCCAAAGGTTCCAGCTGGCTATGTAGCAGGGATTCAGTTAGTGTATTCCCAGAGATACATTGGAGTAGATGTACTGTCTCCTTCATATTTTTAGGTCGCCAGAGGTCAGTTACATATTGGTGCATTTGGTAGTGAGGAGGTGAGGTGCCTCTCACATTTGATTTTGACCATTTCACACAACACCAGTGATAGGAAATGCATTAGTTTCTTGCTTCTATATTATGTTGATTATTTAGGACATGAGCCATGACTTGTTAGGTGGTCTGCCATTTTTTTGCGGCATTTACGTACATCCTTAAATAGATGTCGTGCTCATGCACAAGGGAGGGTCAAATTTCCTTTTGCTTCAGAGCTTTGTTGTTTATTTTTTGAGAGGTTTCTAGAGTCGAGGCCTACTTTTGTTCGGCAGCCTCGTAGGTCGATGTTCGAGGCACAGATGCACATGTGGGGGCAGATGATGCCCAAGAGGGGTGAGATTGTGTCTCCAGTGAGGATATCGCATGATGCACTAGAGTTGCTATCCAATGTTGACGAGATCCATCCCTTCATTAGGTCCCCTATCCTTATGTTGGATTGGATTGGCAAGGCTGTGCCAACATCCTCCTCATAGATGATGAGCTACCAAATGATAGAGGTAATATTATTGCTTTATTTAAATTTATTCTAACATGTTTTTTATCTTGTTTTTATTAAATTGTGTAATGAAATTGTCTAATTATTGTTTTGTACTTGTATATATTTTGCAGACATTAGGTATTTCGATGGAAAGGACATGTCAGCACCACCACATGATCCAGGTGTTAATACTGATGAAAATAAAGGTATGCTAGATGCCAAGGATCATCAGGAGGCTAGTGCAGAGATACCTGCTCCTGCTGGTGCACCGGTACCGCCTTTTTCTAGGTGCGGTTGGCTTGATACTAGATAGGGATGGAGTTGGGCGACCAACTCAATGCATTGGTTGTTGAGGCAGGCATCAGGCCTACTCATATGAGAGACATATAGGCCTATGGTAGGCTATTACAGATGTCGAGAGGCATGCCACGTGACATGTACAACCTGATGTTGCATGTCGTATGAGCTACGACCTTAGTTACGCGGCTGAGGAGGTTCATTTCACTTTATATACGTGGTCGAGACGCAACACATGATCGACGGTCCACGAGTAGCGACTCATCATCTCATGATCGTTCACCTCGCATCACGCCAGATGAGCAACCTCTACTAGCATCTGGCAATAGTCACCATGGAGATCAGGCTAGACCATCGGCCACGTACAGTCATCAGCCTACAACATCCAGCAATACTCATGATCATGAGCAGGCCTCGACTAGTACTGCTATTAATGTTGTACCACAATATGATCCATGAAATTTATATTAAAGTTGTAAATTTTTAACATTATTTAGTTATATATATATATATATATATATATATATATATATATATATGGTCCATGTATTTTATGTTCATGTTGCAGTTGTACTTAATTTACATGTTGGTGATCATCATGATGTGTATATTGCTAGGTCATGTTAGATATGTTAATTTAATGTGAAGCTTCCAAATAGATGTGTATGTGATAGCATAAGTTATTTGACATGAGATGTATATTTGATGTTCGTGTTGTGATGATGTTATACAATGCTAATTTTGTTTTGTTAGATGATCATGATCATGATGATGTTAGCGAATTTGAATGTGTTTTTTAGTCAAATATGATGTTTGTACGATGGTTATCATGATCGTGATGTTTCTTAATTAATTTAATATGAAATGACCATGATATTTATTAAATATTATGTCGTGATTGTAATTGAAATTTAAATTTTAATCGTATGTAAAATTGTAAAATTGTATTTGTATTTGTAACTGTAATTTTAACTATAATTGTATGTAAAATATTTGTAAAATTTTAATTGTAATTGTAATATTTAATTTATTGTGAAATGATTGTAATTGTAATTTTAATTGTAATTGTATATATGACAAATCATAAAATTGTAATTCTAATTCTAATTGTATGTAAAATTCTAAAATTGTAATTGTATTTTTAATTGTGATTTTAATTGTAATTGTATGTAAAATATTTGTAAAGTTGTAGTTGTAATTGTAAATGTAATTCTAATTCTAATTCTAATTGTATGTAAAATATTTGTAAAATTTTAATTGTATTATTGTGAAATTATTGTAATTTTAATTGTATGTAAAGTTCTAAAATTGTAATTGTAATCTTAATTGTAATTGTATGTGAAATTGTAAAATCGTAATCGTAATTGTAATTCTAATTTTAATCGTAATTGTATGTAAAATATATGTAAAATTTTAATTGTATTAATGTGAAATGATTTTATTAAAATTTTTAAATTTGTAAATAAATATAAAATAATAAACTAGAATAATATGATTTTTTGTAACATAATAAAGTTTAGAAAATAATGCCAATAAATTCATGTACTTTAGAATTATCATTATTTTATTATGATCTTACATACCAAAAAAAAAAACTTTATACAGTACGCCATTTCTAGCGGAGGTTCTTGTTTTTTCGTCTGGTGCGCTTATCATAAAAACCCACACCAGTGCATCTTAGTACTGTAGCTCGCTAATGCTTCACAACTCTTCCACACCAATGCATCATAAAACACTACGCCAAAACATAAACCGCGGTCTAGTGAAAACGTACCAGTGCGCCTATAAAACCCCGTGCACCATGATAGGGTTAAATAAAACCTCGCGCAAACCAGGTATGTCATTGAAATATATTTTATAAGAAGGAAAATTTATTCTATAAAGTGCAATATTGGATCAGCAGAGGGTTCAATCACGGGCATGAATTTTTCTGAGGAGATGAGGGTTTGAAAAGAGGGGAGTTCGATCTTTCGCTGAGAATTTTATAGTAGAGAAAATTAGTGATTCAAACATAAAGGCAGACAAAGATGCTTACACGGATGTAGACGGCTACAGATCTTGAAATAGTACAAAAGGAGAAAATATTTATGAAAAAAATGAGAAGGGCGGTTGAGAAAGATCGGTTGAGACAGACGATAGGGTTAAGAGGTCTGGTCATGAGGATAAGTATTTTCTTGATCATGGTAGAGAGCATTCGATTGAGTCCGGTGATGGGGTTAAGAGGTCTCATGATGGAGAAAGGGAGAGAAGAGTTGATGGCAGAGAAATACCTGTCGACGCTCTGGCGACTAGCAAGGTGAAACAGTCCTTTGAAAGTAATGATTCTTATTCGCTAAGGGATGTCAGAGAGAGATCATTTGAGTCTCTTGAATGGGATAAGATATCACATGAAGGTAAAAATTCTCATTCTTACAATGATGGAAGGGAAATATTAGACAGTAGAGAAATATCAATCAAGGCAGTCGATAAAGCCAAGAGGCACCATGAATTTTAAGGATTCTCATTCTCTTAAAGATAGCAGAGAAAGATCAATTGAAGTTGTTGATCGGGCTTGTAGGTCCCATGAAGGGAAAGATTTTCATTTTTATAGGGATAGTAATGAAAGGTCAATCGAGGTTGTTAATAGGGGTAGGAGTTCTCGTGAGACAAAGGATATGAATCCTTATGATGAAGAAATGGATGGCAGGTCTCACAAGCGACGAGAGCGAGAGCATGACAATGATGGAAGGAAAGATAAGAGTGAAAATGAAAGAATTTTATAGAGGATGTTACCAAATATCATAGAAAGCACAAAGGAGAAAAAAGGAAATTGGATGCCAAGATGGAGGAGGAACTTACAAATAAGCAAGAAGGTCATGGGTCAGTAAGTAGATCATGGGACACCTTTTCTTGTTCCAGGTTATGGAAAGATTCAAGTTTCTTTTTCTTAAAGAAGAAGAGGTGTAGTTTTGAAATTTTTTTTATCAGTGTGCCCTATGTAACCTAGTGCACTAGTGCACTGTATTATACCAGCGCACCGCGCAAGTACTGTGTAATTAAAAAAATAAAAAAAATTAATCAGTGTGCCATATCTAAATATGGCACAATGCGTACATTATGATAAAATATATTGGCTTTTTCGCTTTGATGACCATGTTCACTTGCTCTCTCTAGAATGCATTTAAAAGCTGGGAGTATTTTCTGAGCTTCGTTTGGCTTTCATAAAATTTTACCGGCAAAGCTAACGTTTCATAAAATCACATCTTCAGCTTTCAGTTGAACCTGAATGGCATCTCTAACTTATCTGAGCTGTGTTCCTATGGATAACGAGGAATATCACACGGAAGGTACCCAAAAATCCAAAATTTTGAAAGTATAGGTGAATTAGCACTTATCAAAGAATGAGATACACTTAAGGATTCCCTGGTTCGGCTTGTTAATTAAAATTATGCTCTCTCTAGATGAGACCAGTAAAAATTCTGCTTGTATTATAAATGGAAATCCAGTGACCATTTCTGTGTGAATAAAAGCATAGATACCTACAGCTACCATATTTCCACCTGCAAATCAGTTTCCCATTGGAAAAGCTAATGTAATAGGCAATTTTTCAATTTCTTTCGTCTGCTCAACCCTATACTCATTTTATATGGGAAACCATTGCCTCCACATGTAATAACTACATCGTCTAGTCGAAAATTAGTCTTTGTTGTCATTACTCCCAGAACATTCAAGGTCAGTTTATCATAAAACAGAGATTGTATAAATTTTTTTAAGATCAAGATAGAGAGCACAAAGGAGAAAAGAGGAAATTAGATTCCAAGATGGAGGATGAGCTTACAAATGAGCAAGCTGATCATGGGTCAGCAAATAGATGATGGGGCACCTTTTCTTGTTGCAGGTTATTGAAAGGTTCAATTTTATTTTTCTGAAAGAAGAAGAGGTGTAGTTTTGAAAATAAATGGCCCAAATATTTTCACAACAAAATGTACATTTCCAACATATCTAATTTTATTGTACACATGTAAAATTAATTTCGGTGCCTTAACCGAAAATTGGTGCTAATGTACAGATAACCGCAATGGTGTGTTTTAGTAACTACGCACGGGTGCATTTTAATTACTACGCACTGGTGTAATGTTACCATTGGATGCACCAATGAAGTGCTATTAAGTGATGCACCGGTGACGAATAACCGCAAATAAAAAAATTACAACTCTATTTTCTTTAAGTGAAAAAAAAGGTGGAAAATTGAAAAATGGGCGGCAAAATATTTTTGAAAATCTAATTTCATAAAACAATACTTTAAATAATAAAAAAATTTCATTATTTCACTATTTTTGCTAAAATTTTCAACCAGAGATTTTCAAGAGACATACCTGGAGCAAGAGAGCACAAGAACACTGTGGAGCAGCGAAAATAAGTATTCAGGTAATCAGAATCCAAACCTCTAGTGATTCAAACCCTATAGCATAGAATTTCAAACGATCTCGTGATTAAATTTGATTAAATTTGATTATGTTAATCTGATACTATACTTGTCATGGAGGTCAAACAAAGTACTTCATACCACGGTTTGCTTCGAAGGATACACTAAGGAGTTATTACCATGCCTACTAGAACATGCATAAAATAGGAAAAACTACCAAAATGATATGAACAGTTAATGCAACTGTCATTAAGTAGAATGGGCATTCGAGCACTTCTCCTACTCTGTCTTAATTCATATTTATTACCATTTCTACCATACTCTTCCTCTTTCACCTATAAGTATTCAAATAAAATTCATTGTAATGGTTGGAAAATTGTTAGTAGCTGAACTGTTGTTGAGTTAGATTTACTGAGTAGTTGTAATATAGTAGGCTAGGAAGAGAATAATTGGACTGTAAAGGCTGCTGGGCTCAAATTATGTAACTGGTTTTGGACATTAATACACTAGCAGATTCATTGGATCCTGATCTAAATCATTGGTGATGTGTTCCCTCATTATATTTGTTGCTTTCCTTATGTTTTCCACTCTATTCATATTCTCTGATAAAGAGCAGTAAAATATAGATTAGGATTTACTTCTAAAGTACCCTAATTCTAATTGGTAAGCTTTCTCTATATGTTTTCCTCTAAATGTGTATTTAAGAGTGATATCAATAGAGTATAACGAGTCAAACAAGTTGGTGAGCCCATGTCTTGCTGAGTAGAACTTGAGATATTGTTCTTAAATGATATTTTCATTTCATGCTAAGTAGAGTCTTAAGAAAGAAAGTCTATGGTTAGCCCTATCCCTTGTTTGGTCTTAAAGAGTTTCTTTGAAGATTTCCCTTAAGAGTAGGCCGAAAGTAGGAAAGGTTTAAAGTCCTTGCTTGATCTTAGGTTGCTTTTTATGTTATCTCATATGTGTTTCTCACGAGTGTATGCCAAAAGCAGGTTAGGTTAAAAGACCTTGCTTGATCTTAGGCTGCCTTTGTTTTCTTACATGTTGCTTCTTTCATTTCACTCTTTAATGTTCCATATCACAAACTCAACTTAAAAGATCTTCTAATATAGATGACTTTCCGTTTGAATTCTCTTGGATGGTTGATGTGTGATTAAACCCTTTTATGACTCCATAGCCCAATGGTTTAGCACTCTTTTGACCTATCTTCCCATGCTAAAATATCCTCCCACTTACTTCCTTCTTCACTTCACATGACCTTCTTAGTTAATGATTCCCAACCAAAACAAACAAACAAAGCCTTTGTGCTTTATAAATATCCTAATATCATAACTAAACATAAATAAATATCTTCGAAAACAATACTGACATAGAGAGATCCCTCTCTGAATCTAGGAGGGCTAGATCCTAGGATTCCAAAGCGGTTCTGATGTTGCCTTAACACTTGGTATGCTAGTCTGCCAAATCAGTAGGACCCCAACATAATGGCGACTCTGCTGGGGAACGACTCTAAGTAAACTGCTATATTAGACATCCTTAAGAACTTAGAAAACCCACAAAAACCTTAGACTGGTAGTTAATTACTGTGGTGGACAGTAACACATCTTGAACATTTGAATCATCCACCTGGAAACTCCACAACTCCTAAAATATCAAAAGACTCCACTGGTGATCAGTAGGCCTATTGATTACTCCTCGTTTCATGAAGACTCCACTAGGGGCAGCCCACACTACCATAAAAACATTGTTCACACCCATGATTAGGGAACTCTGAGGATTAAGTTGTTGTGTTAAAGGCTAGTTTTCGTCTTAAAGATTGTTATGTTTGGCTAAATTCTTATTTTTGGGTATGAAACTTAACATAATGGATTCAAGAATAACCCATAACAGAGCTTATCCTGACCCAAATCCTCCTGAAATAGTTGATAATTCAGAAATCATCCTTTGGAAGTCTCCTGTATCTAGGGATCCAACTATTATTAGACCCATTCATAGAGCTAACTCAGTGCCTGAAAACCTTATAGCTCTATCAGATACTCAAGTTGACTTAGATCTACCAAGTAATTTACCAAGAACTAAGTCACTTAGTGGTATAGATCAGATAGAGTTTGAGCCTCCAAGTTCATCACCACACAGTGGTCAACATATTCGTAGCAGAGAAACCCCTCCATCCACACCTCCTGATCTCCATTTCATTCATAAATTGGGTCTCTCTCATCCTAAATATGCTCAACAGTCTCTTGCTGGTCCAAGCACTTATGCCATCCATATACCTCCTATTCTAGCCACTCCTTTACTCCCACAAAATACTACCATGGCAGCATGGTATGCTCCCTTAGTGTTACCGCATCCTTTGGTTCCTTTACCTAATGAATATCAGTCTAAAATTACCCATTTCACTGGAACTGAGTCCACTACTACTCAATTGTTGGAAATATTGTCATTGATAGAAAAGGAATTGGCAAAGACAAGAGCAGCACCTAAACTATCCATAAGGCAAAAGAGTCAGAGAGGTAGCAGAGGCAGCAGATGAAATAAAGGAATTAGAGATAGAACAGTAGAGTTGAATTAGGGGTTTAATACAGTTTGCAAAGGAGATGAGAGAGAGCTGCTAGGAAGAGACAAGGTAATAGATTGAAGGAAAAATTGAATATCTGGCCAAGATATGTATATGGTAATGAAGAACTGTGGCATTGTGTTAAGTATGGATGAGTAAATCTGGAATATATATGACCTGTGTGATCAATTTCATAATGGGAAGAAGATACCTACGGTGTCCGGAGAGGAACGAAATAATTGTTGCAGAGCTAGGGATATGTGTATTATATGTATTAACTGATGTAATTTTTGTGTGGAATCCCCTAAACCTCTGTATGAGTCTCTGTGTATGGAGTTAAAAGTGAAATATTATTGAGGATTTATGGTGGCAGAGATATGAGGTCTTTGAATATATAGGTAGAAGCGGAACTGTGATAGGATAGAACTCTGAAATGGAAGGTTGATATGTTATATATACCAAAGAAGAATTGAAGAATGACATTGAATTGTCATGAGTTAATGTTCTTAAGGAAATCTCGTCGGACGAGAACTAAATTTGTTCATTGATTATTGGAAATCCTGCCAAAGATAGACCAGAGCTATAACACAATCCCAGACTAACCCTTTGAAATCATGAATAGAACCTTGAGCGAAGGGTGGAACCACGAAGGAGGAATAGTGAAGGTGGTTTACGGTTTTTATCGCACCGCTTTCAACGGGCAAGCGGTATTCAAGAGGTGGGGAGCGATCCCATAAAACAGGCAACACGCGTCCCTGTACGTTTTTACAAAACTGCTTTTCACTATGCGCCATCGTGGGTTATAGTTTGACCCAGGACACCCAGCGATATCGTTGAGCACCGTTGATCTGGGAAGGGGTCATTGAATGGTCACCATTTGTTGAAGATGTGCAAACATTAACACAGGTACGGAAAACCATCGCACGTTAACATTCGGCATCAGAGGTCGAGCGATATGTATATACGCCATTGATCTGGAAGCTTGCGAATCTAACGGTGATCAGATGCTGGACTTGCATGAAGTTTACTGTGGTACGATGGGCATATTGGATTGGCTATTGACTATGTATGTGGGCTCGGGGTCAAAGGTTTATCATAAGATTAATTTATTTGGAAGTGTTGGATATTCCTATAAAGTCCGAAGGGTTAATATTTAGACATAAGGTTTGGGAATTCAAATATTGTAAATATATTTATTTATCAATTTCTTTAAAATTGATAAATAAAAATTAAAAAGAGAACAAAAAAGGCCCCGTGGGATAAACTAAAAGGAATACTGACAGAGGAATACCATTAGTGGTTCGTGGTTTTGACTCATGGTTTTAATAAAGGAAAAACTATATAAGGAGAAGAAACAAATAAAGGAAAGAGTGTGCATGGTAAGGGTTGTGAATAAAATTTCTCAAAAGAATATCTGTATGGGCGAGCTCCGTTCTTAACTGATAAATCTGAAACTCTGATGCACCCATGAATATAATGATCTGACGATGATGAATCTCTGGTTTTGAATGACGGATGAGATCATGAATATGAGAATATACAGAAAATAAATACATCTGGTGATCGACAGGATATGTCGTATGGAAACTGGTGGACCCAGTATGAAAATTGATGAAACGTGGTCCGCAGTGGTGCTGAGGGTCGAAGCCTTCAGAGAGGGGGTTGTAGCTCCCTTCCAATAGTAGCTGGTAAACAAGTGAAGGTTGTAGCCTTCTGTAGGTGGGTGCTTGCATGCTGGTATAAGTTTGCACCAACATATATTGTAAGAATTTTTCTTTATAATAAATATTGAAGACTGAGACTACAGCAGCGGTGGTTTTCTCCCGAATTGGGTTTCCACCTTAAATCCTGGTGTTCATATGTGTTGTTTATGTTTGATGGTTGGTTCTGTTATTTATGTTCATGCTTGATGCTTATCTGATGCAATGCTCTAAGTAAAGACATAATAAGATATCTTGACATACATGTTGGATGTAGTACTGTAACATAAGGTTTTAAGAGAAAGAAAAGAAAAAATAGTTCAGCCTAAATACTGATTCACCCCCCCCCCCTCTCAATATTTTTCCCAACAATTGGTATCAAAGCAGGTCCTTCTAAAAAAGCTTAGCCACTAGAAGGAAGATCAAGCAAGATGAGCAGTCAAGATGGAACAACATCTATCAGGCCTCCTCTCTTTAACGGAAACAATTTAATCTTCTGGAAAATAAGGATGAGTTCCTATCTTCAATCTCTGGGAGTAGAGATATGGGAAATTGTTGAACAAGTATATCTATATCCAGCTACAGTACCAACAGATCCGATGGAAAGAAAGAATTATGAAACAAATGCAAAGGCCATCAATGCTCTATTGGGAAGTCTAACTGAATTAGAATTTTTCAAAGTCATGTAGCTGAATACAGCCAAGACAATATGGGACAAAATCATTCTAAGTTATGAAGGTGATGTAAAGGTAAAAAGTGATAAACTCCAAACTCTTAGAATTCAATATGAGAATCTAAAAATGGATAATGAGGAGAGCATTTCCAATTTCTTTTTACGTCTTGATGATATTGTAAATTGTATGAGAAATCTGGGAGAAACAATAACCAAATCTACCTTGGTTGAGAAAGTCTTAAGATCGCTAACAACAAAATTTGAGTCAAAATTTGCTGCTCTTGAAGAAAAGCAGGATCTTCAAAATCTTACTGTGGTGCAACTTCATGGCATACTAACTGCATATGAAATGAGAAGAGGAGGACCATCAGAACTCAAAGAAGCAGTCTTCAGAACCTCTACAAAGGGGAAGGAAGTACAAAAACCAGAAGGATCAGGATATATCTCAGAAGAAGATGAGATAAAATTTGTAAAGAAACTTCAACTTGGCACAGGAAGGTTCAGAGGTAAGCTTCCTTTCAAATGTTTTGATTGTGGAAGAGTTGGTAATTATGCTGCTAAGTGTCCTTATAAAGAAACACATAAAAAGGGGAAGGAAGTAGCAAGAAGGAATATGAATCGTTTCAGCACTAGAAAGAGTTACTATACTCATGAAGATAGTGATGGGTTATCTGATAGTGAGGAAGAATGTGAAAAAGATCTTAGACTTCTCATGGCATTTGAAAAAGAATCTAGAGAAGAAAAGGATACCTTTTTGGATGCTCTAGAAGATGGTGATTTTCCTGATGAAAACAATAAACTCAAAATTTTCTTAGAAGAACATAAAATAACCATAGAAAATCTGAAAAATTAGCTTGAAGAAAAGGAGAAACACAATGAGAAATTAGAGTGTGAAGTAGTAAGCCTAAGAAAAGAACTTGAGAAAGTAAAGGCTCTGAATCTTAGATTTGCTAAAGGATCTGAAACCTTAGATGAGATTATCAAGGTACAACGTCTCCTCTTATAAAGACAGCTCTTGGATATATCGGAGAATCTTCTCAGGCTTCAGCACCAAATTATCTAAAGGCAGTTACAGCTGGGTTACAACACGCTGCCACTCAGCAAGGGAATAAAGAATCTTTACAGGCAAAGCATGATCATCTCAATTCAAAGAACACTCACAAGAATGTCTTTCAAAGAAACACCAATCAACAAGTAAATTCATATAGAATATTTTATGATTGTAGAAATTTCTTCTTCAATGGACAATGTTTCTCATGTCACAATTTTGGTCATAAATATGTTCAATGTGTTGCATATAAAACCATCATGACAAGAGAAGAAAGAAAGAAAAGGATTGATATTGAAACAAAGAAGAATACTTATAACAACTTTTCTCCTCTTCAAAATGAAGTTGAATGTGCTTATTGCAATAACTTTGGACATGAAGAATCTGAATGCAGGAGCAAAGTTCGGCCAAAAGAACATGTTCCTTCAAGTTCCAAAGTATGGAAAAAGAAGGAATTACAGGTTGAAAACTGTGGCATAGAATTATTTGCAAAAGATGAAGAAAACCAATGGTACATTGATAGTGGATGCTCAAGACACATGATAGGTGATAAAGACAAACTTCTTGCATATAGTGCTCTAGAAAAAGAAAAAAAATGTTACATTTGGAAATGATACTCCTGCGGTCATTAAGGGAAAAGGGTCTGTGTTTCTAAAAGAAAAAGTGAAAGCTAATGAAGTCATGTATGTGGATGGATTAAAGCATAACTTGTTAAGTGTAAGTCAAATGTGTGATCAAGGAACTGAAGTTGTCTTTAGTTCAAAAGATGTGTGGTACGTGGTCTTGATCCAGGTAAAGCAATTATAAAAAGAAAAAGAGCTCCAAACAACCTGTATATATTGAAGAACCCCAAAGAACAATGTTATTTGACTAAATCTTCAGAAAATTGGCTATGGCATAGAAGGTTGGGGCATCTGAGCTTCTCTCAAATCAAAAAATCAAGTAGACTTAAAGCTGTTCGTGATCTTCCCAATATTACTCTACTTGAAAATATCATATGCAAATCTTGCCAATTCGGCAAGCAAACTAGGGTAAAATTTAATGCCAAGGAAGGATCATCAAGTAAGCCTCTTGAACTTATTCATACTGACATATGTGGACCTATGAGGAAAAATTCACCACGAGGTGAAGAATACTATATCTTATTCATGGATGATTTCTCTAGAATGTGTTGGATTGGGCTGCTTAAACACAAAGATGAAGCATTTGAGAAATTTCAGATCTTCAAAGCACTAGTTAAGAATGAATTAGATCTAAAAATCAAGTGTCTCAAATCTAATCGAGGAGGAGAATATACATCCAATGAATTCCTTGAATTTTGTGAACAACATGGCATAAAAAGACAGTTTTCTATAGCTGGCACTCCACAACAGAATGGCATTGCAGAAAGAATGAACAGAACAGTTCAACAAATGGCTAGAGCTATGCTTGATGATTCCAGAACGCCTGACACATTTTGGGGAGAAGCAGCACATACAGCAGTAAACATTCTCAACAAAGCACATGTTCGTGTAAATAGTGATAAAACTCCATATGAACTCTGGTATGGTAATCCTCCCACTATAAAGCATTTTAGAATTTTTGGGAGCAAATGCTTTATCAAAAATAATGATGAAAAACATGGCAAGTTTGAACCCAGAGCTGATGAGGGAATATTTCTTGGTTACTCCTCTAGGAGTAAGGCATATAAATGTTACAATAAAAGACTTCGAAAGATTGTTGAATGTATTGATGTTGTTATTGATGAGTCTACTGCAGCCCCAAAAGAAGAAAATCAAACAACAGATGAAGATGATGAGGACACATATCCTTCTACATCAAATAGTAATGATACCAAACAATGAACCCGATTATGAAAGGGCTTAGAAGATGATTTGTCTGAAAGGCTCCATCTAGATATGTTCAAAAGAATCATACGGAGATCTCAAATTTTTAGGAGAAAAAGGATCGGTGTACAAACGGGGAAGGACTCTTGTGGGATCTTCAAGCAATCTAGAATTCTGTCCCATATTGAACCTCACGATAATAGGTCAATTTAAACAAAGATGAATGTTGGATTCAAGCCATGAATGAAGAGCTTGATCAAATTGAAAAGAATCACACTTGGGAGTTA
This sequence comes from Pinus albicaulis, assembly GCA_034641835.2. Taxonomy (NCBI): domain Eukaryota; kingdom Viridiplantae; phylum Streptophyta; class Pinopsida; order Pinales; family Pinaceae; genus Pinus; species Pinus albicaulis. Next base: position 760,599,426 of record CM076578.1, on the reverse strand, counting down.
GTTCCAGGACCACATGATAAAAAGGTCATTGGAACTAAATGGATATTAAAAAATAAGTTAAATGAAAATGGGGATGTTGTAAGAAACAAAGCTAGACTTGTTTGCAAGGGGTACACTCAACAAGAAGGTATATAATTTGAAGAAAATTTTGCTCCTGTAGCTAGACTTGAAGCTATAAGAATGTTTCTTGCCTTCTCAAGCTTTCAACAAATCAAAGTTTATCAAATGGGTGTTAAATCTACTTTTCTCAATGGTGATCTAGACGAAGAGGTTTATATAGAACAACCAAAAGGATTCATTTTGGGAAATGATATAAATCTTGTTTGTAGACTTAAAAAGGCTCTATATGGTCTCAAACAAGCTCCAAGGGCATGGTATTATCGTCTTGACAAATATCTTCGTCAACAAGAGTTTCCGAAAGGATAGTAGGGATTCCTTATACACAAAAACTGAAAATGACAAACTATTGATTGTGGTTGTATATGTTGATGTTATCATTTTTGGAAGTAACAAAGAGTCTATGAGTCAGAAATTTGCTTATGATATGCAGAAAGAATTTGAAATGTCTTTGCTTGGGGAACTAACATTCTTTCTTGGATTTCAAGTACAACAAGCAACAGATGGCATATTATTATCACAAGCAAATCCTGAAGAAGTATGGCATGGAAGAATGCAAACCTGTAAGTACACCAATGATAACCGGATGTAATCTCAGTTCTAATGATGATTTCCCCACGGTGAATCAACCTGAATATAGATCTATGATAGGAAGTCTACTATATCGCACGGGGACAAGACCAGACATCATGCATGCAGTTGGGATTGTTGGACGATTCCAAGCTAATCCAAAAGAGTCTCATCTTCAGGCTGTGAAAAGAATATTCAAATATCTACAAGGAACTCAAGATTTTGGACTATGGTATCCAAAGAATGCTGATCTTACTCTTCATGCATACACTGACGCAGATTGGGCTGGAAGTGTTGATGATCGGAAAAGCACTAGTGGTGGTGCATTCTATATGGGGCCCCGGTTAGTATCTTGGTTCAGCAAGAAGCAAAGCTCCATTGCCTTATCTACAACAGAAGCAGAATATGTGGCTGCAACATCATGTTGCACTCAACTTCTCTAGATGATGCAAACCCTACAAGACTTTCAAATCAAATGTTCACCTCATATCTCCATTATGTGTGATAATACAAGTGCTATCAGTATCTCAAATAATCTTTTTATGCATTCCAAGACCAAGCACATTCCCATCAAATATCACTTCTTACGTGAAGAAGTGCTTGAACAAAAGGTGAAATTAAAGTATGTTTCCTCCAAAGAACAAGTTGCTGATATACTTACCAAACCTCTGCCCAGGGAAGCGTTTGAATATCTCAGACAGAAACTGGGAGTAGTCTCTGCCATGCAAAGGATCAGATCTACTTAAATACAGAAGATTAAATTAGGTGTGAAGTGCTCTAAATGCACAGGCTCAGGAGGAGCATTGGTGATATGAAAAGGATGAATTGTTGGTCATATTATGGTTGAAGATGCAGCATGATCTCAGGGGGAGAATGGCATTTTCTGTTCAAAGGATCTTGATCAAACTCTTTTCCATTGATGTCAAAGGGGGAGGAAAAGCAACAAAGGGCTTCTATAAGGCCATCAGAGGAAGTGTGCCATCAATGCCAAGGAGATTGTTGTGAAATATTTTCATTGATGGAAAATTCCAACAGGAAACGAGGAGCAGCCCCTAAACATCCCATAAGGAAAAAGAGACGCGGAGAAATTATGAGAGGTAGCATCCTAAACTTGAGAGGAATTGAAGACATAATAGTAGGAAGTTTAATTAGGGGTTCATACGGTTACCAAAGGAGGGAGATGACAAAAGGGAGAGCTGCTAGGAAGAGACAAGGTAATAGATTGAAGGAAAAATTGAATATCTGGCCAAGATTTGTATATGTTAATGAAGAACTGTAAAATTGTGTTAAGTATGGTTGAGTAAATCTGGAATATATATGACCTGTGTGATCAATTTCATATTGGGCAGAGGATACCTACGGTGCTCGGAAAGGAATGAAATCATTGTTGCAGAGTTAGGGATATGTGTATTATATATGTATTGACTGATGCAATTCCTGTGTGGAATCTCCTGAACCTCTGTATGAGTCTCTGTGTATGGAGTTAAAAAGACAAATACGTGATTTATGGTGGCAAAGATATGATGTCTTTGAATATCGGTAGAGCGAGCGTGATAGGATAGAACTCGCGAGAATGGAAGGTTGATTTATTATATATGCAAATCGAGCTATCGAATGACACATTAAGTGTCATGACAGAGTTAATGTTAAATGAAATCTCGTCGGAAAATACATTTGTTCATTGATTATTGGAAATCGCCAAATATAGACCAAAGCTATAACGCAATCCCAAACTAACCCTTTGAAATCATGAAACAGACAGCAAAGCGAAGGTGGAACCTCGAAGGAGGAACAGTGAAGGCATTTTATGGCTTTCATCGCACCGCTTTCAACGGGCAAACGGTATTCAAGAGGTGGGGAGCAATTCCATAGAACGGGCCACACGCATCCCTGTACGATTTTACAAAACCGCTTTTCACTATGCGCTATATCGCGTTATAGTTCGACCCAGGACGCCCAGCGATATCGTTGAGCGTCGTTGATCTAGGAAGGGGTCATCGGACGGTTGTCATTTGTTGAAGATGCACGAAGATTAACACAGGTACGGCGGGCCATCGCACGTTAACGTTCAGCATTGGAGGTCGAGCGATATGCATATACGCCATTGATCTGGAAGCTTGCTAATCTAACGGTGATCGGATGCTGGACTTGCGCGAAGTTTAATGTGGTACGATGGGTTTATTGGATTGGCTATTGACTATGTATGTGGGCCCGGGGTCAAAGGTTTATCGTAAGATTAATTTATTTGGAAGCATTGGATATTTCTATAAAGTCCGAAGGGTTAAACTTTAGACATAAGGTTTGGGAATTCAAATGTTGTAAATATATTTATTTATCAATTTCTTTAAAATTGATAAATAAAATTTAAAAAGAGATCAAAAAGCCCCGTGGGATAAAAAATGACAGAGGAATACCATTAGTGGTTCGTGGTTTGACTCATGGTTTTAATAAAGGAAAAACTATATAAGGAGAAGAAAAATAGAGAGCGAGGCGCGCATCGTAAGGGTGGCGAACGAAAAATTTCTCCAAGGAATATATGTATGGGCGAGCTCTGTTCTTAATTGATAAATCTAAGACTACGATGCACCCATGAGTATAATGATCTGACAATGATGAATCTTTGGTTTGAATGACGGATGATATCATGAAGAACTGGTGTGAGTAGACGGAAAATAAATAAATCTGGTGACCGAAAAAGTATGTTATTTGGAAACTGGTGGATCCATTATGAAAATTGATGAAACAAGGTCCGCAGTGGTGCTGAGGGTTGAAGCCTTCAGAGAGGGGGTTGTAGCTCCCTTCCAGTGGTAGATGGTAAACGAGACAAGGTTGTAGCCTTCTGGAGGTGGGTGCCTGCATGTTGGTATAAGTCTACACCAGCATATATTGTAAGAAGTTTTCTCCATAATAAATATTGAAGACTGAGATTAGAACAGCGGTGGTTTTCTCCCAAATTGGGTTTCCACCTTAATCCCGGTGTTCATATGTGTTGCGTATGTTTGATGGTTTTTTCTGTTATTTAAACCTTAGCAGTGTATATGATAAATATGATACAATGCTCTAAGTAAATACATAATAAGATATCTGAGACATATGTGCTGATCAATGTACGTAACATAAGGTTTTAGAAAAGAAAAATAGTTGACCCTAAATACTAATTCACCCCACCCTCTCGTTATTTTTCCCAACATGAATTAAATGTATAAAATGAATAATGCCTTTGATTATATGGAAATAGAAGATGAGACCATTAAGATGAGAATTTTTTCCCAATGTTTAGGAGGATAAGTCAAGAAATGGTTTAAGGGTTTAACTCCTAATAATATTAATGATCTTCCTTCTTTACATCATACATTTGCAAAAAAATGGGAACTTAGGAAGAACCCTCTCCAAATACTCTTAGATTACAACAACCTAAAGAGAAAACCTGGGGAGAGTGTTCAGAATTATTGCACCAGATTCAATAATGTGTATAACGCACTACCCCCAGATTTAAAACCTCCACAAGGATCAGCTTTGGCCAAATTTTCCGAAGGATTTGATCTTGAAATGGCCTGTCAGCTTAGAGAAAGGGATCCCTTAACTTTAGAAGATATGCAGAAGGGATCACTTAGTGTGGAAGCTAATCTGATTGAAAAGAGAGCCAGGATGATGGCTGAAAGGAAAGTGACATATAGAGAGGACACTGCACCTTCTACATCTGACTCAATATTAGACCATCTAGCCAAGAACATGGATAGGTTAGAAAAAATAATGGAGAGGTTAGTTGTTAAAAAAGTGCCAAAAATAGGAACCAAACTCAAATCAGAACCAGAACTGTAGGAGAAACCCCCCTCCAATGAAACAAAGAGATTTGGATCAACAAATCAGACATCCATTTCAAGAAAATTATGTTCATGAAGAGGAGGGAATGATAGAAGAGTCATAGGGAACTATTATAAACATTATGGGAGTTAATAATGAATACCCTACCTTTTTCACAGAGGATGACCAAGCCACATATACATATTATGAGAATGAAGTTTTAGAATCTGAAGATTATAGGCACAGCTTTGAGAATGCAATCATGGAGGTCCACAAGCACTATGACCTTAGAAGAAAAAAGAAACAAGAAATTCCCTAGATAAAAACCTCTGAAAATTCTGTTAAGAACAAATCGAAAAAGGTGGTTAAAGGGGCTGCTGAAATCAACAAAACAGCAGCTGAAAGTTCTGGTAAAAACAAGGGAAAAGTCACTCAGAACACTGATAAATCGAGTGTTGGTCCTAGTAGCGCTAGTACTTCAGCTAGTACCCCTGAAAGAACTGTTTTAACTATTGTACATAGTGAAAAACAACAAGCTAATTTTGCTGGTAAATTAGTGACTAACAAGACAGATTTGAACCTTTCAAAGAGTCAGTTCCCTTTCAGTTTAGAAAGTGAAATTGCTAAAATAAAAATCTTTGTCCCCCTCACTGAGCTAGTCACTCAAGATGTATATAAATGCCAGGTTTTGAAGGCTTTGAATATAGAAGAAAATAATGACATTGTCTACCTCAATGATGATCAACCAGCCCTTTTATTTGGTCCTAAAATTGAAGGGAAATTCCAGGAAGGAGTGGTCCCTCCTTTCTATGTCAGTTTGAATATCCATGATAATATTTTGCACAATGTTATGCATGATTCAGGGGAATCACACAACCTCATTCCCAAAGTAATCATGGAGAGATTAGGCCTTGAAATAACCAGACCATATAAAGATTTGTACTCTTTTGACTCCAGCAAAGTAAAATGCTTAGGCCTGATCAAAAATATTTGTGTGAACTTGACCTAGATTCCAGCCAAATGCATAGTGATGGATGTAGTAGTGCCTGATGTACCCCCCCAAATATGGCATGCTTCTTTCAAGATCGTGGGGTGATAAGCTGTAAGGTACCATGCAAATGGACATGACATATAACACTATCCCGGTCTTCAGTCAACTTAGGATACTGTATAGGGAATCACACATGAAATTTATGGTGAGAAGTCAGGAAAATCAGAAATATCCCCTCTTTATTCTGTCCATACTGACCTATACTCATTCATTCTCTGCAATGATGAAATCTTTAGTGAAACAGAGTTGGATAGTAAGAAATCACCCAACATAACAAAAAATAGGGAGGGAGAAGCTCTCAAACAGTTTTCCCACTATAAAATTTATAGCAAACAAAATAGAGATTCTGAAACATCCACTGTTCATCAGCTAAGTGAAAACCAAGGGAGTTAAGAAGAAAGGCCAGAACTCCGTGAAAACCTTAAGGAACAAGACCAACCCAAAGATGCTGCAGAACCCATACAACTGCATTGTGACAGTCAAAACACACAGGACAAAAAGGACAGTAATGAAAATAACACCAAATCTGAAACTAGCCCTCTTTGGAGTATGAGCTTTGATGGGTCTTGCAATAAAACCGGTGTAGGAGAAGGTGTATGGCTTTAGAACACTGAGAACAATTATACTGAAAGCCATACATACAAGCTAAAATTCCAATGCACTAATAACATAGCAGAGTATGAAGCACTTCTCTTAGGACTACAATTACTGAAGAAATTAGGAGCCCAGAGGATAGTTGTTCATGGAGATTCTGAACTGATCATTAGGCAGATAAATGGAGAATACACTGCCAAACATTCGAGACTAAGAGCCTATAGAAATTATGCCATGGACCTTTTGCAAACCTTTGAGTAATATGAACTTTTTTTTGTCCCTAGAAGCCAAAACATCCTTGCCAATGGATTGGCTTGCACTGCTAGCTCATGTCAAAGACCCTATGACAACAAGAAACTCAATGTCAAAGTGAAATATAGGCCAACTATCCTAGACAATGAAAAATATTGGCAAGTTTTTGAGAGAGATAAACAAATAGAGGACTTTTTGAAGTTCAGAAATGAGTTTGAATTGCCTAATTCAGTCTCAAAGTATGATAAAAACCATCTGGATGAGGAACAACATGACCAAAAAGAACCTCCTCCCATTGCAAAAATAAATCTGCTAACCAATGAGTTCGAAAATCAAACAGAATAATACATAAACTCAGAAAAAGAAGACATAGAGGTATTACAGTCCAAAGACAAAGGCTTACCCAAAAGACTAGCCCTCTAGAAGACTTGTTTGATTTTAATGACGTTGCCAAGAAACCAACAATAGAACCCATCAATTATGATATCGAGGAATGAAATATAGGCAGCAAAGACAAATCCAAAATGATAAAACTATCTAAAACATTGCCAGGTCACATTAAACTGAGATATATTGAGTTTTTTAAAGAATTTTCTGATGTTTTTTCTTCGAGCTATGACAATTTAAAGGTATATGACACAGAGACCATTCAACACAAGATACCTCTCAAGGAAAACCATAAACCATTCAGGCAAAAACTGCACAGAATAAACCCTGTACAGTTACCTCTGGTTGAGAAAGAAATTAGAAAAATATATGACGCTGGAATCATTGTCCCTGTGAGATACTCAGAATGGGTGTCTAATATGGTAGCCATGAGGAAGAAAACATGACAAATTAGGCTCTATATTGACTTCAGAAACTTGAACATAGCCTCATTAAAGGACAACTATCCCCTGCCCAAAATGGAGTACATCTTACAAAGGGTAGTTGGTTCCAAGAGGATTTCCTTGCTATATGGTTTCCTAGGATATAATCAGATATTGGTTTTGCCTGAGGATCAATTGAAAACAGCCTTCACTACTCGTTGGGGCACTTTTATGTATGTAAATATGCCTTTTGGATTAATTAACAAAGGTGCCACCTTTCGAAGAGCCATGGATATTACTTTCTCAGAAGAAATAGGACACTTCATTGTGATTTATTTAGATGACATCACAGTCTATTACAAAATAGATGAAGAGCACCTAGCTCACCTCAATAAAGTCTTTGAGAAATGTATAAAGTTTGGGCTATCTTTAAATCCCAAGAAGACATTGTTTGGTCTCTAAGAAGGTAAAATTCTTGGTCATATCATATCTAAAAAGGGGATTAAAATAGATCCAAAAAGGGTCGAAGGTATATTACAGATCAGTCACCCCAGAAACATCAAAGAACTCCAATCTTTCATTGGAAAGACTAATTTCCTGAGAAGGTTCATACCCAACCTAGCAGAACTCCTTAGGAACATGACGAACATGCTAAAGAAAGAGATAGGAGTCAAATAGACATTGGAAGCAAAGAAATCCTTTAAACTGGTTAAACATGCACTTACCCAAGCACCTGTTCTCATTGGCCCTGATTTCACTAAGGACTTCCTCATATTTTCATTTGCATCAGAACATACTATGGCTGCTGTCCTATTACAGAAAAATCCAGAAGGGCAAGAGTAGCCAATTGCATTTTTCACCAAGGCACTAGGGATGTGCCTCTGAAATATAATATAATAGAGAAACAGGCCTATGCATTGGTCAAAGCCTTGAAATATTTTAGAGTTTATATCTTACACTCTCACATTATTGCATTTGTGCCTCATGTAGTGGTGAAGGACATTCTGTCGCAAGATCCTAATGGAAAAAGAGCAAAGTGGATTGCTATGATACTGGAATATGATTTGGAAATTAAACCCACCAAAGTCATCAAGGGTCAAGGCCTAGCACAGTTAATGGCTGAATCTAACTTACAAGCATTTGATATAAACATGATAGATGCACTAGTTGAACAGGAAGAATTACTAGCTTCACTTGTTGAAGATCATTTCCTTAACTCATCTTGGTATGATGATATTTTATACGTGCTTACAAATCTCAATACACCTCCTGGTTTGTCCAAAACAAAGGCCATATTCTTAAATTTAAAATTCGTTAAGTACTGCATTTTAGATAATTGTTTATATTGGAAGAATGCTAGTGGTTTATTGCTTAAATGTTTGCTTGAGGTTGATGCAGATAGGATTAAGCATGAGTTTCATGAAGGAGAATGTGGAGGCCACCTAAGTTTGAAAACCACTACCAATAAAATCCTTGGAGCTGGCTATTACTGGCCCACCCTTTTCCAAGATGTCCACAAGATGATAGTTTCTTGTCACAAGTGCCAAATCTTTGAAGGTAAGAGAAAACTGCTTCCCTTGCCTTTGCAACCAATCACTTTTGAAGATCCTTTCCAACAGTGAGGCCTAGACTTCATTGGGGAAATCCATCCTACCTCATCTGCCCAACATAGATGGATACTCACAGCCATGGAATATTTCACCAAATGGATAGAAGAAATCCCTTCTAGGAATGCCATAGAATCAATCATCATAAAATTCCCCGAAGACCATATTCTTTCTAGATTTGGCTGTCCTAGGAAAGTTATCACTGACAATGCTGCTGCATTCAGTTCTAAATAGATGGTTGAGTTCTATCACAGATATCAGATCATGCTGGGGCGTTCTATAGCTTATTACCCCCAGGGCAATGGGTTGGCAGAATCTTCAAATAAGAGCCTGATTAACATAATAAAGAAGCTGCTGGAAGAAAATCAGAGATCATGGCACAAGAAGTTGGTACATGCCTTATGGGAAGATAGATTAACAACAAAGAAATCAATTGGAATGTCTCCCTATCAGCTGGTGTATGGAGCTGATGCAGTTTTTCCTACCAGCCTAGGAGTAACAGTGATGAAATTAGTCCAAGAAATACAATCAGAAGAAGATAGCATGATAAGAAGGATAAATCAGACCATACACCTTCAACAAACTAGGGAGGAAGTTTATAACAGAGCACAGAAATTAAAAGAGGATATCAAAAGGCTATTTGACAAGAGGAAAAAGGCCAGTGATTTCAAGATTGGTGACAAAGTACTCAAATGGGATTCTAGGAGAGAAGATAAGGGCAAACATGGCAAGTTTGAAAATTTATGGAACGACCCTTACATTATTCAATCAGTTATTGGTCATAATGCATTTTTTCTACAGGAGATGGATGGTACAGACCTATTTGGAGGTCCTATCACAGGATTCTCAAACACTATTTCTATTGAAACTTATGTTTAAAACTTTCATTTTCCATTGTAAATATCACTGCTTCGTTTTATTTTGAAAAATTGAAAAATACAAAAAAAATAGAAAAGGAGAAAAGAGGGCAGATGAAAAGAAGAAAGATATAGCCCCATACCAAAAGAAAAAAATCTAAAAGTGCACAAGCCTAAATGCCACTACTTGAAGGAGCACTGCTATTTAGTCATACAACCTAATCATGACTAGATAGATTTCAATTTACTGCTGATAGGTTAGTGAAGGAGATTTTCCAAACTGTTTAACCTTGGCTTATCAGTAGAATAGATTAGGATAGAATAAAAATGGTTCAAACATGCTTAAAATCTAAACCAAAGAATCAAAAGAAGAAGAAAAAAAAATATGGCTCTAACATGATAAAAACCTGAGCCAAAGAAAGAAGGAAAGGCTGGTTCTAATCTGCTAAAACCTGAACCAGGAGAAGAAGAAGAGGACAGCTCAAAATATCAAAATCAGAGCTGAAAGGGAAGGGAAGGATGCTTATTATTTTCATATCTCAATTCTTCCCAGTTTTGTTTTAATTTTCTGCAAATAAAAGTCTATGTGCAGCTGGTCTCTTATGCCATAAACACCACAGAAAATCAGACAGTCTAATCCTGGTTTGTCTATGTTTAAATTTCTATTTCAGAATGTAGAGAATGTAGATCAGTCAAACTGTTTAATCTTGGCTGATGGTAGATTAGGTAGAGAAACTATGAGTTCAACTGCTTAATATAAACTCATGGAGGAATAAGGGTAGATTTAGATTATTTTTTCATGCTTTCCAAAGAATAAATTGTTGGTGTCTAAGGTTTGCAATTCCAAGTGCACCTGATGAAGAAAAGATGTTAGGAAAGTAGGTTGCGTAGGTAGTTGTTTGTGGAATGGATCATTTTGTTTGATATATTTCTGATCATCTTCCAAAACAATACGGTCAAAGAAGAAAGGTTGTCAAGGATAAAGCACAGGTCTGCATTTCAGAGATAAAATTCTAAGGTTCTTGAGACCTCCAAGGAGCTGCCATCCCCAAGTTGGAGCCACTGTTAGCCATCCATAATTTTTACACATGAAAATATGGCTAAAATGGGTCTTTCATCCTTCAAGAAACAAATTTCAGGCAAAATTTGTGACTTCTTGAAGCCTCTACTCTTTTCCTTATCCTTCAAAAGACCCAGCTATTTGATCTCTGCATTTAAAAGCCTCTTCTCCATTTATCCCTCATTTTTTCAAAAATCCTTTTGTTAAACCATAAAAATCCCTTCTTGTTGGTTTAAAAAACCCCTCCGTTTACTCTATCGGAACCTCAAAAAACCACTTTTCGGCCTGTAAATCTGAGTATTTTCATAAAACAGATTTAAGCCCCTGCGGGCTTAGTTCTCAACCCCCTTCTCGCTATTGGAAGTCACTCCTCCCCCCTTTTCCTTTTTAAATTCATTTTTCTTTCCGCGTGATGGTTGCACCTCTATGCGAGTCCCCACCATCGATCTTGCCGCAGATCCAATGGTCCTTGGCAAATCGAAAATCGTAATTCGCAACTCCAAATGCCTGCGTCCCTTTCCCTTTTTCCCTACCGATGTAATATTTTGGGGGCTTAAATCTTCTGCCCTCTTCTCATATGACCTAAGCCCCATGACCAAGTGCTAAAGCCATCGACACATCATCGCATCGGCAATCCACCATTTCATCACATTGACACACCCCCATCGCATCGCTCCCCGCTCCATTGACCATTCAAGTTCCCTATCCCCAAACCCTTTTTCCTAGACGATCAACGATCTGCCGAGTGAATCTCCACTGTTAAATCATTATCCTGATCTAATGCTCCTCTGCCCATCGCTCTGACTTTTCCCCTCGGCATCGGCCATCGCAAAATCTAAACTGCCTTAGACCTCAGACACTTTTCTCCTCCGATCGCCGATCCGTCGAGGTCAATCTCCTCCGTCCATCTCATAGATCCGACGACCCACATCAATCCCTCTTCTTTCGCTCGCGGACACTATCAATCCATAAAATAACTTTACAAGTGCCCTACTATGTGTATTTATTTCATTTCCATATTTTTTCTACTGGTCACAACTGACCACATGGGGCCTTCCCATTATGTTTCCATGAGATCTCCACCGTTGATCTACACCCTCCAGATCCAATGGCCCAGATTCCATTTCGCATTGATTTTTCTCCTCCTCCTCTCCGTGCACTTTGAACACAAAATGGGAGGTTTTCAGGAGCATACGCGTCAGCCGTTGGACAGTATCACGTTCCCCTGCTCCAAACCACTTACCGTCTTCACCTCATGCGAAAACCGCTGTCGATTTTCTAATACCGCTTTCCCAAATCTTCATGCCATAATCAAATTTTAACCCTGGTTCATCACCGCCATGGTTAAACCCATCTTCGCTACATTCACCTGTTTCCTCATTGTTCCATAACCCCCGCCCGAGCCCCCTGATGCAGTTAAACCAAGAAACGTAGGATTTCTTAACTCGTGTATCGTCATGTGTAGGTTTAATGGAGGACTTTTCCATAAATCTCCCACAGCCAAAGAATCACGGTTTAAAGGGGCTTACGGATCAAATTTCATAATTTAATCAAAGGTTTTATGGACATTGATTACCAATAAAACCCTCCAGCGCGCTGACACTGTTGGTACACTGAAAAGGAGATCAGAAAGATAAATACAAAGAGATTAAGCTTCATTTGAAGAATACACACCTGAACTCACAGTCTTGAAAGACAATTTATTTTGAAGACAAGTCAGCAGATGAAGGCCTCTAAAGCCACATCCATATAAGCATTTGTTCCTCCTAAGGACTAAAAGGACACCTGCGGCCTATGTTACTTCACACAGACACTTTGACAGCCATCCCATTGCCTAACCCTCTGTGAAATGGTTAGAGTAGTTATTAAGCAGACATGGGCTTTAGGACCTGAAATCTGACAGTGTACTTATCGTGGAGGTCAAACAGATTACTTCATACCACGGTTTTCTTCGAAGGATACACTAAGGAGTTATTACCATGTCTACCACAACATGCATAAAACAAGAAAAACTACCAAAATGATACGAACAGTTAATACAACTGTCATTAAGCAGAATGGGCATTCGAGCACTTCTCCCACTCTGTCTTAATTCTTATTTATTACCATTTCTACCGTACTCTTCCTCTTTCACCTAGAAGTATTCAAGGAAAATTCATTTTAATGGTTGGAAAATTGTTAATTGTTGAACTATTGTTGAGTTAGAGTTACTGAGTAGTTTTAATATAGTAGGCTGGGAAGAGAAGAATTGGACTGTAAAGGCTATTGGGATCAAATTATGTAACTGGTTTTGGACATCAATACACCAGCAGATTCACTAGATCCTAATCTAAATCATTCATGATGTGTTTCCTCATTTTCTTTGTTTTTTTCCTTATGTTTTCCACTCCGTTTATATTCTCTGATAAAGAGCAGTAAAATATAAATTAGGATTTACTTCTAAAGTACCCTAATTCTAACTGGTAAGCTTTATCTATATTTATTCCTCTAAATGTGTATTTAAGAGTTATATCAATAGAGTATAACCACTCAAGAAAGTTGGTGAGCCCATGTCTTGATGAGTAGAACTTGAGATACTGTTCTTAAATGATATTTTCATTACATGCTAAGTAGAGTCTTAAGAAAGAAAGTCTATGGTTAGCCCTGTCCCGTGTTTGGTCTTAAAGAGTTGCTTTGAAGATTTCCCATAAGAGTAGGCCGAAAGCAGGAAAGGTTTAAATTCCTTGCTTGATCTTAGGTTGCTTTTTATGTTATCTCATATGTGTTTCTCATGAGTGTGTGCCAAAAGCAGGTTAGGTTAAAAGTCCTTGCTTGATCTTAGGCTGCCTTTGTTTTCTTACATGTCGCTTCTTTCATTTCACTCCTTAATGTTCCATACCAAAAACTCAACTTAAAAGATCTTCTGATATAGATTACTTTCCCTTTGAAAGCTCTTAGATGGTTGATGTGTGAGTAAACCCTTTTATGACTCCATAGCCCAATGGTTTAGCACTCCTTTTACCTATCTTCCCATGCTGAAATATCCTCCCACTTACTTCCTTCTTCACTTCACATGACCTTCTCAGTTAATGATTCCCAACCAAAACAAACAAACAAACCCTTTGTGCTTCATAACTAGCCTAATATCTTAACTAAACATAAATAAATATCTTCGAAAACAATACTGACATAGAGAGATCCCTCTCAGAATCTAGGACGGGTAGATCCTAGGATTCCAAAGCAGTTCTTATGTTTCCTTGTCATTTGGTATGCCAGTCTGCCAAATCACTAGGACCCCAACAAGATCTATTCCAAAGAAATAACGACCATAGGAAACTGGCACTCGAAGATAAACTCAGAAAGATCAAGAGGGAAAAGGGCGACACCATTCCAAAGTATCTCACAATTTTTTTCCAATGTCGAGATGAACTGGGAAGTGTGGGAATAACAGTCATTGATTATGATTTGGTGAGTTTGGCTCTCTTTTTACTTCCTAAGATTTGGCACAGCTATGAATACTCTTTCAATGGACAAGAAAAATTTCCAGATTAGGAATGACTGTGGTTGGATATGGTGCAGGAAGAGTTCAGGTGGAACACCAAAGATGCCTCTTCATCAAAGCATTATGATGAAGAGGATAGTGCTTTGGTTGCCAAGGTGAAGAAGGGAAAGGGGAATAAATTCCATTCTAAATGCGATTCTAAAGGCAAGAAGTTGTACATGTCCAAGGTGAAGTGTTTTCACTGTCACAAACATGGGCATTTTGCTACTAACTATCCACAAAAGAAGAATAACAAGAAGGTTGTTGGAGCTGCAGCTAGTGAGGCCCTTTCCTTGAAATTTGAGATTGACTTCTCCTTGATTTCATGCATGGTTTCAAGTGAATTTGGATCAGTGTGGTATTTGGATAGTGGTGATTCCTTTCACATGATGGGAGATAAGGAACTTTTCAGTGACTTGGAGGAGAAAGATCTACAGATGCGTATTGAGATGGGTGATGATGGATGATACAGTGCTACTGGGATTGGTACCATTAACTTTTAGAGAGATTAAGGTAAACCATTTCAATTAAAATATGTTAGGCATGTACCAGGTCTAAAGAAAAATTTGGTCCCAGTCACAATGTTGGAGGACATAGGCTATGATGTTGTTTTTAGTGATGGAAAAGATTTCCTATGACATAAAAAAATGGGTCAAGCCAAGAGGATAGGGATTCAAGTTAGGAATCTCTACAAGCTAGAGGTAGATGGTTGTGCTGCCATGATGGGAAAGGCAGAAAAATTGGTGAGCCAGGATGAAGGCGAATTATGGCAGAGGAGATTGGGCCATCTTCATCATGGAGCCTTGAAATTCATGCAGCAAATATCTACTGGACTTACAATGGGAAGACTTTCTTAGTTATATCAATGCAAGGGTTTCACCATGGGGAAGTATGTAAATTCCACCTTTCATTAGAAGGAAAATCGTGCTTCAGGGATCCTTGAGAGAGTTCACACAGACGTGTGTGGACTGTTATTTTTTTATTAAACAGAAAAACATAAGTATCATGTAATATTTGTTGATTATTTTTCTCGTAAATGTTGGATCTTATTCATGCAGAAGAAATATCAAACATTCTCTAAGTTCTGTGAGTTTAAGGCATTGGTGGAGAAAGAGTCGGGGAAGCAAGTGAAGGCTCTTAGGAGTGATAATGGTGGAGAATACATCTCTAACAAATTCAATAACTTCTGCAGAAAAGAATTAATTCGAAGAGAACTCATAGCACCTCATAACCCACAACAAAATGGGGTCACGAAGAGGAAGAACAGAACAATCATGGGTGCACCATGAGCGATGTTGCATGATCATGGCCTACCATTGAATTTGTGGGTGGAAGCATGTAACACTTTGGTTTATGTGTAAAATCCTTGTCCTCATAGAGTACTTGGAATGAGTACACCTTATGAATATTTCACCAATAAGAAACTGGATGTTTCACACTTTAAGATTTGTGGCTCATCTGTTTATGTGCATATGACCAAGGATGCCAGGAAGAAGCTGGAGCCGACTGCTTAAGTTGGGATTTTTTTGGGGTACACAAAAACACCCCATAATTATTGTGTGTATTTTCCAAATAGCAGAATGAGAGTTGTGTGACAGGATATAAAATTTGATGAGGGTAAATCCATGCGGTTGTTGCTTGAGAGGAAGTTGGACTTTCATGTGGAGGAGGAACCGTTGGTTCCCAAATATGAGTCTCTAGATGTCGATCAGCCATAGGAGTATGTTCATGGAGTGGAGGAAGCCACTCATGCAGAGCCATCCATCAGAAATGGCATCTTAAGTCCCTATATTAATAGTGTAGCCCCTTAGTATGTTAGTGTAGCCCCCCTTATTGTTATTATTGTACCCTTGTAACCCCCATTTTGTTATTATTGTGCCCTTAAATTATTATTGTTAGGTCGGCTAGGATTACATTGTGGCCCACTAGGATTACATTATGGCCCCATGGATTGCTATATATAGAAAGGAGGTTTTGTAAATTGTATCATCCAAGAATTGTTCATTTATATAATGTATTGGAGGTTTCCCCCTCGAAGTGGCTTATTTCTAAGGCATTCATATCTCTTTTCTTCTATTTTTGGAGCTGGTTACACAACATTTGGTATCAGAGCTTTGGATTCTAGGGTTTCGCTGCTCCAAACAGTCAGTGAATTTGGCACCACAAATTTTTCTACGGGGATTTCGAAGCGAAATTTTTGGGTGCAGAATCTAAATCACGAGGGGAAGATTTTCTAAGTATGAAACTTGGTTAGCAATATTTTTGGAAGATATCATCTGTGGGAAGTTCGATGTATTTTCAAAAACTCTCACTTGAGTCATCTGACGTTTTACTCTGTAATTTTTTCTACGAAGGTTCAGAATCTGAAATTAGTATGGTGAAAATTTGAAATCACAAGAGAAATTCATCAAGAAACATTTGGGCTTGAATTACTAATGTTTGATATCTGATGCAATAAATTAGTGCTTTTTCAGGCTCATGAATTTCATCTCAAAGAGGTGATCGTAGGAAAATTTCAATAACTCTCTCTCTGGAGAGTGGATTTGAGTGCCGTAAAAAGTGGTCACAATTACACAGACTGTAGTTTCTTGGCTATCAATTTCAGAGACAAAGGATGAAACAGTGACACGTGGGAAGTCCTACAAGTTTCTCCCAGGTGAGTCCAGAAATTAGGTCATTGTTGGGAGATTGGACTAGAATTTCCCATAAGATCCAAATTAGATCGGACCACTGTGGAATTTGAAAAAAGCTTTGAGGAGCTACGAGACTGAATTTCAAATCTTAAGATTTTCAATTCGAGAGATAATTCAATTTCAATACTCAGGCTCTCAAGCAAAGTAAAGGTATCAATATTGGATTCAAGCCATTCAAAAGAAGATTCCCCATTAAGCCTTGAAGGCTCTACTATGACTCATGAAGATGAAAGAATTTTTAAACATGATCCCTCAAAATTACGGTACCAAGTGCAACAAATTTCTCTCTTACGAAGAGCAACCGAAGATGACATAGATGGTTTAAAAGCAGAAATGGAGGCTAAGTTGGACGGTTTGAAGGATAAAATAATAGCTAATATGGGTGATAAATTAGTGGAAGATGACATCAAGCATCAACAACAAGTTCTCCAACTCTCAAAGGATAACCTAACTTTTGTGCAGAATCTAATGAAACAACAAGAATATCAACATCACATCGAAAGAAGTTCTGAAGCAGTCACAAAAACAAGAACTCGACAAGTATGATCAATTTCAGAGTATCTCAGCAAGTGAAAGAACTTTCCTGTAGAAGATTCCACATGGGAGGATGAGAATTTTATACAGAAGCATCAAGAAATAATCAAGCGTTGAGGACAACACTTGTTTGAAGGAGAGGGGCATGTTAAGTCCCTATATTAATAGTGTAGCCCCTTAGTATGTTAGTGTAGCCCCCCTTATTGTTATTATTGTACCCTTGTAACCCCCATTTTGTTATTATTGTGCCCTTAAATTATTATTGTTAGGTCGGCTAGGATTACATTGTGGCCCAATAGGATTACATTATAGCCCCATGGAATCCTATATATAGAAACGAGGTTTTGTAAATTGTATCATCCAAGAATTTTTCATTTATGTAATGTATTGGAGGTTGCCCCCTCGAAGTGGCTTATTTCTAAGGCGTTCATATCTCTTTTATTCTATTTTTGGAGCTGGTTACACAACATGGCAGAAGGTGAACCATGGAAATTGATAAGCTGATACTTGATGCTACACAGAATGTAGGAGCCCCTACTTCACAGCGCAGACAGAGACAGTATCCTAGAAAATTTACTGGATAAATGGCTCTCATGAGAAAATTTATTGTGACTAAACCATCTTCCTTTCAGGAAGCAGTGCAGAAGCCTACTTGGGTTGATGCAATGGTGGAGGATTATGACTCCATTGTCAAAAAAAGTGCTTGGGAAATTATTCCAAGGCCAGTTGATAAATCAGTGGTAAGTTCGAGATGGATCTACAAGGTAAAGCAAGTTGTTGATGGGAGTGTGGAGAAATAGAAGGCTAGATTTGTGGCCCGGGACTTCTCACAGATCGAGGGGATATATTATGATGAGACCTTTGCACCTATCGCAAGGTACTCTTCCATAACGATCATCCTTGCACTCTCAGCGCAAATGGGTTGGTGAATTCATCATATGGATGTGAAAACTATGTTTCTTAATGGGATCATTGAGGAATAGGTGTACATAGAGCAACCTGAAGGTTTAAATACCTTCAACTGTGAGTCACATTTTTTCCGACTCAAAAGAGAATTGTATGGGCTGAAGCAAACACCTCATGCTTGGTACACTTGGATAGACAGATATTTCACTATATTGCACTTCACCAAAAGTGAAGAAGATGCAAGCCTGTACCAAATTGTGGAGGGTAAGATTTTAATATTTTTTCTTTATGTTGATTATTTAATATTGACCAGTGATGAGCAGTTGATACATTCATGCAAGGAGGATCTTGCAAGGGAGTTTGGAATGAAGGATATGAACCTCTCTCATTATTTCCTCCGATTGGAAATATCACAACGAGATGGTGAACATTTTGTGTCTGAAGGAAAGTATGAAACAAAGATACTAGGTATGTTTAACATGGAGGGATACAAACCCATGGATACTCCTCTTCCAGGAAACTAGAGGAAAGAGGATGCTACTTCTGGAGAGGGAATGGATGGTACTGCCTATAGACAATTACTGGGTTTGCGAATGTATCTAGTCAACAAGAGACCGAACATTTGCTATGCAGTTAACTACCTGAGTTAGGCTATGGTTAAGCCTACCAAGATATTTTGGAAGGCAGGGAAGCATGTCTTGAGATACTTGAGGGGAAAATAAAAGTATCGTCTATGGTACATACAAACAGATGGAGTGAAGTTGCATGGCTTCACTGATGCAGATTGGGATGGAAATCCAATGGACAGAAAGAGCATATCATGGGGGGTTTTTATCATTGGATATATAGTTTTTTCTTAGTACAGTAGGAAGAAGAGATCCATGGCACTTAGTTCAATGGACTAGGAATACATGGCATAAATTCAAGCTGCATGTGAGGCTAGCTAGATGAGAAATATCTTGGTTGGTTTGTTTGGTTCTCATATGGATCCAAAAGTGATTCATTGTGATAACCAGAGTTGCATTAAACTATTGATGAATCCTGTGTTTCATGATAGATCCAAGCATATAGATATCTAGTACCATTATCTCAGATAATGTGTGCAGAGGAGAATCATGTTGCGTTAGTACATTCCCATGAAATATTAGGATGTAGATATTCCGATGAAGGCACTCACTAGGAGAAAATTCAAATACCATATAGACAGGATCGGGGTGAAGGATAACCCCTTTCTTGTTAAGAGGGACTGTTGATATTAAACAAGAAGATCCTAGTGAAAATTATGCACCTACACTAGGATGGGGCCTCAGGCTATTTTTAGGTGTATGTCTATTTAGAGATGTATGTGCATATCTATTTATAGATGCATGTCTATTTATAGATGCATGTCCATTTTTATTATCCCTTGTTGGGAAAAATACTGAGAGGGGGGGGGGGGGGGGGTGAATCAGTATTTACTACATATTCAACAATTTTACTTTTTCTTGCTTCTAAAACCCATACGCTACTTTCCTGAAACAGACTCGCGTATATACGCGGATACCCTTTATGAAAATCGCGTATACACAGATATCTAATTATGTCATTAGTTCTTCACTTAAATAATTCCATCATTCATTCATCAGATGTCTAATAAACAGTAAACATATGCAGTAAGAACAGAGTAAACCATCACACAAAGCATCACACATGAACACCAGGATTTTTAGGTGGAAACCCAAGTCGGGAGAAAACCACCGCTGCCATTGCTCAGCCTTCAATATTTTATTATATAGAAAACATCTTACAACATATGTGCTGGTGCAGACTCCTACCAGCACGCAGGCACCCACCTGCACTCGTTTACCAGCCTCTCCTGGAAGGGAGCTCCAACCCCCTGACTCGTTTACCAACCTCTCCTGGAAGGGAGCTACGACCCCCTGATCTCGTTTACCAGCCTCCCCTGGAAGGGAGCTACAACCCCCTGACTGAAGGCTACAACCCTCAGCACCTCTATGGACCACGTTTCATCAATTTTCACACTGGATCCAAAGCATCCTTTAGGACACAACTTGCAGGCCACGTTTCATCATATTTTCAGACTGGACCCACTCCATACTTTTAAGCACAGTCAACCATGAAACAGATACATATAAATCACTGACAGATATCAGTAAACCAGCAGAACAGATCAGACATTTCTTACCACAGACTTCAGCAAACCCTAGTTTGCATACGCGCTTTCCTTTCTCTGATGTCGCGTATATACGCGCTTCCGTTCACATAAACCCGCGTATACTTCAGTATAAATTATAGAGCCAATTTTATTGCGCATACGCGCTTTATCTTCAGCGAAGCCACGTATATACGCGCTTCCTTTGCGGCGAACTAGCATATAGATCTTCAACTATTATAGAGCAGCATACTTCTTCAGATCAGACATTCAGTTCAGATTTACCCTTTTGCTTCAGACAGATGTTCGCCTCATCTCAGATCTAGGCCTTCCATGAACAGATCTAGCAGATACAAGTACAATACAGATCTAGATCCCCTTCTTCATCACTCCTTCATTGGTGCATCATACATTCAGATCTTTCATTCAACTGTAACCCTTTCCATTCAGATATAATCCAGAGAGAAGTATTCATTCAAGCTCAGACATCTTGCTCCCATCCTTATCATTTGCACAATGAATTTCTTCTCTTTATATAGGTTTACCCTTTTTCAATACCATGAGCCAAAACCACATTACTTCCGATGGTATTCCTGGACGGGGTCATTTAGACGAATCATTACCCAATACAATGGGTCAATACCATGATGATTACCCCTGGTTTTGCACTTTTTGAGCGCTTTTGCCCATACGCAACTTGACACATTCTTTCTCGCGTGCATACGTGACTTCCCCTAGACATATCCGCGTATGCCTTGAGACATACTCTTTTCATCATAGATCTGTCACATGCTGAATTTCTTTCTTCATTGTCTTCTGTACTCACTGTAGATACATCAGATTTAGTTCATCAAGACATGTTCTATCAAGCACAACTTCATCAAGTAAGTTGCCATCATCTTGCCATTCAAGGACAACACTCGGCATCATATTGCTAACAAACATCCTTTCATATTAGATTTACATCATTTACCAAGTTCATCAAGTCACGAATAACTTCATCAGGTGTATTGCCATCAAGGACAACACATGCCAACAATATCATGTCTTCATCTTCATTCAGTGAGTTGCCATCAAGGACAACACTCTGCATCATATTTCCAACAATCTCCCCCTTTGGACTTGATGGCAACCACGATGGTGTTTGGTTACCACAACAGATAGGTACATTAAGAATATAATGACACCATGTCACATGCCCCATTTTTGACACCATTCTTTCTCTTCATTCAAACACCATGTCACTCTCCCCCTTTGACATCAAGGGCAAAGGGTGGATCAAAACCAACATACTCTCCCCCTTTTCTCCTCATGTGGAAGAAGCGTTCTGCAGATCTGATATATACTGAAGTGACCAAGCTCCCCCTGAGTTCATGCTGAATCTTCAAACAAATTTTCCAATGAAGTACATGACTCTATGAACTTCCTATCACCAAAGACTCATACTTACATCAAATATCCAACCAAGTGGATTTACATATGAGACTCAAGTACCCAACCAAGTGGATTTACACATTTCAACTCAGCTACCCAACCAAGTGGGTTTTACAAAAATTGACTCAGCTACCCAACCAAGTGGGTTTACAAATTTGACAAGTCCTTACAAGACTGAATATTACAAATTTTACATCATGGGTCTCAACTTGACCTTTTCATCAAACTACAAATATAACAACTAAATAACACGAAGAAGTTCCTCTGAAAAGGAAACATATTTGCCTTATTTCCTGTATGCAACAATACATTAACCATAATACTCCCCATGAGCTTGCCGTCAAGCATCCTTTTTCATAGAGATTAAAGCTCCCCTTATTGTGCATCACGAACACTTTCACAACAGCATAAATCCTTGAGAATCTTTAATAAAACATTAGAAAAAATATGGTGGGAGGCTGAACACCACCGAACCGAAACGTATCGGAGATACAAGCAGCCTTTGGCGATAAAGAAAGAAGCTGACTCAAACGAAAAATGTATTCGGACATCTACAACGGTTTTTACGTACATGAACTCGCGTATATAAATGTGTTTTAACAAACACCATTGTCAATGCCATCTTGAAATTGCTATTACGTTGTGCTTTTAGTGAGAGGAGCTGCTCTGACTTTTGTCTTAGATACTCGAATGCTTCCCTGGGCAGAGGTTTGGTAAAGATATCAGCAACTTGTTCTTTAGAGGGAACATACTCCAGCTTCACCTTTTGCTCAAGCACTTGTTCACGTAAGAAGTGATACTTGATGGGAATGTGCTTGGTCTTTGAATGCATAACAGGATTCTTTGAAATACTGATGGCACTTGTATTGTCACACTTAATGGGGACGGGAGGAGTACATTTGATTTGAAAATCTTGTAAGGTTTGCATCATCCAAAGGAGTTGAGTGCAACAAGATGCGGCAACCACATATTCTGCTTCTGCTGTAGATAAGGCAATAGAATTTTGCTTCTTGCTGAACCAAGATACTAACCGGGGTCCCATATAGAATGCACCACCACTAGTGCTTTTCCGATCATCAAAACTTCCAGCCCAATCTGCATCAGTGTAAGCATGAAAAGTAAGATCAGCATTCTTTGGATACCATAGACCAAGGTCTTGAGTTCCTTGAAGATATTTGAAAATTCTTTTAACAGCCCGAAGGTGAGACTCTTTTGGATTAGCTTGGAATCGTCCAACAATCCCAACTGCATGCATAATGTCTGGTCTAGTCCCAGTGAGATAAAGAAGACTTCCTATCATTGATCTGTATTCTGGTTGATTCACCGTGGGAGAATCATCATGAGAACTGAGATTGCATCCGGTTATCATTGGTGTACTTACAGGTTTGCATTCTTCCATGCCATACTTCTTCAGAATTTGCTTAAGATATTTCGCTTGTGATAGGAATATACCATCTACAGTTTGATGCACTTGTAAGCCAAGAAAGAATGTTAGTTCCCCAAGTAAAGACATTTCAAATTCTTGCTGCATGACAGAAGCAAATTTTTGACTCATAGATTCTTCGTTACTCCCAAAAATGATATCATCAACATATGCAACTACAATCAATAGTTTATCATTTTCAAATTTTGTGTATAGGTTGCTAGCAGCAGACCCCTTTGAAAATCCTTGTTGATGAAGATATTTGTCAAGACGATAATACCATTCCCTTGGAGCTTGTTTGAGACCATATAGAGCCTTTTTAAGTTTACAAACAAGCTTTTCATCATTTCCCAAGTGAATCCTTATGGTTGTTCTATATAAACTTCTTCTTCTAGATCCCCATTGAGAAAAGCAGATTTAACTTCCATTTGGTAAACTTTGATTTTTTTAAAGCTTGAAAAAGCAAGAAACATTCTTATGGCTTCAAGTCTATTTCTGAGAGCAAAAGTGCTTCTCTTACGCTAATCAGGTATATCTTTGCTGGCTCAAATCTAGCTTTGTTCTTTCATACCTTTGTATCCCCATTCTCATTTAACTTGTTCTTGAAAAATCCATTTAGTTCCAATGACATTTTTATCATGTGGTCTTGGTACCAATTCTAAGTGTCATTCTTTTCAATTTGATCAAGCTCTTCATTCATGGCTTGCTTTAACATTCATCTTTGCTAGCTTGATTGACATTGTGTGGTTCAATTGTGGATAGAAGTGCCAGGATGATTGAAGATCCACTGGAGAGTTCTGCTGTTATTTTCTTTGGAACCTTGTCTCCCAAAATTTGAGATTCGGGATGATTCTTTTAAACATATCTGGATGGAGCTTTTTCAGATAGATCATTTTCATCAGGTTCTTCATTGGATCCACTGTCTATATCATTTCTATTTGATGTAGAAGGACATAGGTCACCATCATCTTCTTTTGTTGTTTGTTTTTCTTCTT
Organism: Pinus albicaulis; assembly: GCA_034641835.2. NCBI lineage: Eukaryota > Viridiplantae > Streptophyta > Pinopsida > Pinales > Pinaceae > Pinus > Pinus albicaulis. The sequence continues at coordinate 760,575,048 of CM076578.1, read as the reverse complement.
TAGGAGCTGCAGGAGACTCATCAATAACAACATCAATACACTCAACAATCTTTCGAAGCCTTTTATTGTAACATTTGTATGCTTTGCTTGTAGATGAGTAACTAAGAAATATCCCTTCATCTGATCTAGGTTCAAACTTGCCAAGCTTTTCATCATTATTTTTGATAAAGCATTTACTTCCAAAAACTCTAAAATGCTTCACAGAAGGAGAATTACCATACCAGAGTTCATATGGAGTTTTATCACTATTTACCCGAACATGAGCTTTGTTGAGAATGTTAGCTGCTGTATGTGCTGCTTCTCCCCAGAACATGTCAGGAGTTCCAGAATCATCGAGCATAGCTCTAGCCATTTGTTGAATTGTTATATTCATTCTTTCTGCTACGCCATTTTGTTGTGGAGTACCTGCTACAGAGAATTGTCTTTTTATGCCATGTTGTTCACAAAATTCAAAGAATTCATTTGATGTATATTCTCCTCCTCGATCAGATCTAAGACACTTGATTTTTAGATTTGATTCATTTTCAACTAAAGCTTTGAAGATCTGAAATTTTTCAAATGCTTCATCTTTGTGTTTAATGAGCCCGATCCAACACATTCTAGAGCAATCATCAATAAATAAGATATAGTATTCTTCTCCACGTGGTGACATTTTCCTCATAGGTCCACATATGTTAGTATGAATGAGTTCAAGAGGCTCACTTGATGATCCTTCTTTGGCATTAAATCGTACTCTGGTCTGCTTACCGAATTGACAAGATTTGCATATGATACTTTCTGGTAGATTAATATTGGGAAGACCACGAACAACTTGAAGTCTGATTGCTTTGTTGATTTGAGAGAAGCTCAGATGCCCCAGCCTTCTATGCCATAGCCAATTTTCTGAAGACTTGCTCAAGTAACATTGATCTATGCCGTTCAGTACATAAAGGTTGCTAGGATTTCTTTTTCCTTTTATAATGATTTTACCTGTATCAAGATCACGAACCACACATTCTTTTGAACTAAAGACCACTTCTGTTCCTTGATCACACATTTGACTTACACTTAACAAGTTATGTCTTAACCCATCCACATACATGACATCATTAGCCTTCACCTTTTCTTTTAGAAATACTGACCCTTTTCCTTTAATTACAGCCGGAGTATCATTTCCAAATGTAACTTTCTTTTCTTTTTCTAGAGAATTATATGTAAGGAGTTTGCTTTTGTCACCTGTCATGTGTCTTGAGCACCCACTATCAATGTAGCATTGATTTTCTTCACCTTCTGCAAATAATGCTATCCCACAATTTTCAACCTGTATTTCTTTCTTTTTCCATACTTTAGAGCTTGAGGGAACATTTTCTTTTGGCTGGACCTTGCTCCTGCATTCAGATTCTTCATGACCAAAGTTATTGCAATAAGTACATTCAACTTCGTTTTGAAGAGGAGAAAAGTTGTTATAGGTGTTCTTCTTTGGTTCAATATTCATCCTTTTATTTCTTGCTTCTCTTGTCATGATGGTTTTATATGCAACACATTGAACAACTTTATGACCAAAATTGTGACATGAGAAACATTGTCCATTGAAGTAGAAATTTTTGCGATCATGAAATCTTCTATTTGAATTTACCTGTTGGTTGTTGCTTCTTTGAGGGATCTCCCTATTAGTGATCCTTGATTTGAGATGATCATGCTTTACCTGTGAAGATCCTTTGTTCCCTTGCTGAGTGGCTGAATGAAGAGAACCAGTTGTGACTGCTTTCAGATAATTTGGTGCTGAAGTCTGGGAAGATTCCCCAGTATATCCAAGACCTGTTTTTAAAAGAGGAGACCATTGTGTCTTGATAATCTCATCTAAGGTTTCTGAATCTTTAACAAATCTAAGATTGAGAGTCTTCACTTTCTCATTATCTTTCCTTAGACTTACTACTTCACACTCCAATTCCTCAACGCGTTTTTCTTTTGCTTCAAGCTGATTTTCAAGTGTCTCTATGATTATGTTCTTTTCTTCTAGGCTTACTTTGAGTTGATTGTTTTCTTCAAGAAAATCATTATCCTCTAGAGCATCCACAAAGGTATCCTTTTCTTCTCTTTGTTCAAATGCCATGAGAAGTCTAAAGTCTTCTTCACATTCTTCCTCACTATTAGATGACCCATCACTGTCTTCATTTGCATAATAACTCTTCCTCTTTTCAAATTGTTTCCCTTTACCATGTTTTTCTCTATAAGGACATTTTGTAGCATAATGACCAACTCTTCCACAATTGAAACATTTGAAAGGAAGCTTACCTTTGAATTTTCCAGTACCTAGTTGAAGTCTTCTCACAAAATTTGCTTCTTCTTCTTCTTCAGATATATAGCTGGATTCTTTGACAACTTCTTTTTCTTTTCCTTTTGCAGATGCCTTAAAAACAACTTCTTTGATTTGAGAAGGGCCTCCTTGCCTCATTTCAAAAGCAGTCAGAATACCATGTAATTGAACAATAGTAAGAGTTTGCAGATCTTGCCTTTCTTCAATAGCTGAAACTTTAGAGTCAAATTTTGAAGTCAAGGATCTTAAGAATTTTTCCACCAGAGTAGTATTGGTTATGGTTTCACCCAAATTTCTCATCCGATTTACAATATCATCTAGAGGAAGAAAGAAACTTGCAACACTTTCATCACTATGCATCTTCAAATTTTCATATTCGATTCTAAGAGTTTGGAGTTTTGCACTTTTTACCTTTGTATCTCCTTCATAGCTCAGAATGATTTTGTCCCATATTTCTTTTGCTGAATGTAGTTGACCCATACGCTACTTTCCTGAAACAAACTCGTGTATATACGCGGATACCCTTTATGAAAATCGCGTATAAAACTCAGTATTTCACATAAAACTCATATGTTCTTGTTTTGTTCTCGAATAAAGGTGAAGCCGAGATAGATTTTCAAAATCACATGTTTATGAATGTTTTATTCTTCAAATAATTTGAAAAATCATTCTCAAATACCATAGGATTTATCCTATGTGTTATCCTTTGCTACCCATGTGACACATTTCATACTACTGCTCATCAACCATCCATGTCACATCGCATTCACTATCCCCCTACCCCACCATTCATTAATCTTTGTCGTATGTTAATTGCCCCCCATCTCACCACTCATGCACCGCACCAAGTTTTAATATGATGTCCTGCACGCAACTTCGCCCCCCCTCATCATTTTAAACTTAACGTCGAGGGGGGTGGGGTCCGAAAATGGTGGTTTAAAAACCCAACCCCACCGCCACATGTAAACATCATATGATTTCACACCCCCCCATCATAAAATCATTTGCCACCAATGTACCCCTCTGAAATCGAGCTTATCTACCAAATGAAACCATTGTCTTGCCCGCCATTTATGTCATGACACATGGACTGTGTCACTATCTAATCAAAATAACTCCCACTCTTGTTTAACCGTTAGCCAATAAATTCAATCCTAATCATTAGTCTAACATACCTGCACCCTTTTCAATGGGAATTAAACCAATTGTTTAGAAATCATCACTAGACAATCTATTAAACCTTCAATTCCATTCACTATGCTCGGTATATTTCCAGAATTCCAGAACAATATTTTGACCATTGTTCAAAGCAATATGATCACGGTTTTAAATAATCTTTGCAGCTATCGACATTTTTTCAATTTGTATATCTTTCTCTCAATCTCAGCCTTTGTTTTTTAGCAGAAATTCTTGCTTTTTCCATTTCAAACAGAGCCAATCATTCCTCCAAAGAAAAAATGACCAGAAGAAATAGTAAGTCTGGTACTTCACCCTCCAATTGACTTCCATCATATACCATTAGTAGAAAGATACCATAAGATCCATGAAACCCTTTGTGAACTTGAATTATTTGAAATGTATTATTGGTTACAAGATAAATTCCTAGAAAAATCTAATGATATAGGGCTATAGGATTCAAACTTGCCCCATTATATCTTTCCTCACATGCACAATGCCCCAGAATTTGTAAGAAAATTCCAAGCCTGGTATTTTCCTAACCAAAGATCTATTATCGCTCGTATAGGAGAGATGATAGTGACCATCATTGCCCAAAATATTGAAAAAATGATGCAAGCTCCCATCACAGAGAACGCCACTCCATTTACCCAAGAAGCACAAATTGAAATATATCAAAAATTAGATTTTTCAAAAAGAGCTCAAACTCTTGAGATGTTTATGACTGAAAATACTCCATTACCCAAGAAAAATCCACCATTTTCGTCATCCATTTTCCCTGAAAGAGCCAAACAAATCATCACAGTTATTTCCAACCTTCTTGGTTATCTTTCAGACCAATGGGTAGATAAACCCATCATAGGATTCATGTCTATTTTCTCCACAGATTCCAAACCCTCCATCATATTCAATTTCAGTCAATTCATTGCAGATGTCATTCATGAGAAGTTTGTTAAATTCCCAACTAAAGAGGTATTAAAGTATGCCTCTGTGTTAGTTTATTTTTTTTTTATTCCCAGGGAGACAAATTCTGGTTTTCATTACAAACATTGGATGAGGAAGGAAATCAAAAAAAAATTATTTTCTGGACTTCATTAGTGATGAAGGAACAAAAGGAATATTCATATAAGCAGTTTGTAGAATCATTTCTTCATCTAGCACTCAGTTTACTAAACAACACTACAAATTCGAGGATGTGTAGAAACTATACAATATGCATGTATATTACCAGATTCTCCTAATCTAAAAATTTAATCCTTATGTTAAATACAAAATCCTTCTACTTAATTCTTTGGGAGATCAAATCTCCAATTGCAAACACATGAATAAAAATCAATCACACATAACACAGTTGTTTTACCAAGAAATATTAAAGCTAAAAATCCCAACTATCATATATTATGTATATCAATGGATCATGAAACAATCTCATATATCTCATACAAATCTCACCTCATAGAGCTCTTAGTACAATATACAATTATCTCAAACTGTCTTGTAGATATTTGCACCTCCATGCACCAATTTCTTGCCTCCTCACAACCTTCCTCCACTGTGCAATCCCTGCTGAAGAAGACCCCTGAATGAATTTGACCTTACCTTGCCTTGAATGCACAATACTCATAGGCATATCCAATGTGTTTGTGGATGCATTGAATGCTCCACTATAGTCACAATAGATAGTCCAACTCACCCGTTCACCTACCTCTCCATTAGGTCTCCACTGGATCTGACATGCAAGTAGTTAAATTTTGTATTTCTTCAGTTGCAAGTAAGACAATATTTGTGAATTAATTAAACAATTAATTCACTCATCTTTCACTAGTGTATGTTTAGTTACAACTAGCACAATTGAGTTTAACTCACTAAACTGAGTTAAACTAAATAACAACTCACATAACTACTCTTCCAACTCTGTTACAACTGTCCATAATTAGTTATAACTAAGTCCTCCATGCATGAGTCACCAAACAACGTAGGAATTCTTTAATTCCTTCAGCCCACTGATGTGCCACATCTGTTCACTGAAATAAAGTGCTCCAAGAGAACAAGATACTATTTATTGTCTGATTATTATTAAGGGCTAATAATAATCGACATGCATTCTATTTTTAGATTAGCAATATATAAATATAATTCACCCATCTTATAAAAATAGAAACTCGTCTAAAGATAGAATTTTCTCAACCATCTAGAATCAACATCCTGCTAATTTTAAAATATGCTCACCATTTTAAAAATAGACATACACCTAAAAATAGCTCGTGTGGGGCCCGCCTAGTTTAGGTGCTTATTTTTCATTAGGATCAAGGATGATGTTTTCGGATGCCACTTTCACTATTTCTTGTTGCAATCTTCAACATGATGATTAAATAGATTAGGAAGGTGTTGCAACTATCATATCAAGCCAAAACAGAAGATTTATATCTCTATCAGAATTATACAGAACTCAGTCTATGGTTGTGAGCTTCCCCCTTACAAATTGCCAAAATTCCTCCCAGTGAGGATTTTTTCATTAGAATACATCAGAAAAATTACTAATGTTGATGAATTACATTTGTGTCTGCTAAAAAGAAATCACAATCCAAAATCAAAACACAGATAGAACGTTTTATCTGTAATAGCAGGACAACAAGGGAAGAAGAAGACAAATTGTTGAAAGAGATGTAATTCAGCCTCAGTTTCACATGGTCTTATGATCCAGTTGGTATCATTTCTGAACTAAGGGTAGAGAACAAATATACACCTTATTTTCATACACATAGACCAGAACTTGACAAATATATGAATCAACTTGAATGGACTGAGGTTACTTTATAGGAGGTTGAAGAACAAACAATATCTACATCATCATTACAGACTCTTGGTGCACAGGAGAGTGTAGGAAAAGGGATCAGAGAAGATCAATCATCTTCGATGACTGACTCATCAAACAAAGAATTCAAAATCCATTATAGAAAGAAGACAAAGCTCAATCCAAAAGTCAATCCTAGCAAGGATTCAAAGCAAAAATTAATTATTATTATCAAAGATATACCTCCTCCCACATAGGCAGGTGATCAAAATACTTCTATTCCTACTACTTCAGTAGTTTCTCAAGATCAGTATAAAGCCATTCAAACTAGTACAATTGTTACAGGGGAAAAGGGGAAAACTCTCTATGATACCTTTAGGGAAATAAATTTGAAGAATGAAATGTTGAAGACCAACACATAAAAACAATTTTGGAAGTAAACTCCCAACTCTCAGAGCACATTTCTCTCATCTTTTTATTCAAATAAGGGAAAAATGTAGTTTTCTTTTCTTCGAGCACAAATTCCACTGCCAAAATCAGAAGAAAATTACAAAAAGACTGCATTTGAGTTTGATAATAAGGAGATACATCTAATATATAAAATGGAGTTGCATAAACAATCTAGTGAGCTAATTTCATTCACTCTCACTAACACTGCAATGATTTTATCAAAATTGCAGGTTTCATTGGCTCTTGTCCAATCACAGCTGAAAATGGAGAATATTTCTTCATTTTCTAAATAAACAAGAATCAAAACTCTGGAATACTTAGTGATAAAAGTTGGATATGATCCTTCCAATGTCAATGCAATAAAACAGATCATCAAAAAGAAAAATGATGACATGGCAGAATTAAGAAAGCAATTGAGGATTCCAGCTACAAAAGATCCTCTGGTAAAAGACATTGAAGAGACTAAATCTCAGAAAACATAAATGATGAAATTGATTATGGAACATAATTCTCAAATAAAGCAGATGGAAGCATAATTGGATAAAATGATAAAGGAAAAGGAACAAGCAACAAAAAAATTCAAAGTTCCCTTAGAAGCAATGCCTCTTGCAGTTATTACTATAGCCCAACCTTCTATAGCAAGTATTGTAGATGGGTCTGAGCAGCTTACAAAAGTAGTGCAATATGTTATGAAACCATCTCCAAAAATAGAAGAAAATATAGATCAACGCCTTAGAAATAAGCCACTTCGAGGGGGAAACCTCCTTTACATTACATAAATGAACAATTCTTGGATGATACAAATGACAAAACCTCCTCTCTATATATAGGAGTCCATGGGGTCACAATATAATCCTAGCCGACCTAACAATAATAATTTAAGGGCACAATAATAACAATATGGGGGCTAGAGGGGTACAAAATTAACAATAAGGGGGCTACACTAACAACAATAAGGGGATACACTAGTATTATAGGGACCTAACATGACTCTCTCCTTCAAACAAGTATTGCCATCAATGCTTGATTATTTCTGGATGCTTTTGTATAAAATTATCCTCCTCCCTTGTGGAATCCTCAATGGGTAAGTTCTTCCACTTGCTGAAATACTATGAAATTGATTGATTTGGTATTTTTCGGGTTCTTGTTTATGTGACTGGTTTGGAACTTCTTTCGTTGCGATGTTTATCTTCCTATTGCTTCATTTGATTCTGCACCAAAGTTAGGTTATCCTTTGAGAGTTGTAGAACTTTTTCTTGATGCTTGATATGATATTCCACTACTTTATCATCCATATTAGCTTTCATTTGATCCTTCAAACTGTTAGGGTCCTATAATAATAGGATTCATAATTTTTTAATTGACTTTGATTAGTCTTGTAATATGTACATACTTTTCTTTCTGCGAATTGTTTCCCATATCAGAAAAATAAAATAAAAACTGCAAAGAGGGTAAAAGTCCTAAAAGAAAAATCAAATGACTTAAAAGAAAAAAATATAAAAAAGAATAGAAAATGGACCCCAAACAAAAAAGAGATAAAACTAAAACATGAAAGTGATGCAAATCCAAATTCCACTACTATTTACTTTTTCCACAAAATAAGATTGTGTGCAGCTTGTTACAATGCCACAATCCATGAAGGTTAAAACAGCTTAATCTTAACCTCTGATGCTTTAAATTTCATGTTGTTAGATAAAGAGTAAAGATCTAGCCAAACAATTTAAACTTGGCAGATCAGTAGTTAGGTAGAGAATAAATAAGGAGCTCAATAGTTTAATCTAATCCCTTGGAAGAAATAAGGATAGAATTAGATAGTTTGTAGTTAAAAGAAAAATGAATAAGGGTTTACAAGCTCAAATGCACCCATGTAAATGAAGGAAAAATGTTAGGATAGATGATGGGTAGGTAAAAGCAGTCTTCACAAGGCATGCATGGCAATAAATTGGTCATTTCATTTACTAACCTCCTTTATAAATACATTTTACCCCTTGTAAAATATCCCTTTCCCCCCATTTCAACCCTTTCCCTTTTACTAAAACCCCTTTTCCTTAGCTTAAAACCCACTTTTTTCATAGTTTTAATGGTTAAAATATGTCAGGCTCACTCCATTAAAACCTATACCTCTATCAATTTTCACTTATTAGTATATTATATTGGATTCCCCCTGATATTAATTTAATCCATCCCTAAAACATTCCTAATTCCCACCTATAGTTTATTTTATATACATACATTTCTAATATCCCCCATATTCTATTCTACATATATTTCTCCACACCCCTTTTATTATTTTCCCTATATTTTAAACTAACTCTCATTATATATATATATATATATATATATATTTAACCCATTTCATTAAATAAGCCTTTCCTTACGTTACATTAAATTAACATTCTCACTTCATATATTTACTAAATCCCCCCACTATATCAAAATCCCGATTCCTATTTTTATTGTAACCTCGCACATATATATATCCCCTCTGCATACCAATTCCCATCCCCACCATCATTGACAGCTTTCAACTCGGGTAGTCGTCCGATCAACACCAGCTAATCCAATGGCTAATATTCATCATTGCATCCCCAATAGCGTGACCGTTAACAACATGAGACCTTGCGAAATAGGTTTCTTTGTTCCTCCTCCCCTTGCCACGTGGCATTCCCGTATTCAATCACATCGATCCAAGGCTTAACTCTTACCACCTTTCGCTCATGAAAAAACCCCCCAGCGGTTTCTCCTGCCTGTTGTGACAAAACACCTTTTGAACCATGCGATAGACTATTGTGATTAATGTTTTCACCCATGCGATAAAATTGTATGCTCCTCCATTGCGATTAAAATATGCACCCTACTCTGTGACAAGGCCGCCACTTTTCGAAAACTACCTCTGTACAATATAATAATCACAAAGTTTCAACAATATGAGATTTCACCACTCCCTTACCTCTGTTTGAAATACATAAAAAATAATATCATTGCCAACAACGAATTGAAAATCCATTTCAGTTTAGACTCATTTTGCAGTCTTTCCCCATGACCAGAAGCCATGATCCCTTCTCAACAAAACTATGTTTCATTAACTATTGATTTATTTTTGCAGGTGATTATACAAGACCTGGACAAACAATTCGGATACTAGTCACCAAACTTATTTACTCCGGAATCTCAGCATCTGAATTCAAAAGGTTTCATTCAAAATAAATTTGTGTACCACGATAAAATTAAGTCAAATTAGAGACAAAGTAGAAATAAATCATTTACACAAAGACAGTAATGTTCTAACAGAGAGGAAAGGCTTTTACTCAGCAGAAGGTTACATACAGGTGAAATAAGACAAATGGAAGAAATAAACAGGGGAGAAAGAATTTTCAAAATCTAAAAGAGGTTTCTGTTTATAACATCCTCATATACATAAACCTCTCTCACTTTTCTAACAGCCATTATGCTTTTGGAAATTTTAAATAATATTTGAAAGCACTTTTTACATAAAGTTCATGTTTAGTTATCATTTTGGAGAGAAGATTGTGGCCAATCAAAAATGAATATTGAAATAAGGGAGGAGGTTTATGTTCCTACGATGCCAATCTAAAAAAATTATCTCACTTTATGCACAGGTATTAGATAATTATAGATACATGCACATCTTCACAGCCTATTGTTCGGACTATGCAAAGTTATGTTTTACACACCTTTTTTCAGAGCTTATTGTGAACAACTGGAATGGAATTTTAGGAAAATGAGAGAGGTTTATATCAAAAAAATATTTATCTACAATAACCTATTTTATATTTTACATTTAAATCTTGTATTGAGATATATAAATGGATTTATAGACCCTATTTTTCAGAAATTCGGGAGGAAAAATCTCGAAGACAGTTAGTGACTAGGATGCCACCTCATCAAATAAGAGTTTCTATGAAATTTGAATTGCTCTTCTTTATTAGCAGAAATCCACAAGGATAGTGCCAACTTGATTCTTTAGTTTTGAATTTCCTATGTTTGAGCTCTATTTATGTAATACAATTGGAGATATTTTTCAAAAATCTTGTTATTTTTTCAAGATATTTCAGTTTAGAATTTGTATAGATACTTCATCATTTGGAGTAATAGATGTTGGATTTTGTAACCAGGAACCTCACCATTCAAGGTGATCCATTCCAATAAGTTCAAGTGACTATTTGCATTAATAAAAGAGTAGTTGTTTCAGGATTCATGTGCCATATCTATTGGTGAAGTTTTCCTTATTGTATATGTGTTTTCATTTGTTTCCATCTTATTTATTTCATAATTCTGAATTGTATAATAGGAGTATTACTGTGGAATGTGTTGAGATCATACACTCTACCTTTAAATTTTAGTAATCTACATGTTTTCTTCTAATATATAGATTAGGGAATTCTTCATTGCTCCCATATTTTGATTGACCTCTTTCATTATCCGGTTTAGAGGATCCTTCATTGCTCTCGTTTCCCGATTCTTCTCTCTTATTTTTATATCCGGATATGAGAACCCTTAATTTCTCTCTCATCTTGATTGAAACCATTTTCACCATCCAAATATAAAGGATCTCGTAGAAATGTCTATCTTTCCTTGTTCCACTTAAGCTTGATACTTCTGCAAATTGATCACCTAAGCCTCTTTGACTCCATTGCCCAACGACCTTCCTCCGCATTTCCAACCAAACCAATTCGAAAACCAACTTTGTACTTATTAACTAGCCTAGTATCAATTTCAAATAAATCTAAGTCATACAGAGAGAGCCCTCTCTGAGTTTAGGAGGGCTAGATCCTAAACTCCAAAGTAGGTTTGTGGTTACCTCGGTGATTTCTTTCTTTAACCTTGAGAAATTACGGAGTGATAACACAAAGCATCCAAATTAGCCTCCATTTTTTCTTTTAAACCATCTATATCATCTTTTATTGCTCTTTTTAATATCGAAATTTGTTGCACTTGGTACCGTAATTTTGATATCTCATACTGCAATTCTTCCTCTTCATGCATCATAGTAGATATTTATGAGGGCTTAATGGGTGTGGGATTATTTTTGGGAGGCATTATATAACTCAATATTGATATCTATGCTTCAATATTTCCTTGGAATCACTTCAAACTTCTTTTTCTAACAAATGTTATGCAATTTGAGAAACAAAATACACACATTTTTCTTGCTTTTTATGAGGTCGATATTAAACCTGAATTAGTTCTGTGATTTCGGATCTTCAACATTTGAAATTCGGTCTTGTAGTAGCCCTCTGAAACTTCTTTTGAATTCCACAGGTCTGACTTGATTTGGATGCTTCAAGACAAAGTTATGCCCAATCTCCCACAATGACCTAATTATGGACTGGTTCATTAGAGCAAAATTGTACGACGTGCCACATGTCATTGTTTCCTCCTTCGACTCTGAAATTGATAAATAAGAAACTACAATTTGTGTACTTTCGGTCAAGTTTTATAGAATTCCAATCTGATTCTCAGAGAGAGATATTTATATCAATTTTCCCATGGTCACCTCTTTGAAATGAAATTCGGGAGCCTGAAAAAAACCCTAACTTCCACAGATTATATCTCCAAAAATATTGTGAACCAAGATCTGAAATTTTACACAGAGTTCCTCCGAAGTCCAACTTTACGTGATAAACATTTCAGCTTCTGAACCTTCATAAAGACAATTTTATAGTGAAAATTCCGTAATGACCTATTTGTAGAAGTGAAACCCTAGAATCCAAATCTCTGATACCAAATGTTATGAAACCAGCTCCAAAAATGGAATAAAAGAGAGATCAACGCCTTATAAATAAGCTATTTTGTGAGGGAAACCTCCTTTACATTACATAAATGAACAATTTTTTGATGATACAAATGAAAAAACCACCTCTCTATATATAGGAGTCCATGGGATCACAATATACTCCTAGACGACCTAAAAATAATAATGTAAGGGCACAATAATAACAATATGGGGGCTATAGGGCTACAACAATAACAATAAGGGGGCTACACTAACAATAATAAGGGGATACACTAGTATTATAGGGACCTAACATAGAATGTGTCAATTTAGGAAGAGGAGATAAAGAAATTACAAGATCAAGTGCAATTGCTACAATATCACAAGTCTAAAGATGAAAGTTCACATGCAGCTAAAGAACAGAGAGATAAAAATCTAAGTGAAAGATTACAAAAACAATAAAAGGAATCATCCATTGGAATCACTTTTGGAAAAGTAAAAGAAATAATCTGGGTAGACATCATGGAATCTCTTAATGAAATTTGGCCAAGTATACAAATTATATTTGAAAAAAAAGAGTTGATACAGAAATAAAATGAGGCCATTGCAACAATTAAAGAACAACTTCAAGATAAGCCTCCTATAGAAAATAAAATCATTAAGTTTCTCAATTCAAAGAACATGTATGAGATGGATGATTTGGTCATAGATGATAGAACATAAGAAATCTTGGAGGTAAAGAAGGTTCTCACAAAGAAGAATTTAATTCTTCAGCTTCAGTAGAAGTGTCACAGTCTGGAAATCGCAGTGCAGATATTTTTCAGCAGAATAGAGCCTCTGAAACAAAAAGGATTCCCTTCTCTCTTTGTGATTAATGATAAATTGATGACCAAAGAGGATTATTCGAGAAGACCTGAATAAATTTCCAGAGATACTGCCAATTTTTCAAACATCAAAGGCGCAATGACAGGAAGGGCACTGTTGGGAACACTGAGAAATGTTATTTTTATTCAGTATGAGGTAAAACATGTTTTCATGGTGAGGCCCACTTTTGTCAAGTACACTAAAATGGATGAATTTTACCATAAGGTAATAAAATTGGCCATCTCGGATGAACAACGATGTGAAAAATTATGTGAATTTCAAGAGTAAATGGTAAAAGAAGAAAAATCAACCTTTGCTAGATCATCAGTCAGCTCACAACCAAAAAAACCCATAATTCTCTCCTTTCAACAACCATTTTCAGTTAGAGAAGCGTGAGCACAACAAATCGACTTTATTTTCATGTTACAACTAGAGTTTAGCTTGGAAAATAAAGTGCTATCTATTATGATATAATTTAATGTAATTTTTCGTAATTTAGTTTTTCTATAAAGACTTCACTGTACAAAGTATTCTAGGTTGGATAATTTTGTTTTTTTGAGAATTCTATGTATTACTATGGAGCTCTTGTACACCTTTAATGAAATCAAATAATTTGCAGCAATATTGTGAGATTCATATGGTATTTCTTTTGAGCAATATACTTTTCTCTCTATTATTTCATTTCAACTTCAGTTTTTGTATAAAAATCTTACCATTTTATAAACAAATATCAATTATATGTTATGTTTATTAAGATTTTCACAAATGTATATTTTCTTTTGAATAATTAATTCATGTTATATGCTCATTCAGAATCCTACTTTTTCTATCATTACATACACAATGACAACTTAATTGTGTTCAAAAAGTTTACCTACCTTCCCTCACTCTGTTCTCTGCAATTCAGTCTTTGAAATCAGCTTTAGTTTCACTAATCATTATTTTTATCTAGAAAATAAATTATAAAACAAATTTTGAACATATTAACTTACATCTAGCCTAAAATCTAGTACTTAGCCTTAAATTGAATATTTTAAAAAGTGACATAGAGAGAGCCCTCTATGGTTAGGTAGGGCTAGCTACCTAGCTAAAAGTTGGTTTGTGGTTACCTTTCTTCACTCCTATTTTCAGCCTAGGAAGTTGGGGAGAGTGATAACAAGTTCATCCCTAACTATGACACCACTATGCATGGGTTTCTAAGACTCATTTGATCTAACATTCCATTTTTTTGGAATGACTATGCTCTATAGTCTTTTGATTCCCTAAAACATGCTCTCACTTCCGCTCCCTTGATTAGTCCTCCTAACTTTGAGAGGGATTTCATCCCGTACATCTTAGCTTCCACCCATTTGGTCATTGGGGTCATAATCCAGGAAATGACACCAAAAAAAACATGTTATCTATTATGTCAGTAAGAACCTTATGGGCCCCCATGTGTCCTACTCGCATGAAGATAAGTTGGTGATGGCCATTGTGTTCTCGGTCCAAAAAATTCATCATTATATACTTATGTGTTACGCGAAGGTTGTGACCAATTCCAGCCCTATGGATTTTCTATTGAGTAGACAGATCATCAATGGGAAGTATGCCCGTTGGATATTTATATTTCAGGAGTTCGATCTTGAATGTTTCACACCAAAGAGTAGGAAAGGTTTAGCCCTTGGTGAACTCATTTCTGAATTGCCTACTAGTACGCAAGATCCGCCAGTTAATGATGATTTACCTAATGAACAATTGTTTTCCATTACTTTGGATGACCCTTGGTATGGCGACATCCTCATTTACCTACAAACCCAAAAGTTCACTTCCCATATTGATCGTGATCCTTGACGACGTATCTGACACCAAGCCCCCCACTATCTTCTAATTGGTGACGATCTCTATCGTCGTGATGTTCATTCTATCCTCCGTCGTTGTATCATGCACATTGAAGCTGAGCAATTCATTAATGCCTTCCATAGTGGCGCTTGTGGTGGCCACCTCTCTGGTTTTTTATACTGGCTAGAAAGTAATACACACTAGGTATTTTTCGCCTTCTCTCTTCGGTGATTACATTAAAGCAGTCAAACACTACTCCAATTTCCAAATTTTCGCCCCAAAGGTGTGAGCTCCACCTGCTCATCTCCATCCTGTCATATCAGTCAATCCCTTCTGTAAGTGGGCCATTGAGTTTATGGAATCTCGACCTCCATCTACTGGTAACCACAATTATATCATTGTGGTGGTTGACTATTTCACCAAATGGGCTGAGGCCATGAAAATATTCAATAACACAGCAGCTACCATAACTCCCTTTTTCTTTAACCATCTTATCGCTCGATTCAGGGTTCTGAAACAGTTGGTCTCTAACCATGGTCGACATTTCAAAGATGAGATTTGGCGTGAGTTATCCTCTCTGTTGGGCTTTGAGCACCAATATTCATCGTCCTATTACCCCAAAGGTAATGGTAAATTTGAAGCGGTCAATAAAATCCCTAAAAATATGCTTCAATGAATGGTGAACAAGCACAAAACCAACTGGAACCTTATGCTCTTCCCTGCTTTGTGTGCCTATAGAACTTCTGATAAACCGCCACTGGTTTTACTTCTTTCCACCTTGTTTTTGGCGAGGGGGTAGTCTTACCAATCGAGTGTGAAATCCCCTCCCTTCACCTAGTCGTTGAACTTCTCCCTGACACTCAACCTTTAGAAAAAAGACTTATCATGCTTGAGCATTCTTCCGAAGATTTTCACGTTGCATTGCAAACCATCGAAGCGGCCAAGAATTGCACCAAAGCTCAATATGACCGAAAATTCCACCCTCGTACCTTTCATGAAGGTGATATTTTTCTAGTGTATGACTAGGCTCATGATGTCCTTGGTTGTGGTAATTTTGACTCATTATGTTTAGGACCTTACATTATTAGTAAGGATTTGGGCAAGGGATCATACCTTCTAGAGGATTTCGAAGGCCAACTCATTCCTAACTGTCGCAATGCACTCTACCTTAAGAGATTTTACTCATAGCATCTCCCATTGAGATGCATGTTTGATCTATGTCATGGATTTAGGTAGCTTTCATTGTTCATCATCATCTCATTTGTTGCCTTGTGGTGCATTTCCGATGGATCCATCATACACATCATATATCAGTTATGCCAACGGTGCAAGCTGCTTCTCTTGGAATCTAGCCTCAGCAACCTAGGCTATTTTCACCCCCATGAATTCGTTATTCCTCTCCAAAGACATATGAATTGGATCTACCACCAATAATCAAGCTGAATATGATGAAGTGATAGGCTTGTTAGTCGATGCCCTTCATCATCGCATCCTTCATCTTCATGTTCGTCTATATTCCTTGCAGCATTTCATGCAATTTAATAGCATGTATCATGTGAATAACCATCTCATTTTTAGAAGATACTTATGAGTGAAGTTCTTAGTGTGTGAATTTGAAACTATTACATTCATTCATGTACATAGAGCCCAAAATCACTATGTAGATAGCATTTCAAACACTATTTTAGATTTCCACTTATCACATGCATTTAACACAAGACAATAATCATAAACCAAATGGTGAACCATATACTCATCATATATAAAAGGATGCATATCCATAATATGTGTCCACAAAATCATAAATTTTTTGGAGTCCTCTACTCTAATACATCTGACATGCCCATAGCATGTTACAAAAAGAAAACCTAGGGGCACCAGATGCCCCTACATCTAATCGCTATCTAGAGGGCCTCGAGGCAATGGCTCAACTCCTCCAACCTACATATCCCACACAGCTTATCCGACCATCACCATGTGTCGCATGACCCCTCTCCACTCAAAGGGTAGCATGATACATTCCTCAATGTATCGACCCTCAATATCATGCCATCCACGCTCAAATATGTCAGTCATCATCAACTCGCACCTGCGGTTGACATCCTCCAACAGAGCCTCCAATTTAGGTCTTTGATCTCATCTTGGTCCATTGGACTCTGCAGCCCCTCGCACTGTGGGTCATCCCATATACCCTGTCAGCTTCACTGGTGTTATATATGCATACCAAAAGTAATGAATTGTACCATAAAAAAATTATAAAAACTTTAAAATGCATCATAATATATAGCAAATTTCACTTACCATATGGTCCCCATGCTCGACCCAATGGAAGTTGCAAGTCAGGATCCCCCTAAAAGTTGATACCACTGTATCGATAGTCTTCTATATACAGTAGCATTTGGTCCCAATGTGCGAAGAAATCATGTTGGAACACTCGTCTAACTGCCCTGCCTCCTCCTCTCCACATTAGTTGCCCCTAATGTCGCATTCTAGGCTCTTGTGGGCCCCCATCCTTGATCTGTACATAAGGTCAAAGTGTGGGGACCTTCTCGAAGAAGAATGAGCACAACATTGTACCAAAAGCACAGTCATGGTTCACCTATTAGTTTCATAGCGACAAATGTCATTTCACCGACAACAGCATCATATGGTCCCACCCATAGTAGGTCACACTCGGTACAGTTTCAAATAACATCATCTTCCCTCTAGTGATGTGGTGGAACGCTTGGTTTCCCAAGATACATAGCACTGCTATGGTGATAACCTGTGTCTCTAGCCTCACTAGATAACTAATCAGTATGACTGTTCCCTTAGCACAAGCATGTGGTCTGCAGTGGCGTTCCACAAACTCTGATATGTTCTACCCATGTGGGAACACCATATGTATATCTCCAACCACTCCCAATGGCAGAAGTCTTGTCAAGAAATAGATGTTCTGTATATTCAAATTGATCCGGTACCCCTGCCATACAAATGCCTCTTGGTATGGATCCAGTAGTTGACTATCCTGGACATCAAGGGCCCCACTGCCCTCATCAGTGGGTTCCCAATTAGCTTGAGAACCCTATACCTCACAAGTGCGCCTCATACCACCTGATCCCCCTAGATCTCAGAACAAAGTGCATCCAAATCACTCTCTCTCTAGTTTATTAGCTCTCCCATACATACACAAACCCATCATGTTTTTCACCTCAAAGAAATAAAAATTGCATCAAAATCATCAAGCCTGTTGTGAAACCAGCTCCAAAAATAGAAGAAAAGAGATACCAATGCCTTATAAATAAGCCACTTCAAGGGGGCAACCTCCAATACATTACATAATGAAAAATTCTTGGATGATACAAATGACGAAACCTCCTTTCTAGATATAGGAGTCCATGGGGCCACAATGTAATCCTAGTGGGGGCATAATATAATCCTATCCAACCTAAAAATAATAATGTAAGGGCACAATAATAACAATATGGGAGTTATAGGGGTACAAAAATAACAATAAGGGGGGCTACAGTAACATAAAATGGACTACACTATTAATATAGGGACTTAACATGCCCCTCTCCTTCAAACAAGTGTTGTCCTCAAAACTCAATTATTTCTTGATGCTTCTGTATAAAATTCTCATCCTCCCATGTGGAATATTCTACAGGAAAGTTCTTCCACTTGCTGAGATACTCTAAAATTGATTGTACTTGTCGAGTTCTTGTTTTAGTGACTGCTTCAAAACTTCTTTCGATGTGATGTTGATCTTCCTGTTGTTTCATTAAATTCTGCACCAAAGTTAGGTTATCCTTTGAGAGTTGGAGAACTTGTTGTTGATGCTCGATGTGATCTTCCACTAATTTATCATCCATATTAGCTATTATTTTATCCTTCAAACCATCCAACTTAGTTTCCATGGCTTTCTTCAAAACTTCCATCTCATTTTTGTTTCTCTTTGTGAGAGAGAAATTTGTTGCACTTGCTCTTGTAATTTTGATATGTCATGTTGCCATTCTTCGTCTTCATGATTCATAGTAGAGCTTTATAAAGGCTTAATGGGTGTTGAATTCTTTTTAGGGTCCATTTTAGAATCCAGTACTGATATATTTTCTACAATATGCCCTTGGAATCAATTCAACTTGATTCTTCAAACAAGACTTATGCAATTCGGAAAAAAAAAACACACCTTTTACTTTCTTTTGAGGAGCTCAATATTGAAATTGAATTATCTCTATAATTTTGGATCCTAAATGTCTGAAATTCAGCCCTATAGTAGCCCTCTAAAGCTTCTTTTGAATTCCATAGGTCTGATCTGATTTGGATTCTTCAAGGCAAAGTCATTTCCAATCTCCCACAATGACCCAATTTTGGACTGGTTCAGTAGAGCGAACTTGTATGACCTGCCATGTGTCACTGTTTCTTCCTTTGGCTCTGAAATTTATAGCCGAAAAATACATTCCGTGTAATTGCGGCCACTTTTTACATCATTCCAATGCGATGCTCAGAGAGAGAGCTATGAATATTTTCCCACGATCACCTCTTTGAGATGAAATTGAGAAGCCTCAAAAAGCCCTAACTTCCACAGATAATATCTCCGAAAATATTGTGAACCAATATCTAAAATTTTTCAATGATGTTCCTCAATATTGTAGCTTCTCACTCTAAAAATTTCATATTTTTAACCTTCTTAGAAAAAAAATTATTACAAAAATACGACGATGACCTATTTAGGTTAAATTCAGGAGCCTGCAAAATTACCTAAATTACACAGATCATATCTCTGAAAATATTGCGAACCAAGCTCTAATGTTTTACGATGATGTTCCTCATGATTTTGGCTTCACACTATAAAACTTTCAAATTCTGAACCTTTATAGAAAAAACGTTATAGTGAAAATTCCACGATGACCTGTTTGGAGCAGCAAAACCCTAGAATCTCAAAGCTCTGAAACCAAATGTTGTGAAACTAGCTCCAAAAATAGAAGAAAAGAGATATCAACACCTTAGAAATAAGCCACTTTGAGGGGGGAACATCCAATACATTACATAAATGAACAACTCTTGGATGATACAAATGAGAAAACCTCCTTTCTATATATAGGAGTCCATGGGGCCATATTGTAATCCTAGTGGGGCCATAATGTAATCCTAGCCGACCTAACAATAATAATGTAAGGGCACAATAATAAAAATATGGGGGTTACAGGGGTACAACAATAAAAATAAGGGGGGCTACACTAACATAATAAGGGACTACATTATTAATATAGGGACTTAACAAAGCCCCAGTTCCCAGCCAAAAGTTAGGACGAACCCATCTTTTCTTCCAACTCGCACTTTTCTAGCCCTGTATGTGCAAGCTCATAATTTTCCCCTCTACAAAATGCAAGCTAGCTCGTAGTACAGGGCCCAAGAAGTGCGAGCTGGAAATGAGGATGGGAAGAGTGTTTTTCTTGGGCTCTGGGCACCTAATATGAAAAACTAATCCACTGAAAAAGTATAGTAGGGTTAGGCTACCAGCCTGCAACTAACGGATATCGATTCCAATGGTTAGTTTGTCCACTACAATCACTGCAAGATTTAGGGTCTTCTCCTCATCTCCAAGTTCACCACATGTCCACTATAAAATGAATCAAATTGGAAGAAAATCTCCCTATTAAAAGAAAAACCCTAATTTTCCTTTCACCAATTTCTACCAAACCATATCTCAGTGTGACGAACCATCAACACCATTGGAAAACTCTCACTGAGCTCTAAAATGCATATCCTTTTGTTTTTGGTGATTTGATACTTCACCCTCAAGCCATGTTTCCAGGAAGGGTCACTTCACCGCCTCTCAAAATCAGATTTATTCACTTACGCTTCTTGTACTTGGGGCACCATTTTTCTTTCATACTTGTCAATGCATGTGTCTATTTTCATCGTGAGTAACCATATTTTTCTCATGATTTTATGGTCCCCACCAGCCCTAATTTGTGTGGCAGCATCATCGAGTCGTCGTTGATAAGAGAATATGAGTTGAGTCACTATCACATTCATAGAGTCTATCCCAAGTCCCTTTGCCTCCTGTTATATTATTCCATCCATTTATGGCTTGTAACTCTCTCGTGTCACCCATTTTATCCTCTAGTCACACTGTCACCCACCCCCTGCAAAGTCAACTCAGTCACTTCCAGGTCATCCATGCTTTTTATACTCTGACAAGGGAAGTCATATGTCTACTACTCAGTATCCCCTCTTCCACCATTATCCCCAGTGTTAGTCTATCATTCACTCTACTATGATCCCTCATGCCTTAGTTGAAGGTTCATCATTGCCTCACCTATGGCAGACCTCCTTATCTTTACATCATCACATTCATTTCAGAAGACAGGTCTAGACGACGGTGTACCTTGGTTCCAGCTTCCATTCTTGTTCAATTCCTCGATTCAAGAAAAGGGACTCTTCATTTCCCTTTGACTTGATTGTTTCTCATCTGCTTAGATTCAACTCTTATCACATGATTGAGATTTGTATACCTAATGGTTTGGTGATACAACACATTGTACCAGTGATTCCTGGGTGTTTGTGAGATGTTTCAG
The DNA here is from genome assembly GCA_034641835.2 of Pinus albicaulis. NCBI lineage: Eukaryota > Viridiplantae > Streptophyta > Pinopsida > Pinales > Pinaceae > Pinus > Pinus albicaulis. The sequence continues at coordinate 760,553,353 of CM076578.1, read as the reverse complement.
ACCTCGTGAGGGGGTGGCCGTTCAGGTAGCCCCCCACATCCCTGGATGACCTCACCTTATGCTACAACCTTAGATGTAGCTCCACAGATTTGATGGGTTTGGTTCCGGCCACTTGCAGAACCCATAACATGCATGTATCACTCGGATGATTTATTCATATTCTCAGAGCCCTTTCCTATTTATCAGGGCTTCTTTGGTTGTTATTATGTCTCATGTACTTAGATATTATTGTATTTATTACTGGCTATTGTCCCAAGTGTAGTATGTATGTGGTATCCATTATATTTTGGTCTGGCCCATTTTTACAACAGCATGTCATGTACCATTTATCATGTACTTTATAGCTCAATCTCATTTTACTTGGTGCACAATTATTATTTGTAATTTTTCATCTCAGTGGGCATACGTATGCCTCCCCCGCCTCACGGAGAACATGTACCCAAACATTAAAGGAGACTTATATCATTTGTAGGTCTCTTCCCCTCGGTTATTTTCCTCTCTTGCTTCATTCTGTCTATGTATCTCTCTCTCTCTGACTCCCCTTCTACGTCTAGTGATTGTGTTCTTACAACGTACTTCAGTCATACGATTAACTCCTGACGCTCGCACATTAGGGGGAAATATGTTACACCAAATTTTAGTCATATAACCATTTACAATTAGATGGATCGAAGTACACCATGTAAGACCAATTTTACCATAGTAAAATTTCCTTCACTGTAATAAATAATTTAATAAACCATATTTTATTAAGTTATTTCTAGTTCAAACAGGAAACCCCATGAGGAATAATTAAATAAATCGTTATTTTTTTTATTTTCCTCTAGGAATCATTAATTAAACCAATGTTTAAATTATATTCCTAGCCATATTTAACCCAATTATGAGATATAATTAGATAAATCATTATTTATCTTATTTTTATCTAGGAATAATTAATTGAATCATTATTTAGTTATTATTCCTTGTTAAAATTGACTAAATAACCTAGAAATAATTAAACAAATCATTATTTATTAAATTATTTATTAACCCCATTCTTGAAATGATAAATAAATCATTGATTTATTTATTATTTCTAAATAAAGGTATTTAACCAATTTAAATTCATTTTCCCTCTAACAAAATATAATAAAATATTCCAAGCAGTTAGATCTAGATCTTGGTTAATAATATTTTATTATTCGCCATTATTCGAGGATAACTCAATATTTTGTTATAAATAGGAGGTTTTTCCATTCATTATTCACTTTTATCACTTTCATTGTCGCACTTTGATCATTCTCATTTCTACTACTATTTTCTTGCTTCTTGATCTCCCATAGAGTTCAACACGTCTTGAGTTTTCTACACCATTGAGAGAGAGGAACTTCTAGATCTGAAGCATTGAGGACAACCAAGAACCCATCCCATTAAGGGGGATTGGTAACATCGATCTTTGTTCCCTTCCCAAGTGTTATAATTTATGTTAAATTATTTATATCTTGTCTTGTCCGTTCGATATTTGGAGCAACTATTATTTCGTTTCACTGTTTAATTGTTTTTACTTCATAGATCTGGGTTTTTACAACATTTTTTTCGACTATCTATTTCATATATAAGGAATTTAAGCAACAATATTTGTTTTTAGGGTTGTTTGTCACACACGGCTAAAGTGAACTCTTTTCCTACACTTGCGTTAAGAATTTACGCGAACAACGAGATCCATCCTCCATCATTAACTCAGCATAAATGGATATTTATTGCCACAGATTATTTCAATAAATGGATTAAAGCCATCCGAATGAGGCAAGCTACTAACAATGTCATTATTCAATTTGTAGAGAACAATATTTTGTCTCATTTTGGTTGTCCATAAAAAATCATTACTAACAATGCAACTACCTTTAAGTCTAAGAAAATGATTGAATTTTGTGATAAGTATCACATTAGGGTTGGTCATTCTACAACATACTATCCTCAAGGCAACAGGCTAGCTGAATCATCAAATAAATCTTTAGTGAACATAATTAAGAAGATATTGCAATAAAACAAGATAAATTGGCACAAAAAGCTCACCAATGCTCTATGGGTGGATAGAGTTAGTACGAAGAGATCAATCATCATGTCACCTTTCTAGCTAGTGTATGGTGACAACATGATGTTCCCTACATCTTTAGTTGTGCCAGTGATGAAAATTCTGCAAGAGATCGACAGTGACTATCTAGAAAAGAATCAGCCAAATGATTCATCTACAATATTCAAGAGATGAAGTCTTCAGTCACACTTCAAAGCTTCATGAGAAAATCAAAAATATTTGTGATAAGAAGACCAAAGCTGATGATTTTAAGCTTCGATATGCTGTTCTTCGCTGGGATTTCTAGAATGAAGACAAAGGTAAGCACAAAATTTTTGATAATATATGGAAATTTCCTTACAAGATCACTTCATTAAGAGGTAATAAAGCATTTTTATTAGAGTATATTGAAGGGAAAGAATTTTTGGGAGGACCAATCAATGGTAGGTTCCTCAAACATTACCTTACTTGATCATTGAAGATGAAACCCACTTTCACTATACATATCATTTCAATTTGATGTCCAAGAAATAAGGAAGTTGTTGTAGAAGTCTGAAGCCCGAGGAGAAGGCCATGAGACTTCAACTTTCATCTCATGTTTTCCATAAAAAATTTCAAAAAGTTTCAATCAGTTGTCAAGTGAGATTCAAGTCAGTTTTTCTTAGTCAAAGTCATTTCCAGATTCATTTCATTGTTTCAAGCTTGTCCAAGTTTTTTTCAATTTCCAGTTTTGACTCCATTTCCCAATGGTAACGCTACCTGATCTATGGTATTCTTGACACCTCTTGAAGGAGCTACCATCCCTAGTTGGAGAAAATGTTAGTGTCAATATTTCAGTGATCAAACATACTCTTTCAGTTAATTTTCTACTGTCATATGTCAAAAATTTTAGTCTTTCAAACAAGCTTTTAATAAAATTTTGGTCACTAAAGGAGTCTAGGTCATAATTGTTGCTCCCTCATCTCATCCATGGCCATCATCACTTTTAAGGTCATCACATTCATTATCATTTAAAATTTTTAGGTAATACACTCCATCTCATCTAGGTCTACTATATAGGTGTCATTGTTCTACCTTTAAAAAGAATCTAATTTTTCATCAAAACAAGGAAAACAATCATTCATTTCCCTCATAAGCCTTTAAAAGGGACCTAGCATACTTATGAGGTAAAGTAAGACAAGTTGTCTTATTTAAAAATGTGTTTTAATGTCAAAAAAATTCAAAAGGAAAAATTATCTTACTCTTTCACTACAGGACAAAACACTTCATTTCAAAGCTATAAAAGACAAATGCAAGCTCGTCCAAACTTAGTATTCTCCTTTGTTATGTGGTATAGCTCCTCTCTTACCTCCATTGCACTCCTTAGTGGTCAAGGATTCGATACCAAGGCGAGAAATTATTCCAAGGAAAAACCTATTACACTTCTAGAGCGTTCTCCAACACTTCTGGAGCCTTCTTCTACACTTTTAGAGATTTTTTTACGCTTTTGGAGGTAGTTGTTACGTTTCTGTAACTTATGCTATGCCTTTCGAGATAGTTGTTATTCTTTTGAAACTTGTTGTTATGCTTCTGGAAAGAGTGCATAATTAGGGTTTTTTGACTCCCAATCCATTCAAGCGAGCTCAAGGCTTGTGGGCATCAGTTCTTGGACCTCTTACAATAGTATGTCAACATTATTATAATCTCCTATGGTTAATTTATCAAGTTCATTTTTTTTTCATGCCTACTATGTATTCCATTATATCTTCACTTCTTCATGTCATTGAAAGATTATAGTGGAATAAAACCTAACCCTCCCATCTAACACTATCCTACACCTCCCACATACATCATACTCTCATGTCCCACCATCCATATCCTCCATAATATCCATTTTCACCAAACCCTAATTTCTAGCTATTTTTCAGAGTGATAAATTGGGAAATTCCTATGTTTCCATCATTTTACCACCTTCCTCACATCCATTTAACTTGATTTCACTCATATCCTGGAGCTAACTTGCAAGAATATCTCCTGAATTTTTTGTATAATTTTCCTTTGATGCAAGGCCCTTCATCTCACCCTCTAAGCCTACCCCATCCCTATATTCTATTTTTCCCAAATTACACAACATACCCATCCCATCAACACACTAGGTTTTCATCCTTTCATTGATAAACAAGATGGAGAGTGACAGGAATAAATTCAAGGGAGGGCTCCAGCTCAAGTTAGAACCCTTCACCATGCATGAAACCAATGCTTCACCCTTTACCAAAAGATGTTTTGAGAGGACTGGATGTTTGAGGTTCTGTGAGAAGCTCACGGAGGAAGGATATCATCTTCAACTTCCAAGCTTATTTTCTTCTAATCTCAACATGGGAAGGTCATAATTACAGGTGTAGTGTTTAACCTTTTAGCAGATCTGATTTCTTCCCCAACCGGTATTCTTATTCATGCAGAGAAGTGGTCCAAAGGAATGGATTTAGACCTTGACTATTACAAACAATTTTTCAAACCTCATGCTAGAGAGGAACCAAAGTCCCTATTCACTTTCAGACACATCTGTAACAAATATGCTCCTTTGATGATGTTAATAAAGAATTATGTCACATGTGAAGGAATATTTTCCAACCTATATAGGTACCGTATCAGTGTTTTGATGCATTTTACCTCTATCGAATCACTTTATTTGCCACATTACTTGTATAGGAGTTTGATCAAAATGACTAAGAAGCTTCAGAGAAGAAAACAAGATCATTACCCTATTATTTCTCATCAGGGTCTATTCAAACTCATTGTGTTGCATCACCTTTCATCCATCAACATGACTTGGGAAACCTTCACGGAAAGAGTAGCAACAATGCCTACCACTAACCCTTGTGTCATGCATAGCACATCATCACCATCATTATCAGCACAACCAATGGAGGTTGGCTCTTCCAGCATGCAAACTTAGATTTCAGAGGCTCATATGGTTTTTTAGTCTACTCATACCTATCATAAGGTAACGATACAAGTATTTGCGCCCAAATATATAAAAAGTGTGCTTACACTTGACACCATTGTTGAAAAAAGTGAAATGGAGGAGCAACCTCTCATGCATCAAGATGAAATACCTTTGCACCAACATAGTGAACCAATGACACTGGTGGTTGAGGTAGTAGAGTAGGTTGAGATCAATTCAGCTGAGGGGATCATTAGGGAGAAGTATGAGGAAATACCAACGTTGAGGACGATCTTCTCCATTCCTAATTCTCAAATCACTTTCCTACAACAAAATAATTTTTAATTGAAGGTGAAGCAGTTGTTACAAAGAAAACACAAGACAAACCTAGAGGTAGATAAAGTTAAAGGTAATAAAATCATAGATTTTGATCAAATGCAGTACATGGAGACTAAAACATAGCCAAGAAGGCCAAAGACAAGAGACCTCAAAAGGGCGTTGGAGCTAGAAAGACAGTCATCTCATCCACCTGAAGAGTTCACCTTTGATGAGCTAATAGCCATGGAGATCAATCAAGACATAGAACTCTGGTTAGGAAGGGTAAATGAACATTTTGAGAAGCTCTTGAAGAGAGCTAAGAGGGACAATAACCTCAAAATACACATGGCAAATCATTATCACACCAGGAACAAAATTTCACAAATAAGGTTAAAACCACTGAAGAAATGGCTAAAAGAAACTAAAGTGAAGCTTAAAGAGAAGGATAGCTTAGATTTTTTTGCTGAAGCTTCCTTATATTTTTATCCCATCACTCATAGGTGCTACAAAACCAATTTTGAGATGTTTTGAATAATTTTGGTATTTTTTGTGATTTTTGCAAAAATCTGGAAATTTCCTCCTTGCAAAAGTGTAGCAAAATTTTGCTACAATTATTTTAGGGGCATCGAAATGATGATTTATTTATATGTTTGATTCATTTAGATGAGTACATCATAGATCAGGAACCCTATTTTCATGAAAAGCTTTAATTTTGGAGGAAAGGAAAAAAAACACTCATTTTCTATGCTTCTGCCACTTTTTTGGAGGCCTTGCTACGTTTCTAGAGTAACCCTGGGAGAATGAATTTTTGGAGGCCTTCCCATGGGTCACTTTGCAAAATTCAAGATTTTCTGGAAACCAGACACACAGGGACAGTTGACCTTTCTTTCAAAATTAGATTTGGACTCTTAAAAGTGCTTCAAAGTGGCTTCAAAATTATCATATGCTTCTGTAAAATTCTCCTACGCTTCTGTCAGAAATATTACACATCTGCATTGGATTCCTCATGACACTTGTTAAGCTCAAAAAATGTCATAAATTCAAGTTTTTGATGTCCTATGAGTTGGAATTAGATTAATTGAGTTGGTTTTTTCCTCTTATCATTAGGGAGCATTTAATTTAATGTATGGGACACACACTCCTAGTTCATAGCTGAAATTCAGGGAATGGTTTCTAGCCTCCCTAAAATCTAGGAAATGACTTATCTTATGCATTTATGATGCATTTTGGATGGGATTTAGACCTTATGAGGTGTCATGGTTCATATTTTCTATAATTATACTCTCTTTAGTCTTTTGTTGGGTTGTATAGTCTTTTTTTTCAGTGGAGCTATTGTAACAACATTTTCAGTTGAAATCAAAGACAGATTTGTAGAACTTGTGTTGAGAATCTTGTGGTATGCATTGGAGAATTTGTTCTTCCTGTGCATGTTTATCTATTAACGCTAAATGATATATTTTCCTCTTTTAGATACATATTTCCATGTGTTTATCTTGTAATTTTAGAAGCATAAATCATGTATGTTCATGCTATGTTTTAGACAAGGTTTACATGTTATGTATAATTACTTCTAAATGAATGAATTCACCTCAATGGTCATTCATACTCTATCACTTCATCATATACTCAATGAAAAATTAATCATGGTGTCAAACTACCTATCTAGCCTCACACATTCACTGCAAACTGATCTTAAAATTCAGACCTAAAAACCCTAGCCCTGGCCTTCTAAATGACCTTTCTATCCAACACTTAAAACATCAAACAAAAATCCCATTTATTGAGCTTACATACCTAGCCTAAGATCAATATATATTCAGTCAATCCATTGACTGCAAAGTGACAATGAGAGAGCCCTCTCTGGTCATGGTAGGGCTAGCTACCTCACCTGAAGCCTGGTTTGTGGCTACCTTCCTTCAATCCCACACTCTGCCTTGGGAAATTGGGGGGAGTGATAATAACCTCCATGCGAATTTTACTTTCCAGCCGCTCCCTTGACTTTGCATGCATGAGACTGGGGATAAAATTAAAGTAAAAAAAAATTCCTTCATCCCTGAACTATGCCACCTACTGGAACATATTCCTCTTCTCCTATACACTTCTCCAAGCCTTTTCCGTAGGTCTGCAACATGTGAAATAGGCTAATAACAAGTTTATGACATGATAGACCTATTTTTCCAACTTTAGGACAAAAACCAACAGCTACAGCTCCTCAAGAAGAAACCTCAATAACTCTAACACCTGCAACAACATCTCCATCACCTATAGTAGCATATCTATCCTCTATAGCAATAACCTCAATTAATACAAGTTCCTCCATCACTGGTGAAAGCACCTCCAACACAAGCAACATACAACTGAACCCATGAAGCATCAAACCAATGTCTCCAAGACATATTGATATATATGTAGCAACTATAGAAACACTCCAACAACCTCCTACAACAGCAACATCTCCAAGCAACAACACAACATCATGAGTAACTCTCCATCCTCTTGCAATAGCAACATCTCCAACCAACGCATCATACCATCTTCAAGCCAATCACACAAGTGGATCCATCTCCAAGTCAACAACCATAACATCTTCTCAACTATGGTCTACTCATAGGTGTGTTGGCATCAATGCCAACTAATAATATCATCACTAATCACCCAACACCAACCACTCATCACTCAAGCATATGAACAACAACACCAAGAGCTTGTCGACATCAATTCCAACACTAAAATGAAATATATATATATATATATATATATATATATATATATATATATATATATATAGCTAGTTAGTTAAGATTGTTTTTTTTTTTTGTAAAAGTTCCACATTGTATGCATTAATTCAAAATATTGGATGTTATTGACGATAGGTCAAATTCTATTGATTATTATTTCAATAAGGACATAGATTTGTGGGTAAAGGGGAAGAGTGGTCCTAATTTGAATTTGATATTCAAGTGTTAAACCTTGAAAGACAACTACTATATGAAATATTCTAAAGTAATCATGGCTTTCAAGTGTTAAAGACAATCTTAGGTATCTCCTGAAGTTGAAATCTCGCTTCAGGTTGACGCACGAGTTCGAACCGTATTTCAAAAAAAAAAAAAAATAAATAAATAAATAAATAAAAATAATAATAATAATAATTAATTAATTAAAAAAAATTTTAATTAATTAATTAAAAAATTTTAAAAAATTAAAAAAAAAAAAAAAAAAAAAAAAAAAAAAAAAAAAAAAATTTAAATTAAAATTAAACTAAAATTAAATTAAATTAAATTAAAATTAAAATTAAAAAAATTAAAAAATTAAAAAATAAAATTAAAAAATATAAAATAAAATATAAAATATAAAATATTACGTTTTCTTGGAGAGATTATGAGAATATTTAAAGATTGGATTTCAAACTAAAGGTAAATGCCATGGAACAATTATGAAAGGAAATCATCAGAGAAATAAAGGTTATACCAAGACCCTTTAACCAATGTTGATATAACTGGAGAAACAATTGATATTATGAAGGGAGTTGAAAAATCCAAACTACCTGAATTCACAGTTCAAGATGAGGGTTAACTAGTAGAAGCTTGGATTGTAGGGATTAAAAGGGGTGTATCCTTTAAGCCATACTCCACAATGGAAAGGGCGGAGAGAGTAATGAGCCTTCTCATTGGAGAATCTCTTTTATGGGGGGGGAGGGGGGGTGTAAATTAAGAAACAAATTTACATGTCACTCCTTTGTGTGTTACATGCCTAATATTTGAGGGATATCTTAGAACCGAGTTCTTCTCAAAAAAATCAAAATACCAAGATATAGGATCCTTTCCTGTATTGGGACAAAATGGAAGATTGATATAGACCTATGAAGTAGAATTATATGCATTATTCCATCATGTGGACTATATGGGTGATGAGAAATGACAAGTTGAAAGATTTCTTCAATGGATTGATCCTTTTGTTTGAGTTGAAATTATTGAGAAAAAACCCACCACCATGGTGGAAATAAAAATTTTGGCTAGACAAGTCCAAAAGATCATGGATATGAAGAATCAAGTAAAAAAATATGAGTAAATAATAAAATAAACCCCAAAATAAAATATAGTAACCAATATTGCCTTATCAAAAAAATAGCAATATATCTAAGATGGCTAGTGCAACTCTTGAGGCACCTATACGGAGATGGAAGTTACTGAAGAATAAAACCTATTAGAGAGGAACAAGAGGGAGAGGAATAGAATTAGATGCTCAACATCAAGTTCATACAAATAATCAAGTCTTGAAATATAACGTATGTATCTTAGATTCCTTCTTTACAATTATTACATGTGGTATTAAAGTAAGGTTTAAACCTTAGGTACCTTTAGGAATTAAATTTTGGATCTAATATTATTATGAAATTTATTGTTAAACCTTTGGATTGGTTATTATTATTCCATATAAAGGATGAAATATATCATTAAACTTTAAGGTATGCATGAAGAAGTCGTGCCACAAAAAAAGTCATACTTATTATGATTTTTCATTGATTCAATTGATCATTACATTTTCATTTCTTTCGTAAAAATATATTTTAATATATTTAGGTGAAAGACAAAATTGAGTTACAAATTATTTATATCTATGTCTATAATATAGTAAATTCAGATCTATTTGTAATCATAACATAGATTTGGGCATAACAAATACTTTTTCTATAAACAATCATAGAAATGGTTTATGAAATGGGGTTTTTTTATATTCTTTAATAGTATTAGAGTTGGATAAATCTTTATTTCTTAATTAAATATGAATAAAACATCTCACATTTCTTTCGAGTAAATCTGCTTGACTAGTTTTGATCTTGTTGAAAATATTGTTTCACTTCTCGATACCAATGTTTCTTTTTTTCTGATGTCTCTCCTTTGTATCACCAATCTTGTTGAGGGATTTGATATCCATTTTTCATATTAGATATTGGAGGCAATTTTCCAATTTCCCTTCACTAAATATCCCTAAAATTTCACCAAATACAATAATTTCGTAACAATGAAATTTCACCAAATAAACTTGTTGGTTAATAGTTTTGTATACCATTGTTGCTAACTGGTAAGCCAATCACATATATAGGGTATTTAAATCTTATCTTGATCATATAAAACGAGTGTGCTTTACATATTTTCTTTCAACTTATACTTGTAGATCTTTTTTCTTTTCCATAGTCTACCCCTTGAAATTTTACATCTATGTTTGATGGGTGTGGTGTTGATACATCCCTCGGGAAAATGGATCTACACATATCTACAAACTTAATATCTTTAAACCTCAAACCATCAAAGTATTCTCCATAATGAACTTGGGAACTCAAGTCATTCTTTTCTAAACAGAAAGATCTCGTAGATTATGTTGAAATTGGAAACAAGAAGAGGCTTATAATTTAATTTTCCCTTAATTAAACTAGAAGGAAATTGTAATTCCACATCACATGACATATTTTACGAGTTAAATGAGTTAGGAAGACTTAGTTACCTCAGTAAATTTGAGTTGGGGGTCAAACTATAGACATGTACAGTTCACTCTAAGTTTTAGGGGGTGCAGTTGCAGTTTAGGAGAGAAGCATTTAATTGTTTCATATTCTTGAATTAATGCATTGCACAGATAGTGTGGCTTTTATTTGAGGCTTTCCCCAGATAAATATTTGTGTTGTGCAATTGAAATTATTTTTCTTTCTTGTTCATGTGATTGTGTGATCGTAATTGGTTTCCAGAATTTGTAGAATAGATTCAAATATTTTGTTTTAGCATATTACAAGATCGGTTGAATATATGTGGATTTTATACATGGTATCAGAGCAGGAATTATTATAGAAGAGAACAATATGAGTTTTTTTTTAACTGGTGCATCGAATTTACAGATTTATTCTCTAGGACCAGCAGCAGATCAGGATGTCTTTCTATGGATTGAGATTCAAATATGCCCTTGAGGATATTTTGAATTACATATCTTGGACAGATAGGATGGAGGAAGTGTTGGAAGAAAACGGGCTTAAGGAATTCATATACAATGATATTCTCGGGATCGCAGCAACAAATGCTCAAAATATTGATGCATGGAAGAAGAATGTAGCAAAGGTGAGAAGGATTCTGTTAGAAGGAGTTCAAGACCACATTTTCTCTAACCTCCATGGAAATCCAACTCCATATGCTATGCTGAATGCCTAAATAAAATTTTTCATAATAGAAGTGACCACGGGAAGCTGGCATGGAAGGAAAAACTTAGAAAAATCAAGACGGAGAAGGGACATGCGATACCAAAATACTTGATGAAATTCACTCAATGTAGAGATGAGCTTGGAAGTGTTGGTGTGGTAGTTTCCAAGGATGATCTAGTGATCCTAGTGCTTCTAGGCCTTCCCAAGAACTGGCACAGCTACCAGGATTCAATAATAACGAGGGAGAAGTTACCAAAGTGGGAGTTATTTGGGTCTGATTTCATTAAAGATGAGATTCGGTGCAATACCATATATGGATCCTCATCAAAGACTGATGATGATGATAAATTTTCCTTGGTTTGAAAGGAGAATAAAGGGAAAGGTAAGGCATCTCATTCCAAATCAGATTCTCGTCAGGCAAGTAAGAAGAAATACTTGTCGAAGATAAAATTGTTTCATTGTCATGATCTTGGACACTATGCTACAAAGTGTCCACATAATAAGACCAAAAAGAAGCCCTCGGGAGGAGCGGCAGGTGAAGCACTTGCTTCATAGTTTGAGTTGGATTTCACTCTCATCGAATGCATGGTGTCATCGGTGATGGGTTTTGTGTGGTACTTGGATAGTGGAGTTTAATTCCATATGACCGACAACAAAGAATTATTTAGTAACTTGAAGGATAAGGATCTCCAGATGCACATCGATATGAGAGATGATGGGAGGTATAGTGTGATTGAAATAGGTATGGTTGCCTTTCAGAGGGGGTCAGGTACTCCTCTCACATTAAAAACTGTCATGTATGTTCCTGGTTTAAAGAATAATTTAGTTTCATTTGCTATGTTGGAATATTGTGGTTATGATGTGATATTTAGAAAACGAAAGGTGTTCCTTCATCATAAAGCCATGATACAGGTGAAGAATATTGTGTTTTGAGTAAAGAACCTCTATGAATTGGATGTATAATATTGTGCTACCTTGAGCACGAAAGAAGAGAAGGTGCAGATTCAAAACATCAGTGAGTTATGGCATAGAATATTGGGCAATCTACACCATGTTGCTTTGAAGATCATGCAACATATTTCTACATGAATTCCAAAGGGTGCACTTGAGCAGCAAGATACATGCAAAGGGTGTAAAATGGGGAAGTAAACCAAAGCCACCTTTCAAGATAAGGAAAGCCAAGCAAAGGAAATCCTTGAAAGAGTTCACTCATATGTGTGTGGACCATTCTTGATAGCCTCCATAAAAAAAACACATGTATTATGTGATTTTTGTAGATTATTTTTCACACAAGTGTTGGATATTCTTCATGCAGAATAAATATTAGACTTTCTCAAAGTTTTTTGAGTTCAAATCACTTGTCGAGAAAGATACAGGGAATAAGGTGAAGGCTCTTAGGAATGACAATGGTGTATAATATGTCTCGAATAAATTCAATAACTTATTTTCTTTCGAAGGAATTTTACGGGAATTGATAGCACCTCATAACCCAAAATAGTATGTGGTTGCAGAAAGGAATAACATAACTCTTGTGGGAGCAACGTGAGTGATGATGCATGATCAGGGCCTACCGTTGCATCTGTTAGTTGAATTATGAAACACAATAGTATTTGTGCAGAACATATGTCCTCATTGGATTCTTGGGATAAGTACACCAAAGGAAGATTTTTAATGTAAGAAACGAGATGTGCCACATTTTAAAATTTTTGGTTCATTAGTTTATTCCCATGTAACCAAATATGCCAGGAATAAGATAGAGTCAACAGCTAAGTTGGGAATATTTGTGGGGTACACCGATACAACTCACAACTATCAGGTGTACTTTCCAGCAGAAAGGATTATAGTGGTCAGAAGAGATGTGAAATTTGATGAAGAGAATGCCATGTGAGTTTTGCTTGAAAGGTAGCTTCAGTTGCATCTATTTGAGGATATATTGGCTGTAAAAGAAGAACCTCAAGATTTGGAGCAACCACAAGCATATGAATAGAGAGTGGAAGCACCCACTCATGCATAAAAATCCTGATACGAAATGAAGTGCACCAGAGAGGCTAACAGGTTGGTGCTTGATGCTAGAGAGAGTGTGGAAGCACCTCCATCACAACGCATGCAGAGAAGGTCCCCAAAGCAATACACTGGATACATGGCTCTTATGAGCGAGAGTGTAGAGATAGAGCCATTCTTTTTCGAGGAAGCAGTGAAGCAACTAGTTTGGGTTGATTCCATGGTTGAGAAGTATGACTCCATTATTAGAAATAGTGCATGGGAAGTTGTCCCAAGACCAGAGGGGAAGTCAGTTCTAGAATCCAAGTGGATCTACAAGATGAATTAGGAAGAATATGGGAGTGTGGAGAAACATAAGGCCATATTTGTGGCTAGAGGGTTATCCTAGGTGGAGGAGATTGATTACGAGGAGACCTTTGCACCATTCATAATGTACTCATTAACCAAATCCATCCTTGTAATTTTAGTGTAGATGGGATGGAAGATACATCAGATGGATGTAAAGACAACCTTCTTCAACGAAATTATTGAGGAAGAATTTAACATTTATTAGCTAGAAGGTTTTGAGGCCTTTGACAGAGAGTCGCATGTTTGTAGATTCAAGAGAGTGTTGTATGGACTGAAACAAGCACCCTGTGCTTGGTACACTAGGATCGACAATTACTTCACTAGGTTGGGCATCACCAAGAGTGAAGCATATGTGAACCTTTACCATATTGTTGTAGAAAGTAAAATTTTGATCATTTTACTGTATTTCTATGATTTGATACTGACAAGTTATGAGGACCTCATCATGTCTTTCACAGAGGACCTTGCAAGAGAATTTGAGATGAAGGATACGGGGCTCTTGCATTATTTCCTAGGATTATAAATTTCAAAAATATATGGGGAATTATTTGTATTTAAATGTAAGTATGCCATCGATATTTTGAAGAAGTTCCACATGGAGGGCAAAAAACCCATGGAGACTCCTCTAGCAGCGAACTTAAGGAAGGAGGATGCTACTTCAGGCAAAGTAGTAGATGCTACCATCTACAAGAAGCTTATGGGTTCACTCATGTATTTGGTGAACACATGACTAGAAATATGCTATGCAGTTAACCATCTTAGTCAATCTATGGTTAAGCCAACCAAACTATTTTTGAAGGAAGGAAAGCATGTGTTGAGATACCTCAGAGGCACTACAGTTTTTGGGCTATGGTACGAGTGGAAAGAGGGAGTGAAGCTTCAAGGATTCATAGATTCATATTGGGTAGGTAATAAATCTAACAAGAAGAGCACATTAGGGGACATCTTCAACATTAGGTCAGCAGCAGTTCCTGGTACAACAAGAAGCAAAGATCAGTTGCACTCAAATCAGTAGAGTAAAATTAAATGGTTTCTACTCAAGCATCATGTGAGGCCATTTGGATGAGGAAGATACATATTGGTTTGTTTGGTCGATAGATGGATCCGACGTTAATTTATTATGATAACCAAAGTTACATTAAACTCTTGTTTCATCCAATTTTTCATGAGATATCCAAGAATATTAATATCCGGTATCACCATCTCAGATATTGTGTACAAAGGAGGTCTATTTCATTAGAGTACATTCCCACGGAGGAGTAGGATGCAGACATCTTAACGAAGGCATTTTCAAGAGGAAAATTCAAAACCCATAGAGGCAGGTTCAGGTTAGCAGACAATCCCTTTCTTGTTGAGAGGGAGTGTTGAAATTAGAAACAAGAAGAGGCTTCTAATTTAATTTTCCCTTAATTAAATTAGAAGGAAATTATATTCCACATTACATGACAACTTGTACAAGTTAACTAATTTATGAAGATGTATTTAGCTCAATCAATTTGAGTTGCGGGCCAAACTAGAGGCATGTAGAGTTCACTCTAAGTTTTAGGGGGTCTATTTTTAGTTTATTTTTATTTGTAATTGTTTAACTTAATTATTTGAGATAAAAACAATTTAACTAGTTCTAACCGATGGAGGAACCAGTGAGAGGTCTAGTGAATTAAATCTGATTTAATTCACATGCAGTGATTAATCAGATAATTGATAATTCGCTATAAATAGTTGTTGCATGTTAGTACAGAGGAAGACCCAGTTGAGATTGGAGTTAAAGGGAATTATAATATCAGTTGTACAATTATAAAATTGTACAATTCATGCATGAGGTCAACAAGATGCCTTGGATGTATTTCACAATAAATTATTGGAAATTTCCCAATTAATAAGGGCTCAATTTCCCTAGGGATTGTGCAAGCATGACTAAGCATCCAGAGGCAATAAATTGGTTAAACATTGGACCAAACTTGCTTGGATAAGAGTGAGACAGTCAAATATAGTGCGAAGATCTGTCAATCCTGAGAGAAGCATTGCATTTTTTCATATTCTTGACCTAATGCAATATACAGATAGTAGGATTCTTAGTTGAGGCTTTCCCCAGATAAATCTTTTTGTTGTGCAATTGAAATTCTTTCTCTTTCTTTTTCATGTGATTGTGAGATTGTTAGGGCCCTATATTACTAGTGTATCCCCTTATTGTTGTTAGTATATCCCCCTTATTGTTATTTTTGTACCTATGTAGTCCCGTTGTGGGTCAAAAATTTCCACCTACAACACTATAAGGAATACCAATCAGTTCGGACCTTCAAGCAACTCCTTTTCCATTGAAATAGTGGTTCCAACTGGTTAAACTAGGTCCAGATACCTTCTCTCCACCTCCAATAGCTTAAAATATAGCTTTCATCTTCTAATGGAGAAGAGACATCAGATCATCCTTCTTGCTGATGAGGCAAGAAAGTGATCCTTAAGATGATTTGGGGCTCACCCAAGCCACAACAAAAGTTTTCCTCTTTTGGAAGAGGAATCCTAGAAATATAGAATTAAATCTAAATGAAAAATTATTCTAAAATTCAGGAAAAAGGAAAATTATCCTAATCCTATCTCAATTAGGTAGATATAGATCTAACCCAACTAAAAGAATGATATTTAAATGATTGGGATTTAAATATGTCTGGATTATAATGAATATCAAGCTAACGAAGTAGTTCAATTAAATAATATTATGTATATCAAAACACATTATATTGAGAGACCTCTTGACTGAAATAATCAACCAGCAACCTTTGATAATTAGTTCATAAAATGATATTGATTGTTAAGTCAATAATTCAAATAATTAAACAATAATATGAGGAGATAATTCACAACATATCATTGTTTGTTAAATCAATATTAAAAGATAGATTTTTGTGTAAATAGTTACTTAGAAATCAAAAGTCAACCCATAAGAGAATAGATAAATAATAAAATATAATTGAGACACATTACTTAATACTCATATCGACAATAGTGCACAAATATGAATAAAATGACACATTCTTGCCATCATAAAATGAAACTAGTATTTAAAACAATAATATTAGAAATACCAATTTATTGAATCCATTTCTTTGCCTCTGGTCTCCAACAATCCTTTACAATTCTTGAACTTTTGCTTTTAAAACTAGAGCTACAATAGTAAAAGCTTCGTTCTCCATACATAATTAAGCATGCAAAGGAAAAATCCTCAATAATTCCCTAGATCTAAGATTTTCTCTCTTCTCACCTACAACACTAAATCCATATTACAGTAGTTCTTTTATAATTCAAGAATTGCAAGAGGAGAGAAGCCCCTCTTACATTCTACAATCTTCTATTTATAATATTTACAAAAGAATTCCTCAATAGAAATTTATTAAAGAGTGGTTCCGCTCAATCAATTTTCATTGGCCCAAAAACATATTCTTTAAGTTTTGGATCATTCGTATTGATCGATATCTTCTTATTCTCATACCTTCAAACCATTTCTCTTCAAAAACCAATAAATATTAAATTAAAATGGAAAAATAAAATCAAAATACCAAAACTGGAATTAAAAAAAAAATCCAATAAAAAATTAATTAGATAATTAAAAAAAAAAATGAGCTTTCTTTTGATGCCTGTGAATATCTAATTGGTCAAGGGGAACATAGACGAATGGATCTACACTTAGAAGAATCCATGGGCAAATGAGAATGTAGAAAATTAAACCTAGAAAATTAGTTTTATTTAAAAATTCATAGCTTGATCTTTTGTTGAATTTTAGACCCATTAAATGATAAAAACTGGAAATGAAACTACTTTATAAATTCTCTCCATAATTTTGTCTTTCCAGTGGCTCATCCTGGGCCTCATTTTGCCAGGTAAAACTCCATTTATGAGATTCCAAAATTGGTATATTACAATTGCCAGAATTATGGAATTTCTGTTGCGTGGGGTAAAAATCAGAAATATTTTTTTTTTAAGTAATTCTAAATTAGATTGAAAATATTAATTATTTAATACTAATTAATTGTAATTTTGTTATTAATTTTAATTAAACCAAATTTAATAGTTAATTAAAATATTATTATATTATATTTATATTAGAATTTAAAATATAGAAAAATTATAAATTATATTATAATTATAACATAAATATATTATAATATAAATATTATATTTTTATATAATAATTAAACAAACCATTAGAATCAATCCTTTATAAAACAAACCATTGGAATTAATCCTCACCTTTAAAACAAATCATGTTATGTGAGGTGAGGGAGTTATGGAGTGAGGTGCAGGTGACGTCATGGAGCGAGAAGTGAGTGGAGGGTGAGGTGGAGTGGAGTGAGGTGAGGGTGTTGTAAGCAAAGTGGGGAGGTAAGGTGGTAAAAATGAAAACTTACGTTATACAAATTTAACCCCAACACATGTTTCCAAAATCACTCATCACAAAATTTTAAGGGAGGTGCTTAATAAAATTGTGATATGCAATATGTGATATTTCAAAATATTGCATCGTAATTTTTATTTCAGCATTTTTTGGAAGGGAGGATGTGGTAAGAAGTGGGGTCCATGTGGGATTGAAAATCCTACAAATTGGCCTATAGTCATTTTGCAATTTTGAGATTCTTGGTTTGAAATTTGTTTTAAAATAATACATTAGAGTAAATTACCAAGATCTCGAAACATTTTTTCATTAGTAGTAAAATTTAGCTGGGTCATTTTGTAGGACCGTTAGTGAAAAATGAAAAAATTAGTAAAAATTAACTAAGAGTTCATATTCACAATGAACGACTATTTTAACTGCAAAAAATTGAAATATCATACATTTATATACATTTTTTAGTCCAGGTGCAAAAATGATGAAAATTCAAAGGAGTGTCATTTACAAAACAGTTGACCAAATGAGGCGAAATAAGTATCGATAGAAAGATTGCTAAAAAACGAATTCATTGAAACGATCAAAATGGAAATCCAACCAAAATATTAAAAAAATGGAAAAAATTTAAGATGATTAACTTAATGAAAATCATAGAAGGTGTTTAGCCAAAATTTAATGTAAACGGTACCCATTATTTGATGTAAATAATTAAAAATTAGGGGGTGTTGGGTTTTCCCTACAACAATGGTGACATATGGGAGAACGGCCAATTATCTTTGGTTAAATATAATGAACTTAAATTTACCTAAAAGTTAAAAATAATGGAAATGAAGAAATCATATAACAGTAAAACATTTCCATACGACCCACATAAATAGATTAAGCAATATGAATTTGTAAAGATAAGTACTCAATGAAGATTCGAGTAAAAGTCATGAATCCAAATTTGGGAAATTTTGTTTTAAAACTACCTCATATGAAAAAAATATAATAAGGTACAAATAGGAGTTTTTGATAAAGCATATATTCATTTTATGATTGGTCTCTGACATATATTCGCTGCTAGCGAGCCTAAACAGTACCCTAGTGAAGTTTTCTTTTATTCCATACAAGCCTCCTCCCGCTGCCAGCGAGCATCCATAGCCCCGACAGGTTTACTTGTATTTCTCATGCTTCCTCTTTTAATCACTCTTTTGATAAGCACATTTTGAAATCTTTTAGTTTATGGTGTATTTGAGTGAAAGAGGTGGGATGGTAATAGAGATTTATGTTTAATGAACATAATACTTTCATAATGTTGACTCCAAATTCTTTCCTTGCAACTATCAATCAGAGGATTTTATGTGGAGGGGTGGGAGGGATTCACTGTGTTAAAATCAAAAAAATTCTTTCTTTGAAAAATTAAACTCAATTACTTAGAAAGGATGTGCATTCCTCCATGAAACATATTTAAAGAAATATGGTTTTATGGCTCCATAAATATATGCCTTTAATGATAAATGAAATTCATTGAGATAGATAAATTAAAAGTTTTCCCATGTGTGACAACCACTCTAAGGTAAGAAAACGGAATTTCACATAAATCATGGAAAATTCACCAAAATAAAATCAAAAACGAAAGAAAAAGGAAAAGAATTCCTAAACTAAAGTAAGAAAAGAAATTAGCAAACAAAAATAAAAAATGAAAGAGGTTAACGGTAAAAGAAAAATCCAAATTTAAAAGATAAATTCCAACAATACTACTTATACAAATGTCTCAACAAAAGAGATAAAATGAAATAAGAATATGTATGTTCATTCCTATGTTGAGATTTAAATTTTTATCCTGCAGAGTTATAATAAATGAGACTCTCAAAATGTAGAGGGAGAATAGCAGCGATTATAGATAATACGTTGAATGAAATGTCTCTGTCTGCTGCAATTTTTCTTTCTTTTGAAGAAAAACCCTGCAAAAATATCTTAACCATTTTGTAATAAAATTAATGCTTTAAAGAAACATACTAGAGTTCCAAAAAACCCCCCAGTTTAGTTGATTTGGTGAGGATTATTACTGCTTCTTTCAATAATTTCAAAGTAAACTGATCAAAAGAGAATGAATTTTCAAAAATAATCTAGTAGAGTTTTGAAAGGTTCATGGAGACCTGTAAAAATAGAGTTCAAGATAATAAAAAAACTAAAAAACAAAACTGAAACCAAAAAGTGAAATATTGTAAATAAATGAAAGTGGGCACATGAAATTTACCATTTGGACAATTGCATTTAATCTTACTTGGGAGAGATGATTTTCTCCAATACAAGTTAACTTATTCCTTTAATTATAATTGGAAACATGAATAATTTTAATTGATTGAAATCTTATTGACCCAAAATCATTATGTATTGAATCTAAACTAAAGAAAGAAGTAAAATAGAAGAAAGCAATTGCTCATGTTTAAGGAATCAGAAATAAATCAAATCCATCAAAAATGAGAATGAATATATGCTTCTTTATGAATTGCAGGGATGAATTTTCTCTTTGCCTCTTCCATTCTGAATTTATATCAGCCCAAAAATACTGAAGTTGATTCAAAATTCCAAATAATGTAGCAATTATGTATATGACAAGGACTTGAATCTTTATATGATAAATATGGAGCGAAATTCAGAATAAAAGAGAATTCAAATATGAATTAACCATTTGTACATTACCTTTATTTGTTCCAAATTCA
Organism: Pinus albicaulis; assembly: GCA_034641835.2. Classification (NCBI taxonomy): domain Eukaryota; kingdom Viridiplantae; phylum Streptophyta; class Pinopsida; order Pinales; family Pinaceae; genus Pinus; species Pinus albicaulis. Next base: position 760,532,437 of record CM076578.1, on the reverse strand, counting down.
TTATTAATGAAGGAGATTGCCAAGAAGAGTAAAATAATTCCATGTACATACACCATGAATAATGTATATCCCTTTAGTAAAAAAGGCACCTCTATGAATGAATACTTGGATTTGGAAAAATTATGATTGAAATACATCCAAGTTTTGGACCATCGTGATAACATGAAAGTAGCATATATATTCAAAAGATAATCAAATGAGACTTCATGTATACATAGTGAAATATCAGAATGAATGATCAGAGACTTGCGAAGATTTTAACCTGATATTCTCAAGTTCTACGTTTCTGAGAAAATAAAAGCAAAAGGTAAGAGCTCAAGTTTTCCAAATTTCCCTAATGGAAAAAACTTCAATAAATAAAAATCTTGCTTGATAGGGTTTCCAACGACATATTATTCAGTTTTTTAATGAAATTTGACCTTCATTACAAGAAGTTTTGGTATTTATAATATTGAGGGAAGTAAGATCTTGAAACAAAAGCTTTTGTGTAACTTTTACAAACAAAAATTACGATATTGATCATGCCCGATAAGAAATTCTTGATAAATGTATAATGTAAATATATTACCTTTCTAATGCATCAAGCATTCGCATATCAGAGGTAAACGTTTCATAAGATTCTATGAAATATTTGCAACGAATTTCATTCCAGCAATGAGATAATTTGAAGTTCTGTAAAATTATTGCAAGAGAATTTACATTTACTTGTAAAATTCGTTTCGAGGAGAGAAATTTGATATTTAATAAATATGAGAATAAATCAAGTTTCACATATCTCAAAATCATTTTCTGAAGCCAAAATAAATTTTACAAAATTCTAAGACCACAAAACCCCAATGAATATAGTAAAATAGGAGTCATTTCCTTTGTTAGATGTGATGGACAAGATAGTGGAAAGACAAGGAAATGTGAGGTTCAGAGAAGTAAATATTAGAATTTGTTTTTAAATTCTTTCAAAACAATACAAACCCAAGAGTTTGATAAGAAAATAGCTTTTAAATTCTAAGGAAAATATCGAAAAATGAAAATTAGAGGATTAGGATTCCAAAATTCATCAATTAGAGGCTCTGAGTCCCTTTTGAAGAAATGAATATAACTAAAGGGGAAGCAATTTGGCGAGTTTGATGAAATGGTTCAACTCATCTTGGAAAATTGTAAGATTTGGAACAGTCATAAAATCATGGATAAGATCATTCACTGCAAGAGTTTTTATGCGAAATTTCCTTGGTTTGTAGCAATTTAGAGAAATAACGAACATAAGCATTTCATTCGAGTTAGACCAATGAGAGGTAGAATATGAAATTGTGCGTTCACATAGTCTTTAATATAGGCCAGTGCCTCCCGAATATTTGGCATCGTAAGTTTCTTTGTCACGCATAACTTTCAAGATGTGAGTTTCATATTTTGCTGATATGCAATTGAATGTTATACAGTAGTTAAAATACAATGACAGAGAGGCATATGTCAGAGTTTATTGCATCGGAATATCTTAAGGCATGGCTTCATATGAGTTTCGCGATGCGATATAATTATTGCAATGGGAAATTTTCGATATGAATAGATGCAATCATGAATTACGATGGAGTGATTGTGATATCGTAGAATAATCATTTATTCTTGCGATAGCAAGAATGTGATAAATGGTGTGGCTTATTGGTGGGACCAACCTTGGGTTTTATAAGAGATCGACAATTGAAATATTTAAGCATGGGATGTAACATTGTTGATATGCCGATGGGCAGTAAAGAATAGACCCGATAGTTTTATTATGCAGATTTTAATTTCATATCGGAAATGGAGTATAGAAAATTTTAAAAATATGCCCCAACAAAACTTCAATTTATGAATGGATGAGATAAATTTTAAAACTGGATTTAAATGTCATATCGGGTTTGGGGGATTTATGGATATCGCAATATTGGTGAAGTCATTTTTTTCATAGAATGAGCGAGAAGGAATATCAGAGGTTTCTTATCAGGAAATGGTAAGACTTGCCTCCAATAAAATGTTTTGATACAACGGTTTTGTGATGTGGATGATGTGATATTGGGTGGACAATTTTATCGAAAATCAAAGGGAATGTGAATATTGGGTGGATCAGATATATTTGGAGTATGTTCATTTGAGAACCTCTGATATGTGAATTGCGATATTATGACGTGCCATATATGGGGCTGACAATTTCTTAAGGTATTCAATTCAAAAAGAAAGAGACTAATTTAACTTTTCTTTTAAATAAATAACCCTTTAATAATTTAATTAATAGTCAGAATATCTGATCGGAAAGTAATTTTATCAGAAATTTCTTATGAAGAGAGTTATGAAATATAATGATCTGATATGATTCCTCCGATAATTTATTAAGTCTTATCAGGATTTCAATGAATAGAAGCAAAATTATATAGCCCTCAAATTTTAGATGAAATCATAAATACTTCCCTGAACATGTTGCGGATTTTAAAAAAAGGGTTGGTTTCTTGCTTATCTCATATCTACACAATCAGGTCAATGAATACCTACAAAAGAAACAAAACAGAAATAATAAATAACCTTTGAAAAATTTAAACTAACAATAGATGAAGATGAATCTATAAAATATGTACCTAGAAGAAAATTGACAATAAATTTTACCTCATGAATCTTCAATTTCTCCCAAATTTTCTCAAAATTTGTATATGTTCAAAATCACCTACTTATTTAGTAAAAACTAGCAATTAATAACCTTTTCAATTGCATCCACTTCAAATTGACATTAGAGGGGAAAAGTAGTGAAAATTAACTCTTCAAAAGTGCTCATGAATAAAAAATTTCCAAGCTTTAGCTAGTCTCTCAAATTTCTTCATATATGATTTTTAAAGCAATCTCGTCAATGTGATAGAGTTTTGTAAAAATAAGACAATCAAAGAATTCATGAGCTTATTATATGTTTTAAGCCACTTTTCCAGCAAATGAAAGGGGATGCCTAGAACAAGTCATATTCATTACTTGCTACAATAATGAAATAAATGAAAAAAAAACTAATATAAATTAATCTATTCCTAATTCTAACTTAATAAAGGAAACATGACTAGGTATACTCATACTTCCATTGTAACCATGCAAGTATTTTGATTCCTGCATGTATGTACATATCAAATGTTAGTAACAAAAATATGATTACATGAATAAAAGTAATTTTGAATCTAGTATGTACACAAATTGCTAATCTAATTACAGAGACTAGCTTATTTACAATTACCTTCACTTGAAATGTCTCTTCCAGCTGAACTTCAATTGGATCATAGAAATCTGGATGGATTTCCATGATTGATTGGGAGAGGTTAAAAATAGGATATGACTAGCCAGATTGTGAATAAAAAAATTTAGATACAATGGCCTGCATGATTTTGTTAGTGTTATGTTCAAATGTTAAATTATTAACGATATTTGGTGAAACAAAATTCTCCAAATATTTTTCAAATGGATCAATGAAAAATGATGGAAGCCTAATAGATGCAACGGAAGATTATTAATTGAATTATATTGCTGGTCATATTGTGAAAATGCACTTTATTGTTGGCACTACTTTTGAGAAGAAAGAAATAATTGATAATAAATTAACAACAGTTGGAATTGGAAGAGAGATAGCTCTTAATGTTCATGATTATAATTCAAAACTTCATTCACCCATATAGGCAATTCTTCAATTAAGTGTTCAAAAATGAGCTGCTCCATATGGCAGCACAAAGTATCTAAAAATCGAAAACTAAAAACATAAAATAAATCTGAGGTTAAACAAAATAAATGAAGGAATAATAACAAAATTGAATCATAGTTTATACTAGGGTTAGAATTATTGTTATAGCACAATTGGGACTTTTTTAAAACAATTTCCTCTTCACAAGAATTTGGCATAGTAATGCAATTATAATGATCATTGATACCAACTTGTGAATTCGAGAGAGGGTTATGACTGTGAATATGAATACGAGCTTGATTGTCATATAAATCATGGATTGGAATGGTTTCTTGAATTTTGAAATCATGTGTATGATTAATTGTTTGAAAAATAGAAATATTTGAATCAATTTATGAATTATATCGTTCTTCATTTTCACATGTGATTTGACTTTGATCATGAGGATTCGGTTGTGAAGAATATAAATAAATCTCCTCAATGTCAAATTAACTATCATAAATGACCTCAATTTCATTATAATTCCATTCGATCTCACCTAATGTCTCAAAAAAATAAGGAATATTGATCTCATGTTCATTAATACCAAAAGAATGATTAATAATTAATTCTCTATCTTGATAAAAACTAATCAAAAATTCATTTAGATCAACCTCTTTGTTTTTTGAAATATAATTAAAGTGAAGAGATGATAAATTGCTATTAGAAATTTTTTTAGGATAAACGGAAAAATATGAATCTGAAACAATGAATTTGACAATGTCTCTTTTTTAGAACTCTTGTGCATTTTCTTCATCGCAAATTTCATATTCAAGATCATTTTCTTGGCTAATTGTGTTCTCTTTAAGAATGTTACTTTGTTGTCCTAAATTTGGAATTTTCTTATCATAAAGGAATTCAGAAATTTGTACAATAGATTTCGTATTATGATAAAAATTAATCGTTGATTGTTCTTTCTGACTTATGCTCTGATTTTCTACATACTTATTTTTAGATTTCAAAGCAGTATATTCTTCAAGATGTTGCTAGTATCTTCTTGCAGTTGATTAGAAAAATTTTCCAAGCTTTGCAATATTGTTTTATTAACATGATTATCATTAATACCATAAGAGGTGTGTACTATATTTAATAATTTATCATACATGGCCGAAGCCACTTCATCATGATTGATATGCACCTCTATGTTACAATTCTCAATTATGTTAAGAAAATTGTCAGGAGACTGAGTGAAGCTTGTAATGACTCCACATGGTTTATAAATAGGAGGAAGAGAGAAAATCTGTTCAAACCAATCTAATAATTCCTCTTTCGAAGTTTTCTCTTTAATTCTAAATTTTAAACAATTTAAATGAAATCTAATGGTAAAATCAATTAAAGACTCACTTTCAAACTTTCGTAGATCTTCAATTTCGTCACATTATTTTTCGTAGTCATAGCCATCGAATTTACAAAGGAATATTGTAATAATCTGATCCCAACTATGAATTGAGGAAACTGGAAGTGATTGACACCAGCCTTTGAATTTTTCCAAGAATGTAAGAGTAAAATTCTTGCATAAAATACCTTCATCAATTTCTTGAAAATCAAAATTTGTAAAATTTTGAAAAAATTTAAAAGCATGATCAAAAGCAGAAGAATTCATGTTACCATTAAAATTTATCTGAGACAAGAGTATTACTATTTTTCGTGGAGTATTGGATGATGCATGTCCAGAAATACAACTCCAAATTGGAAGTTTAAGAGGAGCCATTGTAATAAAAATAAATATTAGACTACAAAGACTCCAATGGACAACAAGTCTTAAGGCCCTCCTTCTAGCACCAAAAGTGTTGAGGGTCAAAAATCCCCACCTACAACACTATGAGGGATACCACTCGGTCCATACCTTGAAGTATCTCATTTTCCGTTGAAATGGTAGTTCTGACTAGTTAAACTAGGTCCAATTACCTTTTCTCCACATCCAATGGCTTAAAATATAACTTTCATCTTCCAATGGAGAAGAGACATCAGATCAACCCTCTTGTTGATCAGGTAAGAAAGTGATCCTTAAGCTAATTTGGGGCTCACCAAAGCCACAAATAAATTTTGTGTCCTTTGAAAGAGGACTTCTAGAAATATAGAATTAAATATAAATGTAAAATTATTCTAAAATGCAAGAAAAAGGAAAATTATCCTAATCCTATCTCATTTAGGTAGATATAGATCTAACCCAAACGAGAGAAATATATTTAAATGATTGGGACTTAAATATGTCTCTCCTATAATGAATATAAATTGAATGAAGTAGTTCAATTAACTGATATTATGTATACCAAAACACATTCTATTTAGAGACCTCTTAACTGAAATAATCAACCAATAACCTTTTATAAATAGTTCATAAAATGATATTGATTGTTAAATCATTAATTCGAATAATTAAACAATAATATGAGGAAATAGTTCACAACATATCATTGCTTTTTACATCAATATTAAAAGATAAAATTCTGAGTAAATAGTTACTCAAAAATCAGAATTCAATCCACAAGAGAAGAGATAAATAATAACATATAATTGAGACACATTACTCATTTCGACAATAGTGCAAAAATATGAATAAAATGATACATTATTTCCATTATAAAATGAAACTAGTATTTAAAACAATAGTATTATATATACCAATTTATTGAATCCATTTCTCTCGCTTTGTTATCCAGCAATGCTTTACAATGCTTGAACTTTTTGTTTTCAAACTAGAGCTGCAATAGTACAAGATTTGTTCTCCATGCATAATTCATCATGCAAAGGAAAAATACTCAACAATCCCCCAGATCTTATATTTTCTCTCCTCTCACCTACAACTCAAAATCCCTATTACAATAGTGCTTTTATAATTTTAGAATTGTAGAGGAAAGAAGCCCCAATTACATTATACAATCTTCTATTTATAATATTTAGAAAATAATTCCTCAATAGAAAGTTGTTGAAGAGTGGTTCTGCTCAATAAATTTTTATTAGCCCAAAAACATATCCTCCAATTTTTGGAGCATTATTATTGATTGATATCTTCTTCTTTTCCTCTCTTCAAACTATTTCTCTACAAAAACCAATCCATATTAAATTAAAATGGAAAAATAAAATCAAAATACCAAATCTGGAATTAAAAAAAATCCAATCAAAACTGAATTAGATAATTAAAATAAAATAAATATGAGCTTTATTTTCATTCCTGTGAATATTCAATTTGTAAATGGGAACATAGACGAATGGATCTTCACTAAGACGAATCCATGGGCAAATGAGAATGTAGAATATTAAACTCAAAAAATTAGTTTTATTTAAAAATTCAAAGCTTGATCTTATGCAGAATTTTCGACCCATTAAATGATAAATATGGAAATGAAACTACTTTAGAAATGTTCTCCATAATTTTATCTTTCCAATGACTCGTCTTGGGCCTCATTTCACCAAGTAAAACTCCCTTTATGAGCTTCCAAAGTTGGTATACTAAAATTGCCATAATTCTAGAATTTATGTTGCCTCGGCTAAAAGTAATTTTTTTTATTAAAAATCTAATTCTAAATTAAATTGAAAATATTAATTAATTAATACTAATTAATTGTAATTATGTTATTAATTTTAACTATTTACAATCTTAATTAAAAATCAAATTTAACAAAATTTAATAATTAATTAAAATATTACTATATTATATTTATATTATAATTTAAATTATGTCAAAATTTTAATTATAGCATAGTTATATTATAATATAAATATTATATTTTAATATAATAATTAAACAAACCATTAGAATCAATCATTTATAAAACAAACCATTGGAATTAATCCTTACCTTTAAAACAAACCATGTTACGTGAGGTGAAGGTGAGCTCATGGACGCTGAAGTGAGTGGAGGGTGAGGTGGAGTGGAGTGAGGTGAGGGTGATGTAAGCAGAGTGGGGAGATACAAGTTGGTCAAAACCAAAACTTACGTTAAACGTGTTAGCACTCAAATCTACCTCAGGCTGAAATGAAGTAAAACTCAAGGCTACATCAAACCACGCTCAGCCTCGTAGCTAGCCCTACGAGGACAGGAGAGGGCTCTCTCCGTCAATCTCGAGAAAATAAGCAATAGGATGCGAGATGACTTATAATAAGAACTGATTTTAGGCTAGTAAAGAGATAGGTATGTTTGATTTTTTATTTTTTGGGTTTTCGCTGGAGTAATGGGAAAACAAGTTTTGGGTCCGGGGATAAGGTCAGACCTTTGCAGAGTTCAAGCTGGGGCGAGATAGGTGATGATCTTGATGCTTTAAATTGGATTTATGGATAGATTAGATCGACGAGGAGCTGAAGAGGGCAAAGAAGAACTTGGATCCTCTCCAAACAGCTGAAAACATATAGAACTAACTGAATTCAAAGGCTAAGCACTGTAAACAATGGATGCAACCTTATTTCACTCATTCAATTTAGTTCAGAAGCATAATGAAAGGATGGCAACATTAAACATGAAGAAACTTACAGTAAACAAAGGAGAAACATCATCAAGAACAGAACACCACAAGGATCCCAACAAGTGCCGCAAAACCCCTGATCTTTCCTTAGCCAAAATATGAAAAAATATGTACAATGATATCAAAAGTATCCCAAGAGTCCCACCTGTAGAATGCCTCAGAAATTACAATATATAGATCACTCTAACACCTTTCCCCACCTCTAGGGGTCGAATTCCCTCTTCAGGGATCAGTTTCAACCAATTCTAATCATAGAACTACAATCTAGGCAGCTAACCACTTGCCTCTAAAAGAGTGGAAACTGATCCATTACATGATTTTTACTCATTTGAGAGTGAATCTTCTAGAAGAGATAAAAACAAGCCAAAGTTACATATCAAACATGAATTTACATCATAAAAACCCAAGAATTCTATCCATAAGCAAAACTGGTCCATAATAGGTGAAATACTGAGCTGGCAGCTGAAAATTCAGAAAAATCTCTAGGTGGGTCGCTCCTGAACTGCGTGGGTCGCTCATGTTCCAGGCTGATTTTGAGGTAGCTCCCGGCATCCAAATTGAGCTCATGATAGCTCGTTGGAAAGCCCTGGATGTCTACTTTCCAACCCAAGTAGAATTTCTGAATTTGGAGTTGATTTGACCCTCCAAAACCGCATTCTCCCAGAGGTACTCCCTGCTGGTGCAAAAGGTGGCAGCAAGGTGGTTTTCATGGTGTTTTTGAGCTTTTTGACCATCCAGATTTCGATGAAATGCTAAGTTGACTTCAGAGGATGCATAACTAACCATGAAAAATCCAAAAATGTAAAAATTTCCTCCAGCAAGTGTCCCAAAAAAAAGTGAGCGCACGAGCGCGCGACCCGCTTAACTGCAAAACCTGTTTTTTGACCCAAAAATTTGAAAATGAAAAAATTTTCTCCGAATTTGCCCAAATTCGGAGCGGAGGTCCTCCATCATGTGTCCTGCCCAGTCAATGAAGCCTCGGCCAAAATCCGAAGTGGATTAGGCCTTTTCCGCCGTTGAAGTGCTTTGCGCAACCTCCTCTTCATGATCTTCATCCTCGCTTTGCAAACATGCATGCGAGCCCAGTAATGGCCTTTCATGTGGCGGAGCATGTCTTTGTCTCGATTGGCCTTCGCCAACAGCTTCTCCAGATGTATGTTTACCCGCGTGAGTACAGTATCTCTGTCAGCTGGTGTCATGTCACCAGGTCTCTTTCGATTCCACTGTTTGTCCTCACGGATTTGGCGCACCTCATAAAATGTGAGCTCATCCTCGAGCTGCTTGTTGTGCTGCTCCAAATATTTAATCACCCACTGAGCCTTCTACAATTGGTCTTTCAACTGGTCATTCTCGGCCCTTTGCTCCTGGATGACTTCCCTCAGCTTCGAGCTAGGAGAGCCCGTATCAACATCGATGACTGTCATATCGGTGTCCTGACCTCCTGATGGGCTCTCATCATGCATGGGCCTCTTGCCCCTGTCTTGTACCTGTACCTGCACTGAAGAAGTAGGCGAGACCCTTTCCACATCATGTGGAGATAATACTCACCGTGTCGATGAAGTCGGCAAGACCCCTTCCACCTCACGTGGAGATAATACTCGTCGTGTCGCTGCAAATAAGGCCCTGTGGCCTCGCTGATATGTCTAAACCAAAGGAGTGATGATATGCTCAACCTCAAGCATGTCCGGCTGGTGTGAGGGCTCTCCTGCATCATGAACTGCCTCGGGAGGCTGCTGTGGCACTCTGAAAAAGTCTCTAGAAATGAAATCCTCCCAAGTGATGCCCTGCTCCGCCAACTGATGTAACACCAAGATTTTGATCAAAGTGAAATGGTATATATTCCTGTACTGCTGCACTGGGCTCGTCTTCTTCTGCACAAATGTCACCATCCTCTCTATGTTGCGGTGTATGAAATACGGAATATTCATCATACGCACCCTTGTGAAGTGCATCAGCAAACGAACATGGTATGAGAAAAGACGAGCATATCTGCCCTCACAACTAAAATACTGAATAATGAGCCTCATGAGCGGTGCATACTCATCTCTCAAGAATATGAATGGAAAAACTCTACTCAAGTAAGCTTTATATCCAGTTTTAATGTATGGCTCATAGTGAAATTTCTCTAACTGCTGACCCTTGTTCCATTCCTCGCCCATGTTCGGTATACCAGTGGCTTGAGCAATAGTCAAAGGTGACACAATGAAATCAACCCCAGCAAGGCTTACCCGATCACCACGTAAATGAAGAACAAACAGACGTGCTAATTCACGATGAGGCCGGGTTTGTGCAACCATCTCACAAAATCTGAAACATGACAAGAATCGAAAACAATCCATAGCTAATGGACATGCCTGCAACCGAGCCAAAGAAGTAGGCTCCTCTCTGCGATGATCACCGTTTCTATGTTCTCTGCGGGACCCCCGTGGCACATTACCTTCAGTCACCGAATCACTGCCTGACCCTGGCTCATATTCTGACTCTGTCTCTGACATATCTCTGATCAAGCTTTTGGCAATGTGTATACTGATATGAATGCAGTGAAAGCAAAATTAGGATGTATGTTTCAACACCCAACCAATATTCCCACCGTCAAAGCACCATCAAGGAATCAAATCATGGATAAAATCTCAGCTTTAAATGGATTGGAAAAGGCACAATCTCTGTTTTGAATGCAAGTGAAATTTTGACCAAAAGGGAGCAGGCAACCTTCAAAATTTTGAACAAATTTTATCAAAGGAGAGCATGGCATCAACAAAATATGTTTGTCTATGAGTAATAACCACAAAGGTCTCAATGGGAAGTTTGAAACAAAGTCATGAGAATGTTTTTTCATTGGGCAGTGAGACTCATTACAACCATAGTCACCATGGAACAAAGGGTTTTAACATGGTATAATAATAGCAATGGTCAAAATGGCAAAATGGGCATAAGAGCAATATGGTTTTGATATTATATGCAAAACTGGAGGTATCACTGCCATGAGATAGCAAGCAAACTCATTCAATCATTCATTTTCATTTTAAAACCCTGAAAACAAGAATGCTATGTCTGTGGGGTTTTAAATCCTCCGTTTGAACATTTGAGACCAACAATGATGCCACCAACGCAATCAAAAACATCAAGCAATTGATAGAAACCTGTTTGAAGGCCAGTTGCATCGATTCCAAGCAAGGCTGGGCGCTCAGAATAAATTTCAAAACCCTGTGTCTGCGTGGGTCGCGCAGCCTCTGCGTGGGTCGCTCGGCCCAGGTGGGTCGCACACCTTGCAAACTTACACTGTTGAACTGACCTGCGTGGGTCGCTCTGCCCAGGTGGGTCGCTCGGCCTCTGCGTGGGTCGCGTGAGCCCCAAAACTCTGTCCACGCACTTCAAAACTCGAAATCGGCCCTCCAAACTTTCAAAACACGATTTGGGTGCTATGATTTGTTTCAAATGAAACTTGTTTGGCTTTTATACTTGATACAAATATCTTCACAATCAGATTTTATTTCAAATCTAATTTCAAACCCATATTACAAATGTTTTTGTAATTTCACTTTTGGCTTTTCAAATACAATCTTCCTTTGGCTTTTTTGAGGTCGATACTAATGATTTTGTTGTCTTCTTGCAGGGATATGGCTATCTTGGCTAAGAAAGAGATCAAGGGTCTGCTTTTGACAATGTCTTCATGGCGGAACAATTACAATTTATTACAAAATGATAATGACAAATTTCTAGTTCCAAAACAGAGTTTTGGACTAGAAATATATATATATATATATATATATATTTTTAAAAAATGTTGATGATAATAAAATAAAAATCACAAATGCAGAACTTTCCTCACCTTGCAGGCTTTATGACTAGTATATAAATGACTCAAAAACCCTAGACACCAAGACCTAGGACACTTATTGACATTTTTAATGACCATATATGTAATGACAATGACTATGAATGATTTTTTGAGAAACTTTTTAAAATAGCACTGCAGGTGTAAATATGAGGAAACATAAGACGACAGACCCCTTCGTCAGTGCATTGGCATGCTCCTAGTGGAATGCAACGAAGTGGAACAAGCGAGACACCTAATAATGAATATGCAAAAGACGACATGATCACTGACGGAGGGCTGCAAGGGCCGACTCTAACAAAACGAATTTAACCCCATTGCATTTTTCCAAAATCGCTCATCGAAAAATTTTAAGGGAGGTGCTTAATAAAATGGCGATATGCGATATCACAATATCGCATCACAATTTTTATTTTGGTGTTTCTTGGAAGGGAGGATTTGGTAAGAAGTGGGGTCCGCATGGTATTAAGGATCCTACAAATTGGACTATAGCCACTTTGAAATTTTGAGATTCTAGGTTCATAAATTTATTTTAAAATAATACATTGGACTAAATTATCAAGATCTCGAAACGTTTTTTCTTTTGTTGTACAATTTAGCTCGGTCATTTTGTAGGAACGTTAGTGAAAAATGAAAAAATTAGTAAAAAATAACTAAGACTTAATATTCACAATGAACGACTATTTTAATTGCAAAAATTGAAATATCATACATTTATTCACATTTTTTAGACTAGGCGCAAAAATGATCAAAATTAAAAAGAGTTCCATTTACAAACCAGTTCACCAAATGAGACAAAACAAGTATCGATAGAAATATTGCTAAAAATCAAATTCAATGAAATGATCAAAATGGAAATATGACCAAAATAAAATAAAAATTGCAAAATTGTAGGATGCTTAACTTAATGAAAATCATAAAAGGTGGTTAGCCAAAATTTAATGGAAAGGGTCCCTATTAGTTGAAGTAAATAATTCAAAAATAGGGGGTGTTTGGTTTTTCCTACAACAAGTCCCCATATTGTTATTATTGTGCCCCATAATAGCCCACTATTGTTATTGTTGTGCCCTTAAATTATTATTATTAGGTCGTGTAGTATTATATTATGACCCAATGGACTCCTATGTATAGAAAAGAGGTTTTTCCATTTTAATCATCTAATAATTGTTTATTTATGTAACATAAAGGAGCTTGCCTCCTCGAAGTGGTTGATTTCAAAGTAACTAGTTTCCACAATTTGTAAAATAGATTCAAGTATTTTGTTTTAGAAAAATACAAGATCAGTTGAATCTATGTGGATTTTCTATAGATTATGACAGAGATGAAGTGGAATTTTTGTCCACAATGCCTTGGTTATAACCCAAAAATAGGAAAGGAAAACTTGGTCATAACCCAAAATAGGATGAAACAATTAGAAATTTAGCATCACTGTTGTTGGAACACCTAATCCTCTATGGGTAGGTGTGGAATGCGAAAAGTCACAATGGATTCCAAGTGACCTTGGAATATGAAACCAAGAGTCACACCATTGTACTATAAATGTACATCTTTGTATAATGGAAAACAAGAAAGCCTCACGCTTATCCTTCATTGTGTTGAGTCTCTTGTGTGTGTGTGTTCATCTTCTTCATACACCATGTGTGTGCTTCAACATGGTGTTTAACATGGTATCAGAGTGGGCGATTGTTGGCCCTGCTCCAATTTGAGTGAGCCATTTGTGTTTATGGCCTGTGCATATCTGCAAAAATCAGAATTTTTGCAGCACTCAGAGATTGTTGCAGCAGAAATTTTTCCACATTCATAAAGTGGTTTTGGAGAAGGAACAGCATTCAAAATTGGCAGCATTCCAGCATTGGTTTTGGAGAAGAGCAGCATTGTGCATCTGAAGGTTTTCTCACTACTCATTTTTTTTGCAATTTCTACATTTTAAATTCTGCACCATTTTGGAGAGCTGCTGGAAAATCATTTAAAGACGGTTTTTGAAGAAATTTTTTGGTTTTTATTGGAAATATTTCTGAGTTTTCACTGAAAAATTTGTGAGATTTCTGAGTTCTCTAACTCTACAAATCCTCCAATTTTCTGCCGCTATATGGCCCTCCGCAATTTTTTGAAGAAAAGATCTAGGTTTTTGAAGTAAAAATTTCTGAGTTTTCTCTGGAATTTCTGAAGTTCTGCTGTTGTTTTAAAGTTAATTTCTCTACTCTCTCCTGTTTGAAAAAAATAAATAAATATATATATATATATATATATATATATATATATATATATATATATATATCCCTGCAATTCCATGGCCTTTCTGCCCCCTTACCCAGCTATCATTGCTTAATCCCTGCACCCTAGAAACTCCCCTTACCTCAAATACTCACTACCGCTACCTCAAACCCGTGGCCCCCTTACACACAACATTCCACTTTCCTCATGGCTCACAAGCTCTCACTCACTTTACAATCCTCTCCCGCTCAACTGCACTCAAATCCCACATCCCAACTCTTACACTCACACACTCATTCCCTTTCTCACGGCCCTGCAACCCTTATCACTCCACATAACTTACGGCCCCTCCCCTCATATGCCCTGCCTCCTATCCCCAACCCCCCTCGCACCTGTGACGCGCTCCCCTTACCCTTTCCTGCTCGCTATACCTCCTACCTTCTGCGCATTAACCAACGCACTCAACACTCCACACAAAATCCCTACCCTACCCACTACTCCGCTTACCTCACCCCCTCTCCAATCGACGCTCCATCACTCGGCCTTTTAATTTAATTCATACTCCATCCTCAAATTTTTTAATTTAATTCATTTTTTAAATTTTTAAATCCCCATTCCAATTTTTTTTTTTAATTTAAATTATTTTTAAATATACGCCCCCCCCCATATAATTCCCTCCCCTCCCATTTTTAAATTCAACTTTTTATTCCCCCCATTTTTAATTATTCCCCTTTTTTTAATTAATTTTTAATTAAAAATTAAAAAAAAAAAAAAAAAAAATCAATCCCATCCCATTTAAATTTTCTACTAAATTCCCTGTTATGTAACCAGCTCCAAAAAGAGAAGAAAAGAGACATCAACGCCTTAGAAATGAGCCACTTCGAGGGGGTAACCTCCAATACATTACATAAATGAACAATTCTTGGATGATACAAATGAACAAAACCTCCTTCTATATATAGGAGTCCATGGGGCCACAATATAATCCTAGTGGGGCCACAATGTAATCCTAGCCGACCTAACAATAATAATGTAAGGGCACAATAATAACGATATGGGGGTTACAGGGGTACAATAATAACAATAAGGGGGGCTACACTAACATAATAAGGGGCTACACTATTAATATAGGAACTTAACATGCCCCTCTCCTTCAAACAAGTGTTGTCCTCAACGCTTGATTATTTCTTGATGCTTCTGTATAAAATTCTCATCCTCCCATGTGGAATATTCTACAGGAAAGTTCTTCCACTTGCTGAGATACTTTGAAATTGATCGTACTTGTTGAGTTCTTGTTTCTATGACTGCTTCATAACTTCTTTCGATATGATGTTGATCTTCTTGTTGTTTCATTAGATTCTGCACCAAAGTTGGGTTATCCTTTGAGAGTTGGAGAACTTGTTGTTGATGCTCGCTGTGATCTTCCACTAATTTATCATCCATATTAGCTATTATTTGATCCTTAAAACCATCCAACTTAGCCTCCATTTCTTCTTTTAAACCATCTATTTCATCTTCGGTTGCTCTTCGTAAGATCGAAATTTGTTGCACTTGGTACCGTAATTTTGATATCTCATATTGCAATTCTTCCTCATCATGCGTCATAGTATAGCTTTCTGAGGGCTTAATGGGTATGGAATTATTTTTGGGAGGCATAATAGAACCCATTACTGACAGAAATTCTTCAATATTCCCTTGGAATCAATTCAACTTGATTCTTCAAACAAGACTTATGCAATTCGGAAAAACAAATACACACCTTTTACTTGCTTTGAGGAGCTCGATATTGAAATTGAATTATCTCTGTAATTGAAAATCTTCAATATCTGAAATTTAGCCCTGTAGTATCCCTCTGAAGCTTCTTTCGAAGGCCACATATCTGATCTAATTTGGATTCCCCAAGACAAAGTTGTGTCCAATCTCCCACAATGACCTAATTATGGACTGGTTCAGTAGAGCGAACTTGTACGACTTGCCACGTGTCAATTTTTCGTCCTTTTTATCTGAAATTGATAGCCACGAAACTACAGTCCGTGTACTTGCGACCACTTTTTATGGAACTCCAATCCGATGCCCAGAGAGAGAGTTATTGAACTTTTCCCACGATCACCTCTTTGAGATGAAATTCAGGAGCCTGAAAAAGCACTACCTTCCATAAATCATATCTCCAAAAATATTGCGAACCAAGCTCTGAAATTTTTTGACAAATTTCCTCAGGATTTAAGGTTTGCACCATATGAATTTTAGATTCTGAACCTTCGTAGAAAAAAATTTATAGCGCAAATACCACGATGACCTGTTTAGGAGCCTGAAAAACGACCTGACTTCCACAGATCATATCTCCACAAATATTGCGAACCAAGCTCTGACATTTTTAGAAAAACTTCCTCAAGATTTCAGCTTCGCACCCTAAAAATTTCAGCTTCTGAAGCTTCGTAGAAAAAAAGTTATAGCGAAAATGCCACGATGACCTGTTTGGAGCAGCGAAACCCTAGAATCCAAACCTCTGATACCAAATGTTGTGTAACCGACTCCAAAGAGAAGAAAAGAGATATCAACGCCTTAGAAATGAGCCACTTCGAGGGGGCAACCTCCAATACATTACATAAATGAACAATTCTTGGATGATACAAATGAACAAAACCTCCTTCTATATATAGGAGACCATGGGGCCACAATATAATCCTAGTGGGGCCACAATGTAATCCTAGTCGACCTAACAATAATAATGTAAGGACACAATAATAACGATATGGGGGTTACAGGGGTACAATAATAACAATAAGGGGGGCTACACTAACATAATAAGGGGCTACACTATTAATATAGGAACTTAACATTCCCCATCCCTTTTAATTCCCCTCCCTACACATTTTTTAAATTTCCATCACCCTCCCTTTTAATTATTCCTTTTTTTTTTAATTAATTAATTTTTAATTTAAAAAGAAAAAAGAAAAAAAAAACAGCAGAGAGAGAGGAAGAGAGGAAACTGAACAACAAAGAAAAAGAGAAAATGACATGTGAGCAGATGGATTATACATAGAGAAATTTGCAGATTTGACATTATATGATTTGTGGCATTAATATAAGGGTCATTTTTTGAAGAATTTCACATTTGAAGACAACTTTGCCATCATTGAAAACAACTATTTGAAGAAGAAAATTCAGCTGCCATAAAAAGATTCTTGCACAAGTGTTTTCAGCTGCACATATTTTGCAGAGATATGTATTGAACTGACATTGTATTGTGAGTGGATTTGCATCTTCATTCAAGACTTAAAGTGTATTTGAGTTGAAAAATTTTTGATTGCCCTCCATCATTTGAGGAGCAGATTTTGTACTTTGAGATTTCCATAGTTGGAAATTCTTTTGAGTCATTTGTATTTCTTGTTGCATCACATTGTAAACGGGTGCATTTTCGGTTGTAGCCGACACCCTTTCATTTATTTTTGAGCCTAAATTGTTGAAAATGGCCAAAATCAATGAGGCATTAGAGTTGTTGAATAGCCTCATTCATTCAAATGTTGATGATATGATAAGAATGAGCAAGCATGCTCTTTGTAACATTCAAAATTGTTTGCTAGATGCACAAGAAAAGATCGAGTTTTTGCAGTTGGAATCTCAGCTCCAACAAGATGAACTTCAGCAAAAGAGTCACCATTATGAACCTATTTCTGTTTAGAAGATTGTGAAGGACTCTCATCAGAAGAAAAAAGATAAAGTTGTATATGATTCACATTCAGTTCCTTGTACAAGAGAAGATTTACAGGCAGATGCAGCAGCTCAACCTGCACTTTTCAAGCCCATCATCAGACCTTGGGAAGAGCTTGTCCACAACAAGCACCGAACTGGTCCTGGATATGACAAGGATGTGTCCTTTCATATTCTGGACTACACCAATCCCATCATATTTCAGAGTGCCGGATTCTTGTATGACAGTTCACCTGCAGCTGTCCCAGATCATGCTCCACTTCCACAACAGATTGAAAAATGCCAACACTGTGATCGAGTTGGCCATATGAAAGATCACTGTTTTGATCTTCATCCATGCAAGCACTGTGGTCGGCACACCCATTCTTTAGACAGATGCTTCAGAAACAAGCCTCCTGCAAGAACCAAGATTCATCTTGGATGGATCGCTTCTTGGCAATGGGCATCAGCAGCCAAGAAGATGTTTACGACACATGTTAGAACTTGTTCACGGATATTGAGCAAACTTGCAGTTGAGTTTTCGCCATCATCTCACCTTGTCCCTGACAGGGGAAAAAATGGTGTTCATGTACAAGCTTCGACGACAGATCAAGCGAGCCTGAGCCACAATCTCTAATTCCATGTTCAGAGTTGTAGCCAGCAGTTCAAGCGAGCTTGAGCCACAATTTGTCATTCTGGATTCAGAGATGTAGCCAGAGACACGGATGCCCATTGATCTGAAATTGTGAGAACAAATAATTTCTCATACAGAGATTGATTGTAGGGGCATTCACCGGATATTTCACCTTTACTAGAAAGGATGAATCCGGAGGCTACCTGGCCCTTCTACAGACTCTGCCTAGAGAAATAAAATGTAATCACAAAGATCCAATCAATGAAAGTATTTTTTTTAACTGCAAAGTATTCATTGATCCAACTTTAATGTGTGAATAGACAAGTATACATATTCTGCAAATGAAGTGTAGTGTTTTGAAGATGAACTAACAAGTTTTGTTCACTGTTTAAACCTACTTGGGAAAATATATCTTATAAAAATTTACTGTTTGAAGGAGAAGAATCTGAAAATATGCAGCAAAATTATATAGTATGACAGCAAATAATTGTTTAAGCGGTTCACCCCTCTCTTGGGCTACCTCCGCTGGGTCCAAAAGCCTCTAATTAGGCTTTTTCTCCTTTGATTAAATGCTCAAAATGTGAATAAAACTGTATAGAAGCCTCAAATGGAAAAAATACACTGCAAAAATAGATTCAGAAGGCCCAAATCAGTCTAAAATGACTAAACATTCACCTCCATTGGATGAAGGTAGTCCAAAACAGCTCTTTTTCCCTTAGGCCCTAGTGGCTCCACCCAAAAACGCTGGTAAATTCTCTATTAGAATGTCCTGATGGCTCTGAAAAAACTTCCAACAGCTCCAGAATGATTTCTACACCCAAAATCAAAAAACAAATTCGTATCAAAAGGCCTCTCCTAGCCAAAGTTATGGCTCTTTTACTCCAACTGCCAGTTGGCCTAAAAAAACTCCAGTTAAATCTGGTGGAACTTCAGATAGTCTGACTAAACTGGAGATAGGTGCTAATTTTGGGGGTTCCGCCGAATATTCCTCCAATATTGGAGGGCTGGCGGATAAGCCCCATGGAACTGGACCGAACGGGAGTGGTTTAACAACTTTGAGTTATATACATCGGAATTTTAATACATAACCATATGATTTAATATATCTCCGCTCCCAGTGCTATTGACACGGGACCACGTCCCACCACTGTGTGCCAAAGGTTTGAATAAATGAACCACCGTGTGGCCCAACCGGTCAGTCCACTGCGTTTATATTCGCCCGACCCGGTTTTGATTCCCTCCGCATCACAAACAAATTTTAATACGCCATTTTCATTCCAGTTTAGGGGCTCACGTGGTGGCCTCCGGGCTAGCCACGTGGCACCCTTTCATTGGCTGCGCCCAGAATATTCCACGAAATATTCCCAGAATATTCTGTGGAATATTCTTTTTTTAATAAAAATATTTCATAAAGTCAATTTTGGCCTTTTTTAATTGAAATTGACGAATCTTTAAAGCTGAATATCTTCTGCATACGGCGTCGGATTTGAGTGAAGTTTGCGGCGTTGGGATCGTATCGCCGAGCTCTTTCTAGTAAATCTATTTTGGAGCAATTATAAGCAACTTCATTTTTGAGCATTTTTCTTCAAGATACTTGATCTCCTGATCACACCTCCCAAATGGAAAGATTTTGGACCCTCAAAAGCTTTCTGATTACTAAAACTGATGATGTGGAGACTGATTCTCCACTCTTCCACCCTTGAACAACTGAAATCTACCCGATTTCATCAACTGAAGCTTTTGAGAAAATGATAACCTGTCTCTGGAATCAACTGATGTACCATTGCTAAGATTGACAGAACCATGATGCAAATTATTAAAATTTGCAGAACAGCAATTGTAATTTGCAAAAAAAAAACTTTCTCTACATTGATCAAACTTCCAGAAAGACTTAATATGACTTTCACCTTGCAAGTTGTTCCCATGGCGAATTCTATCATTCTGAAACCAACTTTTTCCCATGCTGAATTGTGTGTCCTTCTTGCTTGCACTGCTTTGCTTTGACACTTCATTTTCTACATTGGTTGACCCAAAAGGTAATTTTTGCAACATAACATCATATTTTTTCAAAGAAAAACTATTATCAAACTAAGACATATTATTAGCAACATCAATAAAAGGCAAATGCTCAAAATCTGGTCGTTTCAACATCAACAAAGTTAGACTTTGACTTGCATTAACCAGTCTTTTCAATTGACCTGCATGGAGTAAAAATGATTCCAGCTTCTTCTTGTGAGCTCTCACAATGTACTCTTTACTATATTTGAACAAGTGATACTTGTTTTCATGGTGATAGAAGAGAGCCTTCCTATCAAATAAATAAGGACTTCCCAAACAATACCTGAGATATCAAGCGGCACCACATCAAGTTCCACTGTGTCAATAAAATGTGTAGTTATTGCAAAGCGCAATATGCATTTTCTTGAAACTTGCAAATTGGCATCCTTGCATATCCATCCAAGTGGATAAGGCTTCGGATGTGGAATGGTCTCAAGTTTAAGCTGCTTG
Organism: Pinus albicaulis; assembly: GCA_034641835.2. Classification (NCBI taxonomy): domain Eukaryota; kingdom Viridiplantae; phylum Streptophyta; class Pinopsida; order Pinales; family Pinaceae; genus Pinus; species Pinus albicaulis. Next base: position 760,511,378 of record CM076578.1, on the reverse strand, counting down.
ACCAAGTCTTCAGAAATAAGATTAGCTTGTGACCCACTATCAAACAGTGTGTCAATTTTGTTATGTTTTGAAATTACCCTCACATGGAAAAGCTCTATCCTCCTCTTTTCATCATGAGTATCTTTGTGACAATTCAAAGAGATAGAACTGGGAATTGTGTCTTGCACCACTTCTTTCCCCTTAGTTTTCTTTAAAACCATGGCTATGCTTTTTGTCTCATCTTCTAAGTCTGACCCTAAGTCTTGCTCAACTGTTGCTACAGTTTTCTCCTTTTCTTTGGTCTTGTTTTTGTTCTTGAATTTTTCTGGTTTCAGTTTAGGATGAAGCTTCCAGCAATGATCTTCATCATGACTTGTCTTCGAACAGTTCTTGCAAAATAACCTTCCTTTGTCTTTTCTTGAATTAGCAACTCTCTTCTTTCCTTTGTTTTTAAAATTACTATCCTCATCAAAAGCATCAAAAGCATTCTTTCCTCTAGCTTCTAAATGTGTAGCCTACACACACACTTCATCTAAGCTGGTAGGATTGAACAATAGAATAGTATGTTGCAGGTAATTGTGCAAACCTCCTATGTATTTCAACAGGGTGTCTTGACTTTGTAAGTCTACTCTAAGTAGAAGTGCTCTCCTTCTAAACTCTTGGGTATAATCTTGCACATTTTGACCCTTAAGTTGCCTAAAATTTCGCCAATTCACGATTTCTTTCTAAATATGAGCAAGAGGATAAAACTGTTTCTTAATGGCTGTCATAAACTCATTCCAAGTTAGAGTTATCTTACCATGCTTTTTAATTTCCTCCTTGGTCTTGGCTTCCCACCAAACCAAAGCTGCTCCATCCATTCTCAAAGAGGCTAATTGGATTTTTGTGTCATCGTCATGCAAATTCTGAATTCTTAGATAGACTTCTAGCTGTCTAATCCAGTTATCCAATTTTTCTCAATTCACGTCACCATTAAACATCGGGAACTCAAACTTTACATCAAGCTTTAACAAAGGATTTTTAAGAGATGTTTTTGTTTTTTGTGACGGATTTTCAGAAGTTGAAGAGTGATGCAGGAGCATCTGACCCTTTTCTTAATTAAAGAAGAATCCTAGTGGAGCGATGAAGACGTAGACATTCAAGCTGGAAAACAGGAGGAAAATCTGCTCAAAAACAGATATAATGAGGATTTGATGGATATATTATCTACGTGCATGCATTATGGAGCTTTCGTTGGAGAAAAATAAGGATCGGATCCCTCCAATCTAACATTTCTTATATAAATTTAATGTAACAGCGAGGGTGATATAGATATAGATAGGCATTTGTGAGTGAGAAAAAATGTAATCGATGTGGATATCATGACCAAGGCTGCAATGCCTTGGTTATATTGTGTTTTGTATATAATCGAAACTATATATTATGTTGATTTTCTGCATGTTGTGTGATGGGGTTTTATAATTTAAATTTACGAGTTAAATCGTATGTAGTGGACTGTTGATTGATCATCGATCACTTGAGGATCAATGGCATTCCAAAATATCGTTTAACTGTTCTGTATAAACGTTCTGTTGAAGGCCTGTTAGAATCGTGGTCAAATTTTGTAGATTTGTGCTGTGCGATTGACCTAAATTGAAGTCAATTTTAAATGTAGATGGGTGCTCGGCTTTGGAAGGGTGCAAGTGATTCAATCCATTCGAGGAGTCAAGTTTTAAATGCAGAGAAAGTATTTTAATCGCCAGACATGATGATTGATACAGAGGTGGAACTAATTGTTTGTTGGGACAGTATTTTAAATCTATTAATTGCAGAGGCGTCGTATATCAATAGACCCGGACGTGAAGTATTATAAACAGGTTTGGCGATTGAATCGGATCGGAAGAATTTGAAACCTTCAATGAGCGATCTCTGATCGCCGACTGGGAGTGTTTTGTCACTGTTTAAGCCTGAGGGCGAAATTTCCATATGTCTTGTCTTTGGAATTGCATTACGTGTGTCTGCGGGTTTTTTTTAAAACCTTAACACATATAGTGTATGTAATATTTATTAATCTCCTATGTATGAATGACACGACTTTAATATAGATTCATAGTTCAAATGAAAAGCACTTAAAGTCTAAAACGTTTCCATGAAGGCTTAATGGGCCACAACCCACAGGCCCAGGTTCGAGTTTTTTTACATGGAAAGGGATTTTGGTGATACCCCAGGATCTCTTTTCATCAAGTGGTATCAGAGCAGGGAAATGATTTCCTGCGAGGAGGAAGAAGAATGCAAGCATAAGGGGAAAGAGGTACAGTTGAGTTAAAGCTGGAGAGTTTATGGTCTTACTGTCGTGCGGATGGTGGCAGCGAAAGGTGAGAAGATTTGCAGCAACCTAGAGCAAGGTGTGCTCAATTGGTTCCAGAGGAGAGAACCAGAAGGATGCAAAAATACCGCGTGAGGAGGGCTTGGTGAGGTATCGTGTAACAGAAGGAGACTGTTACTGCAGAGGTTGGTTGCAGCTCACAAAAGATCATGAAGGCAGTTCCACTGAAGAAATGCAGTGGGTAGAATTGCTAAGGACCAGGAGAAGTATATGACCAGGAGGTCATAAATTTTTTTTACCTCGGGAGTCTGATGCAGGAGCATCTGACCCTTTTCTTAATTAAAGAAGAATCCAAGTGGAGCGATGAAGACGTGGACAGTCAAGCTGGAAAACGGGAGGAAAATCTGCTCAAAAACAGATTTAATGAGGATTTGATGGATATATTATCTATGTGCATGCATTATGGAGCTTTCGTTGGAGAAAAATAAGGATCGGATCCCTCCGATCTAACATTTCTTATATAAATGTAATGTAACAGTGAGGGTGATATAGATATAGATAGGCATTTGTGAGTGAGAAAAAATGTAATCGGAGTGGATATCGTGACTAAGGCTGCAATGCCTTGGTTATATTGTGTTTTGTATATAATCGGAACTATATATTATGTTGATTTTCTGCATGTTGTGTGATGGGGTTTTATAATTTAAATTTACAAGTTAAATCTTATGTAGTGGACTGTTGATCGATCATCGATTACTTGAGGATCGATGGTATTCCAAAATATCGTTTAATTGTTCTGTATAAACGTTCTGTTGAAGGCCTGTTAGAATCGTGGTTGAATTTTGTAGATTTGTGTTGTGCGATTGACCTAAATTGAAGTCAATTTTAAATGTATATGGGTGCTCGGCTTTGGAAGGGTGCAAGTGATTCAATCCATTCGAGGAGTCAAGTTTTAAATGCAGAGAAAGTATTTTAATCACCAGACATGACAATTGATACAGAGGTGGAACTAACTGTTTGTTGGGACAGTATTTTAAATCTATTAATTGCAGAGGCGTCGTATATCAATAGACCCGGACGTGAAGTATTATAAACAGGTTTGGCGATTGAATCGGATCGGAAGAATTTGAAACCTGCAATGAGCGATCTCCGATCGTCGATTGGGAGTGCTTTGTCGCTGTTTAAGCCTGAGGGCGAAATTTCCATATGTCTTGTCTTTGGAATTGCATTACGTGTGTGCGGGTTTTGTTTAAAACCTTAACACATATAGTGTATGTAATATTTATTAATCTCCTATGTATGAATGACACGACTTTAATATAGATTCACAGTTCAAATGAAAAGCACTTAAAGTCTAAAACGTTTCCATGAAGGCTTAATGGGCCATAACCCACAGGCCCAGGTTCGAGTTTTTTTACATGGAAAAGGATTTTGGTGATACCCCAGGATCTCTTTTCATCAAAGAGGAAGATGTGGAGGATGAGGATGATGATGGAGATGGTGGATCACCATTTCCTCCATTCCCTTTCTTAGACTCATCTTTATCTTTCTTTCCTCCTGAAGAATCTCCTTCTTCTCTTTGGTTTCTAGACCCTTCTCCAGCAATCCTATCATTTCTCTCCTGGTATAGGATCCTAACCATCTCAGTCAAGTCCAAGAAAGCTTTTCTAAAGACTCTTTCTTCTTCCTTGGGATCCATTTCCTCATGTACTTCTCCTTCTCTGGAAGACATGCTTGTGGCTGATTCTAAGGCTAATGAGGATGAAATGGAAGGTGGATGTAATGGCACTCTAGCCCTCCTTGGTTGAGGATTAACTTGTTCTCCAACCAATTAACCTTCCCCTCTTTGCAATTTCAGCCTAGTAAGCATCAAATTTTGCAGAATAATACAATTTACTTGCACAAATTTCACAAACTCTTAAGCAAAACCTTGAGCTCTGATACCAACCTAATCTAAAATTGTGAGAACAAATAATTTCTCATACAGAGATTGACTGTAGGGGCATTCACCGGATATTTCACCTTTACTAGAAAGGATGAATCCGGAGGCTACCTGGCCCTTCTACAGACTCTTCCTAGAGAAATAAAATGTAATCACAAAGATCTGATCAATGAAAGTATTTTTTTTAACTGCAAAATATTCATTGATCCAACTTTAATGTGTGAATAGACAAGTATACATATTCTGCAAATGAAGTGTAGTGTTTTGAAGATGAACTAACAAGTTCCGTTCACTGTTTAAACCTGCTTGGGAAAAGATAGATTATAAAAATTTACTGTTTAAAGGAGCAGAATCTGAAAATATGCAGCAAAATTATACAGTATGACAGCAAATAATTGTTTAAGCGGTTCACCCCTCTCTTGGGCTACCTCCGCTGGGTCCAAAAGCCTCTAATTAGGCTTTTTCTCCTTTGATTAAATGCTCAAAATGTGAATACAACTATATAGAAGCCTCAAATGGCAAAATAAACTGCAAAAATAGATTCAGAAGGCCCAAATCAGTCTAAAATGACTAAAAATTCACCTCCATTGGATGAAGGTAGTCCAAAACAGCTCTTTTTCCCTTAGGCCCTAGTGGCTCCACCCAAAAACGCTGGTAAATTCTCTGTTAGAATGCCCTGATGGCTCTGAAAACACTTCCAACAGCTCCAGAATGATCTCTACACCCAAAATAATAAAAAAATTCGTATCAAAAGGCCTCTCCTAGCCAAAGTTATGGCTCTTTTACTCCAACTGCCAGTTGGCCTAAAAAAACTCCAGTTAAATCTGGTGGAACTCCAGATAGTCCGACTAAACTGGAGATTGGCACTAATTTTGGGGGTTCGGTCAAATATTCTACCAATATTGGAGGGCTAGCGGATAAGCCCCATGGAACCGGACCGAACGAGAGTGGTTTAACAACTTTGAGTTATATACGTTGGAATTTTAATACATAACCATATGATTTAATATATCTCCGCTCCCAGTGCTATTGACACGAGACCACGTCCCACCACTGCCTGCCAAAGGTTTGAATAAATGAACCACCATGTGGCCCAACTGGTCAGTCCACTGCGTTTATATTCACTCGACCCGATTTTGATTCCCTCCGCGTCACAAACAAATTTTAATACGCCACTTTCATTCCACTTTGGGGGCCCACGTGGAACCCTTTCATTGGCTGCACCTGGAATATTCTGCAGAATATTTTGTGGAATATTCCACAAAATATTCCCAAAATATTCTATGGAATATTCTTTTTTTAATAAAAATATTTCATAAAGTCAATTTTGGCCTTTTTTAATTGAAATTGACGATTCTTTAAAGCTGAATATATTCTGCATACGGCGTCGGATTTCAGTGTCATTTGTGACGTTGGGATCGTATCGCCGAGCTCTTTCCATTCAATATTTTTCAGAGCAATTCTGAGCAACTTCATTTTTGAGCATTTTTCTTCAAGAGACTTGATCTCCTGATCACCCATGAGCATGCCTTCGGTTGGTGGACAACCTTAAACCATCATCTTTGGTTGGTGGACAACCTAAAACCACCACAGGTAGTAGACCTCCCTTCTTTTAGGTCGAAGGTCTCCCTTTCATATGAGGAACACTTCCTCTAGCAGAAGCCTTCAGCTTAGCAGCCTTCAGCTTCTTGCCAGCTTTGGTTGAGTTCCAGGAAATGCTTCAAAGCATTCCAGAGTTGTTGGTAATCCTAAAACCATCACAGGTAGTAGACCTCCCTTATTTTAGGTTGAAGGTCTCCCTTTTTTATGAGGGACAATTCCTCTAGCAGAAGCCTTCAGCTTCTTGCCAGTTTTGGAAGAGTTCTGGGAACTACAACAAGTTTTGTGTTCCAGTGTTTGTGGTCATCCTAAAACCACCTCTTTTTTCCAACATTTCAGAGAGTTGATTCAGCCCAAGTGCTGCCATGCATACTTTGCAGATTTGTATTACAACTCTTTTCTTGGACTCACACATACCCCTTCGGATTAAGGGGGGATGTTGGAACGCCTAATCCTCTATGGGTAGGTGTGGAATGCGAAAAGTCACAATGGAGTCCAAGTGACCTTGGAATATGAACCAAGAGTCACACCATTGTACTATAAATGTACATCTTTGTATAATGGAAAACAAGAAAGCCTCACGCTTATCCTTCATTGTGTTGAGTCTCTTGTGTGTGTGTGTTCATCTTCCTCATACACCATGTGTGTGCTTCAACATGGTGTTTAACAACTGTGAAAGGAAAATTAAAGTGAGGGATTGGTTATTTATGAGACTACAAGCATATAAAAAGATGTCCATCAAGCAACAAAATAAGGAAAATAACTTATTATCAAGGGATTATGTCCATATAAAGTGTTGCAGAGGATTGGAATATGGATTAAAAATTAGAATTTCTTCTATATTCATATGTACATTCAATCTTCCATGTTTCACTTAGGAAAAATACTAAGAGGGGGGGCAAGGGTTAATAAGTATTTTTTAGTTCACTTTAACTCGCAATGATGTATGCACCTTCAGTGACTTAAAAATGCATATATCTAGATTACTAAATTTTCATAACTTCCATCAAATTTTTAACTTAATCATTGAATTATTACTTTATTATTCATTCAATATGCAATAAATAACAAATAAATAACAACACATAAGCAACATATCAATACATATGGACACCAAGATTTTAGGTGGAAACCCAATGTGGGAAAAAAAAACCATTTTTGTCGTATTTTTCTTCCTCTCTTATTATAATGAAAATTAATTCATTACATCATGGACTTGTATTGGTGCAGACACTTTCAAGCATGCAAGAACCCGCTTATAGGAGGCTACAACCTCCACTCGTTCTCCAACACCAACTGGAAGGGACTTACAATCCCCTAATCTTGTTTATCGACTCCTACCGGATGAGAGCTCCTACCCCCTTATTGAAGGCTACAACCCTCAATCCCCTATGGAAAACATTTCATAATATTTCATATTGGATCCACCTATCTCAAACCAATAAAACACGTAGGCCACCTTTCATCAAATTTTTGCATTGGACCCACACTATGCAATATTCTCAAACCAATATACCAAACTGAATACTAAATCGAAAATATGAATAAAATCATTGAATCAACACTAAATAAAAATCACCAATAAACTAAATCATTGAACACTGAACATACCCAAGCTACTAATCAACCAATAATTGATCAATCAATAAACCAAGATTATAATTATCAATCAATCATGATAAAAATGTCATCAACACAAAACAAATTTGTAGTCATTAAAAACCCTAATAAAATTATCTCAAAATATATACACAACTATTATGATGCATACCTATGTATATAAACGCTTTCTATGCATAAAAACTACGCATAGCCTCCCAAGTCACTAATTACTGAAACATTGTCAAACAGAATCATTGTACTGAAATATTAAGTAACAACAACAACTAATCATAGATATATCCATACTAAATCATTGAACACCCAATAAAAATTCTGCAACATCATCACTCATCAATATACCAAGCCACAACCAAATCAGTCGAATCCACATTGTCAAATATTGACACTTTTGATCAAGACATCATCGATGAAAAAAAAACAATAATACAAACTTCAATAACTTACATCACCAAGCAATAATTACAAACCCAATATTTCATATGTGAAATATGTTAAAAGGATCTTTGTATATATGTTTTTATCATGAATAAGACTCATGTATAGATTTCAAATCACCAGGAATTTCATAACCAAGACATTATGTTCAAGCCGATCAAATATTTGTTCATCATACTCACCATTCAACATCAAATCAACTAATATGAACACATATCAAGTAGTAATATAAATACATATTATTTAGAAAATATATGTGACTATACTAAAGAAGATCAATGTATTTATGTGAAAATAATAAAGCAAACTTGCATACATAACTTAAATTACTGAATCAAACCTTCATTGCACCCATAACATACTTTTTGCATATTTCACTATCAAAATCACATATCATTGCAAACACATTCAGATCATACCATCACCATAACCATAGATCTAGAATTCTTATATATACAAGCATAAACAGATCAAGAAGGTATATCCATTAGTATTCAATACACTTTCAGATCTATCAGATCTAAGCTTTTTCTTGCTCCCTAGTGCACACCTATTACAGATCAGATCACACATGAATAATCCATTACATTGCACACAGTTCCTTGATCTCCTTCTCCTTATATATCTTTTTTCATTTCCAATACCATAGGAAAATACTTTGGTAATGTTGTTAATATTAATTTTACATGATCAAATAGACGTTGTCATCAATATATTATGGGAAATTACCATGGTAATGGCTCTTGGTTTTTATTTTCAATGAGTATGATTTTCGTACGTGACTTTTGTTCATAGAACCTGTGTATTCACTTGACTATTATTTACAAGGGTCGTATACACTTTTCAAACATCACACTTCCATATTTTCTCAAAGAAAACCTATGACAAAACTGCCAATATACTTCTTCATGTATGCAATACATGTAGCAATATTCTTGTTATCTTTATTAATTCCATAATCATCATATTATAACCAAGTTGATATCAAGGAAGCATTTTACATGTAGGTTTCCATCAAGGACAAAGCATTAGTCATAATGCCAACAATATCCCCCTTTAGAATCGTTGAAATCCTCTTTGGTGTTTTGGAAACCACCTACAAACACCAAATCTTTTTTCCCCCTTTGACATCTAGGGAAAATGGTTGAACCAGCCTGAATGAAGTACTTTCCCTTATAGCTCTCATTATTTTAATTCAGATATGTTGATATGAACTATGATGTCTGCATACTCACCATGCTCCCACTAAGCATATGTTGGGCCTTCTAAAGATATGTAATAATAGTACAAGAATATATGACTCAAATACATGGCTATTCATGAACTCTCCTATAATCACTGACTCTATGATCAGTCACGCAACATAATGGGGTTACACATTGGACTAAATCTCACGTCAATTACCTAAAATAATGGGATTATATATATAGCATGACTTGATCCCAATAGCCCATACATGACTACATTTTACAGTGATTACAACTTGAGCCTTTTCATGAACTTTAAATCAAGATATACATGACATCTATAACCATAAACGATAATCTCAAAAATGAAGTATATTTTGTATAAAAACCTTGATGATCATCATCAAATACCATGCACCATATAGGAATATGTAGCATTACCATCTAACAATGGAAACATAGAAGACATAATAGAGCAACATGACCATCCTCATCATCAAGAAAAAATATATCATTGTGGAGATAAGATAGTGTAGCATCAATCTCTTCAATATCATCAACACGTGGCCAAATATGCAATGCATCCAAGCATCACTAATAAATAGTAGCAACATTATAAGATTTATGCAATAAATGAACTCAACCCCTTGACCTCATGTCATCAAGTTCAACATATTCTCTCCATGGATCAAAAATCCATTAACTATCACATCAACCATCATATATATCCTCCTCATTAAGTGCATCAATATTTATACAATAGCAGAAATAATAAGTCACCACCCATAACTTCATCACATGCAATCCAAGAATCATTGGTAACCTTTGACATAGTGAAAATAGCACATATGTAACACTGAGGACAATTGTATGAATTCATTATATACAACATCATGCAATAAGGAGTTCGTAAGAAACCATAATTCCAACAATGAACCATTAGAAGCATAGAAGATTCTCCCCCTGAACCTATTCAAACTCTTCATCGTCTAATCACATTGTATCCTTCTCATCAACCAACAAAAATACAAATGAACAACAACAATTAAATTTTGTAACAATTCATCAGTCATCATGAACCAATACTCTTTCACACATTTCTAAATAGCATAACAGAATCATTAGCAAACTGTAGCAAACCAATGTTAGAACCAGAAAGCCAATAATGGAATGATTGAAACATATTAGGAGCTCCCCTTGAATCTATGCCACTTTTTTATCATCAATGAGAAACATGCACATATATCTAAGTCAAGAACCACGTGCATACACAAATATCCTTCATTATAAACACATACAGAATGTAAAATGATGGTTTTTCATAGCCACAACTTCCCTTGAACATGTCATGTTTGCTCCCAGTCACGGTCACTTCATCAAATGCATCATTAGTAACATAAACATCACTAAAATAATACAAAAGTACACATGCATATCTCCCCCTGAGATCATACACTATTGATCTTGTGGACCTCGGAGTCATTATTTGTTCTCCATGAGGCTATATACCTCACATTTACTTCTGCAATAATTCTTAGAATTATGCATTAATTACTTCAGACTATAGTGGGGGCTATCTTCCCTATGTCTGTGCTTGTTGCACCTTTTTCTTCCAAATTTGTTTGCAATTTTTAATCATGTGTTCAAATTTTTGAATCATACCCCCATCATGTGTAATTAGTATAGTGTTTGCTTCCATTCCAAATGATTGTCCTGTAATAAGTGGCCTTATTCCCAAATGAGTTAAAAGAAAAAAATATCCATGAAACCATGTCTTATAATTGGGGATTTATCTTGATGAACTTGATTTAGTTTTATTTTGAGGGGTTCTGTGTTGTTCGTTGTTATTATTTTTTTGATCTGAAACCGTGTGCTTGTATCCAATGCATGTCTTGATTAGAGGAGAGTGTTTTCCACTTAAATTATTCTCTAGTGACCCATATGCCTTTACCAAATTGTTTTCTTTCTCATAATCTTCCCTTAGAGTTGTAATTTCTGATTCTAATTTTTCATAGTTCCTTTCCTTTTCTTGAAGTTGTTTTGCTAATTCTTTTTTTCTTCTATTAGCTACTTCTAATTGAATATTTAACATGTTTATTTCCTTGGCAATAATTCTTTATTTAGTTTCCAATTATTTTATTGCATTCTTGATTCTATCAGTTAGGTCATCTTCTTTATAACTATTTGATTCACTATTTTATTTATCTTCAAGAGACATAAGTATTTTGGAACTAGTGTTAGAATCTGAATTAGTATCTTCCTTATCATCATATGTTCTTTGACTATCTTCATAAGAATAGAAATTGTTTTTTGTAGAGAATTTATTTTTGTAATTTTTCTTGTATACATCCATTCCTTTTTATTTCTTATCATGATTTTCTTTATATGGACATTTGGCTTCATAGTGACCTACTCTTCCATAATAAAAACATTTAAAGGGAAGTTTATCTTTGAATTTACCAGTTCCCACTTAAAACCTGTTCACAAAATTCGATTCTTCCTCATCTAAAATGTAGATTGTATCATTAGGTTCTTCCTTTTATTTTCCTTCGTATGTGGTTTTGAATGCAACTTATATATTCCCCTTTTTTCTCATCTCATAAGTAGTCAAGATCCCATGAAGTTTTTCTAGAGTAAGTATTTTCAAATCTTACATTTATTCAATGGCGATAATTGTTCATTAGGGTAATTTTAAGGTCTAGAATGGGCCTCCTAAGGAAATTATAAAATAATAGTGAAATAATAAAATTATATTTGATGACATCATCAAATTTAATAAGGAAAAAAGGAAAAAAACTACTTTTTCAACTCGTATTTTCAACTTATCTCCCAAAGTGTTTACTCAAATTTTGAGCCGGAGTGCTTGTTAGATGCAAAATTTGATTCTTCATCCAAGGAGTACCCAAGTTGCATATTTTTTATGGATCATGCTATATGAAAAATGGAAAATAAATGAAATATGTGATTACAATCACGTTTTTTCATGTATTTCTCAATTTTTGTGTAGCAGGATCCATCAAAAGTATGCACAAATGGGTACTCCTTGGATGAGGAATTAAATTTTGCATCCAACCAGTAATTCTGATCGAAATTTGAGTAACAACTTTGGGAGATAAGTTGAAAATACGAGTTGAAAAAGTAGTTTTATTATTTTATTATTTTTTAATATTTTTACCCTTTTATTTGAAAAATGGTGAATCATCCCCCATGGTTGACATCATCATCTTGAATCCTATTGGTTCTTATAAAGTTTATTTTAGTTGTAAATTTTTCTTAGGAGGCCCATTTTAGACCTCAAAATTTCCCTAATGATAACATCATTCAGCACCCCTGTAGACTTGATGTTCTTAGCTATGGCCTTGGACAACCCTTTTCCTTCGAACTTGATCACTTTATTTTAAAAAATAATTTTGAATTCCATACACAACTATGCCCTTCAAAAAGCGTGTACACACACAGATCCATCTATATCCAACCCACGTATATAATTTGAAATATGAAAAAATATAAAAATCCTAATTTTTAGGCGGGATTTACAAGCTACACAGGAAGCCCACCCACAGGATACCATGGTCTAACTGTATTCCCAACTGAAACAAATGTTTTGGGTTTGTATAAATAAACCTCATGGGAATGCCTAAAAGGAGAGAGATAGGATATTGATATTATAGTCAATTAATCCCTGATCAAGTCTGATTTTACCTATGCCTCCTGCTCTCCCTATTATAGGAAAACCTTTTTTCCTTATAAATATTTTCATCTCCTTTATATGGCATATATGTGGATGCGCTTGAAAAAGGATTGTTGAGGCTTGGGTTGGATGGATCTGGAGCAAGGTTTTTCTTGGAGCCGTGGTTGAATGAAGTTGTATTCTTCCACATTTATTTGCTGATATCAATAAAGAATATTTGTCTCAATTGTGAATGTTATGATCTTTATTTTGTAACTCATGTTATGATATTATTATGTATGATTTCATGATTTATATCTTTATGCTTATATTACCTAACATTAATATTTTGTAAATTATTTGAACTACTTCTATTGTATATGCTTCTCTAAAATGTGTTGCAAGTTTTGACGCTTTGGAGGAAGCAAAGGGTTTGAACCCTATGGGAACAACTTTAAACGTATGACCTAAGGGTACTCTCTCTTCATATCACTTTAGTATTTTATGCATTAAGACTAATTTTTTTCTTTCTTATTATTGATAGATGCCCTTTGATATGTTGGGGTTCTCAACACTGAGCCTACGAAATTTTCTCCTGCAACAGAATTGGACACTCTGCTCAAGAATATAATTTTGTATTTCCTTGTGAGGGTTGTTTCTCTCTTGAATTGGGCCTTTTTTTCTTGATTTTTCCACTATCTTTGAATTGTTTGCAATTTCAGAAAGTACTCTGATCTTCTGGATCATACCTAAATTTTTATTTTTTCTTTGTTGGCCTATTTATACGTGTTTTTTCTTTCACACAATCATGTACACATGTGCTTCTTGCCAAAGAAACATGTGTATATGGAGGTTTATTTGAGTACAGTTGTGTATATATGCAGGCTTTTCAATACCAAGTCGTGTATGTTTGGTTTTGAATGAATTTTTTAAATTCTAATTCTAGTAAGCGTTATTTTCTAGTTTTTATTGCTTCTTTATATTCATTGTTTGTCTCGGAGAGTCTTGTTTCTTGTAGATTTTCAGTTTCCTATCTCTCTTTGTGGAAAGACCTAGTCAATCTAGGGTTTTATTTTTTGGTGAAGTTTTGGTTTTGAGTTTGTGTTCAAGGCGTCTTGGTGAATTTTCTTGATTTTTCTGAGGCTTTGGGACAAGGAATTGGTTCCAATTAACTTATAACCCAGCCTTTCCATTGTTTTTCTTTGCTTTCTTGAAAGTTTACCTATTTGGTTTTTTCTTTGTTTTTGAGAAGTGCTTCTTGCAATATTGAAAATTTTGTGGGCTTCTTGGAATCTTTCTTGCTTACTAAAGTGTTTATGTTATTTTTCATATCATTTTTTTTTAGTTTGTAAGCTCTTTTTACTTTAAGTCTCATCATCTCAATGATTATTATGTTTTGTGAGATTTTAGGTCCTTTATGCTTGAATTTGATCTTTAAATATTTGGTAGTTGTCTCCTCAAGAACTATTTTCGTCCTTAAAGAAAAACATATAAAAAACAAGTTTTTGTTGCCTTTATTTTTCTTTGATTTTGGTTTTTGGTCTCCCTTTTGTTTTTCAAACAAGTGTGCGAACCTTGGCCTAAAGTTGAAATTTTTTGCATTTGGGATATATTGTTCTTGGTATTTGTTTGCCCCTTTGATTGTCAAGTTTTGGCTAATGGTTTCTTGAAAGAACACATTTATTTGTTTAAAAACAATCCATAAGATATTGCATTTTGAAGCATTCTAGTATGCATTAGGATAGATGTGTTCTTGAAATTTAGTTATTTTTCTAGTTTTTTTAATGTGTAAATGCAAAAAAATGATAAAAAAAATGTTTTCCTCTATTAGGTTTCTCATAGAACCTTTGTAGAAATCACTTTTCATTCAAGAAAATGAGTTTCATTTTCATGTAGCTAGGTTTTCTATTGATTTGTTTTGAGTTAAAACACCATCATTTGCACTTTCATTTCCCTATGTCTCAAAAATGGTCAATTAAAATCAAGTCCTTAATTTAAAATGAGCTACAATATTTTGATTTTTCATATATACATCAACTAGTCTAGGTCATTTAGGGCCTTGGAATAGGTGTGTGGAGAGTTAACTCTCTACGGGCACTCTAAACTAAACATAGAAGTTTATTAAAGAGTACACATCCAGTCTCATTAAGTTTTCAGGGAAATCTCTTCTTATGAATGAGTTAAGCACGAGGACGAGTAAAGACAGCAAAAGAGAGATACCCCCTCTCCTATTTTTTGGATCTCACGCCCTGGACTATTCCTCTGGGCTTCTGATAGAAACTGGTGACCTTAGTTTCCTTTCCTAGGGATGACATAGGTGACTGCGAAGGGGAATACCTGTGGTACCTGTGGCGGACGTTGTATCACTCTCATTAGTACTTCTGGAGGGTGCGCTTATGAAGCTTGGGTCTTGCAACTGGAAAATGATTTTGTCTGGAGCTCATCATAATTTTTTCTATTATATTCGCTGGTAGGAATTGGCCATCATTATCCAAGACTCTCTTTGGAAGGCCCTTATATTCATTTTATTGTATTTTGGTGTTTGGTTCTAATAACCTGTAGCGGAAATACCTAGAATTTTTTTATTTGGTTGTATCTTTAGGGACTTTATAGCAGAGTTCTCTTTGCTCTTTGTATTTAGCTAGATTTAGGTTCATTTTTGTCTTCTCACTTTGGACCTTGGTTCATGAGTGCCCGACCAACCACTCCACTGGTCTTGAAAAGCTCTGTATATTTCTTTTGAAATTGTGGAGTTCCCTCCTTAAGGGAGAGGTTTTGATTGTGCATCTCTTTTCCTTGAAAATTCATTTGAGCTATCCCGTAAGGGAAGGATATATGTATTATTTGGGTATGGCCAATATTCCTATGGATACCAACCAAGGAACCCCTCCAAAGGGGGATCCTTTTTTTTTTTCCTTTCTTTGGAAATGTTGGTACCCCCTTGATGGCTACTTTGAATATTCCTGGAATAAATGTTGGACTACCCATTTGGTTGTCGTCCACTCTGAATGTTCCAAAAGTTATTGAGGCTTATTATTTGAATTCATTATTTCAAGAGCATCATATGGGTGTTATTTATTCATCCTCTTTTCCCGAGAAATTTCATCCTCCTATTTTTCCTCCCTCTTTCAATAAGAAATATAAAATGAAGAGAAAGAGGAGCAATAAGGAGAATAAGAAATATCTCCATGCTTCATCATCAACCTTTTCATGTCATGTTGGCGATGAACCTTCAGCAAGTCATACTAACAGTGATTTACCTACCTCTATCAGTAATGTTGATGATGACTAACATGCATCTGTGAGTCAGGCTGGGAGCATAAATCCTATCTCTTATGGGAAAGAGTTGCAAACCTCTGTGTTGGGTGTGTGTTATATTCTTTCCACAACTAGCCCCATGCGTTGTACGTTGCGCCGGGTGCAGCAGCGGGGTCACAGGGGGGGCGGAAGCTCCCTTTGTTGGGGTCCGGGGCAGCGCCCCGGCGAAATTTTTTGTGGTATGCGGTCCTAGTCATAGGTGGACCCACCCATGTTTTGTGCATGATTTTGCACATGATTTTGGGGTACGATGGCTTTCGGCCCCTGGTATTTTGTAGATCCGGTTAAGGGAACTACGGTTATGTTCTAATCTGGGGTTAATGGATTGGGGTTTATGTATGCTTCGACATGTATATATATGTGTTGTAACACTAAAATGAATATAATGAAAAATAAAGCTGGTCGTCCTGATTTGGGATCTAGGGGAAAATCTCTTTGTTTATATGTTTTATGTTTTATGCTCTCGCTATCGTTTATTTTCTGTTATAAGATTCGTGTGTAGATAATTTCTGTTCAGGGTTAAAACCTACATTTGGTATCAGATCTGTTTTGGCTTCAAGGGGACGCCTTTGCTGCTGATGGTTTTTTGCTCGGGCCTGAGGTAGACCCTATTTAGTGGGAGATCTACAGGATCGATCCTTGCGATGAAATAAAATGGTGAGTGGCGGAAGGATAGAGATCGAGAAATTTAATGGTCAAAGTTTTGAGTTGTGGAAGCTCAAGATGGAGGATCTGCTGGTGGATAAAGATCAGTGGATCGCGGTAGATCTAGGTACTAAACCAACGAAAATGTCAGATGAAGATTGGAAGAAACTGGATCGGAAGGCTAAGAGCACAATACGGTTGTCTGTCTCAGATTCAGTATTGTTGAATGTATCTGGGGAAGCAATGGTGAAGAATTTGTGGGAAAAAATTGAGACTTTTACAATCTAAGTCTTTGGTGAATAAGTTGTTCTTGCAGAAAAAGTTGTATAACCTGAGGATGAAGGATGGAGACTCAGTGACAGAGCATCTGAACGCCTTCAATACTGTGGTAAGTCAGTTTTCATTTGTTGATATTAAAATCTCAGATGAAGATAAGTGCATCAGTTTGTTGTGTTCTCTACCAGACTCATGGGATAGTCTGGTTATTGCAATAGGTAGCAATACAACTACCTTGAATTTTGATGACATTGTCTCAGCCTTGCTATCAGAGGAAATGAGACGGAGAAATATGGAGGGCCAGAATGGAGATGCCTTATCTGTATGAGGAAGGTCCCAAAACAGAAACAAGAATAATGTTTCGAGTGGGAGATCTAAATCTAGAGGGAGATCTAAATCTCCTGGAAATTTTGTAAAGGTATGCTAGAAATGTGGAAAGGAAGGGCACTACAAAAAGGAGTGCAGAACTAAAGCTCTTGAGAAAGGAAAGGGATCTGATGATGCTCCTTCTGCAGAGGCAAAAACCACCTCGGATGAAGGTGGGGATGTGTATTTGGCTTCTTCTTCAAATACACATGTAGATCATGATTCATGGTTGATTGACTCAGGTGCATCCTTTTACTTCACTCCCCATAGGGAGTGGTTCTGCGAGTATGAGAAATATGATGGTGATGTCTTCCTAGGGGATGGTAGGAAGTAAAAAATCATCGGACGTGGAAAGTTCAAGCTGAAGTTGCAAGGTGGAAGGATTAGAACACTTCCTGGAGTTCTGCATATTCCTGCATTAGCAAGAAATCTCATTTCTGTAAGCAAGATGGATGATGCAGGTGTAAAAACAGTGTTAGAGAAAGATTCCTGCAAGATGGTTCAGGGAGCACTGGTATTAATGCGGGGCGTTCGGACTGGAACTCTGTACAAGCTACAAGGTAGCACTGTTATTGATGGGTGTAATATTTATGTGGTTCCTAAAAGTGGAGCGGAAAGCCTAGCTGTCTCTGGAGAAAATACCATGCTATGGCATCAAAGGCTTGGACATATTGGAGAGAAGGGCCTTCAGATACTACATAGAAATGGTATGGTAGAAGGCATGTCTAATTTCTCTCTAGATTTTGATTTCTGTGAACATTGTGTATATGGGAAGCAGAATCGGGTGAGTTTTCCTTCTGGTGCTAAGAGGGCGAACAAGATATTAGAACTTGTGCACAGTGATGTGTTTGGGCCTGTGTCAGTTCCATCACTGGGAAAGTCCGTGTACTATGTTTCATTCATAGATGACTTCTCAAGGAATACATGGATATATTTCTTGAGGAAGAAATCTGAAGTCTTTGACAAATTTAAAGAATTTAAGGCTCTGGTGGAAAACCAGACAGAGAATAAGATAAAGGCGTTGAGGACAGATAATGGTGGGGAGTTCTGCAAGAAGGAATTTGAAGAGTTCTGTAAGAAGTGTGGTATAGCACGGCAGAAGACTACTCCATACACACCTCGGCAAAATGGAGTTGCAGAAAGAATGAATAGAACACTGATGGAAAAGGCAAGAAGCATGCTCAGTGGTACCGGGTTAGGACAAGAATTCTGGGCAGAGGCAGTGGAGACTGCATGTTACTTAGTTAACAGATCACCTTCATCAGCGTTGGGGGATAAGACTCCACATGAGGTATGGACTGGTAAGAAACCCTCTCTTTCACATCTAAGGGTATTTGGATGTGATGCATATGTACATGTTCCAAAGGAGAAAAGGACCAAGTTGGATAATAAATCTGAAAGGTGCATCTTTATTGGGTATAAGGATGATTTAAAAGGTTACAAGCTTTGGAACCCAGAAACAAGGAAGGTTGTGTACAGGTGAGATGTGGTGTTTAGAGAGGTGAAAGATGTTGTTAAACATGAAATCATACAAAGGGAACCTGAGAAGATAGAGTTTGAGCTAAAGGAGGATGAATCAGACTCTACAGCAGAAGAATATTTAGAAGAGGAAGAGCCACAAACTCCATCTTTGAGAAGATCAGTTCGGGAAAGAAGGCAACCATAAAGGTATAGTCCATATTCTTTCTATTCAGGTTTTTCCTTAATTATAACTAATGATGATCCCAGAACTGTCAGGGAGGCGGTAGATTTCAAGGATGGAAAACTCTGTAAGGAGGCCATGGTTGATGAAATGCCATCCTTGCACAAAAATGAGGCATGGGATCTGGTGGAGTTGCCGACTGGAAGGAAGCCCATTAGGAGCAAATGGGTGTTTAAGAAGAAGATGAATGTAGAAGGCAAGGTGGAGAAATACAAAGCTCGGTTGGTAGAAAAAGGCTATTCCCAAGTGCCGGGAATTGATTTTGGTGATATTTTTACTCCTGTTGCCAAAGTTACTTCTATTATATTACTTTTATCTGTTGCTACTGCATTTTATTTTGAGATAGAATAGATGGATGTGAGGACAACATTTATTCACGGGGATCTAGAAGAGGAGATATACATGAAGCAACTTGAAGGCTTTATGGTGAAGGGTAAGAAAGAACTGGTATGCAGGTTGAAGAAGTCTCTGTATGGGTTAAAACAGTCACCAAGGATGTGGTATCAGAAATTTTATACCTATATACGGGGACTTGGCTTCACCAGAAGCAAGGAGGATCACTGTGTTTATTTTAAATTAATTGGTGACCGTGTTATTTATTTGGTCTTTTATGTGGATGATATGTTGTTGATTGGAAATGACAAAGAAATTATCCAAGATTTGAAGACCCAACTGTTCTCCAAATTCGACATGAAGGATCTTGGTGCCGCAAACTATATTTTGGGCATGGAAATTAAGAGAGATCGGGCAAAGAGGAAGCTCTGGTTAAACCAGAGGAAGTATGTCGAGACTATATTGCAGAGGTTCAATATGCAGGATAGTAAACCGGTGATTGTTCCTATTCCTGTAGGTGCAAAGCTGTCTGCTGAACAGTGTCCCAAGACACAAGAAGAAGAGGAGGATATGTCCCGTGTTCCATATGCAAGTGCAGTGGGTAGCCTGATGTATGCAATGGTCTGTACTAGACCAGACATTGCACATGCAGTGGGAGTATTGAGCAGGTTTATGTCAAACCCGGGGAAGGAGCATTGGACAGCAGTGAAGCGGGTTTTCAGATATTTACGTGGCACTAGTGATTATGGCTTGTGCTACCAGGGAAGACCAGGATTGGAAAGAATGTTGGAAATTCGTGGTTTTTTTGATGCAGACTGGGCTGGAGATCTGGACCAAAGAAGATCTACAAGTGGGTATGTGTTTAGCCTATTTGGAGGTGCAGTCAGTTGGATGAGTAAAAGACAGTCTGTAGTGGCGCTTTCAACTACAGAGGCAGAATACATAGCAACCACTCATGCAAGCAAGGAAGAATTTTGGTTGCAGATATTGTGTTCAAGTATGGGGTTGGTACAACAAGCTATAAGGATAGACTGTGATAGCCAAAGTGCAATTTTCTTGGCTAAGAACCCTGCTTATCATTCAAAGACAAAGCACATTGATGTTCAATATCACTTTGTTAGAGATATGGTTGAGGCTAAAAGGGTGTTGCTGGTAAAGGTGGACACTTTGAATAATGTTGCAGATGCATTGATCAAGTCTGTAAGCACTCAAAAGTTATCTTGGTGTAGAGAAACAATGGGTGTTGAAGAATTGACCAAATGACTAAGCTCTCCTGTGGCCCCCTGTGGAAAGAAAACAACAAGTGGGAGAATGTTGGGTGTGTGTTATATTCTTTCCACGACTAGCCCCATGCATTTTATGTTGCGCCGGGCGCAGCAGGTGGGTCACAGGGGGGGTGGCAACCCCCCCTGTCGGGGTCTGAGGCAGCACCCCGCCGAAATTTTTTTTGGTATGCGGTCCCACTCATAAGCGGACCCACCCATGTTTTGTGCATGAGTTTGCACATGATTTTGGGGTACGATGTTTTTCAACCCCTGGTATTTTGTAGATCCGGTCAAGGGAACTATGGCTATGTTCTAATCCAGGGTTAATGGATTGGGGTTTATGTATGCTTCGGCATGTATATATATGTGTTGTAACACTAAAAGGAATATAATAAAAAATCAAGCTGGTCGTCACGATTTGGGATCCAGGGGAAAATCTCTGTGTTTATCTGTTTTATGTTTTATGCTCTCGCTATTGTTTATTTTTTGTTATAAGATTCATGTGTAGATAATTTATGTTCAGGGTTAAAACCTACACTTTGCAAGTCATGTTGGAGACCCTCCACCAACCTCTGCAAGTCATGTTGCATATCCTCCACCAGCTACTGCTAGTCATATTGGGGGAATTAATGTTGACCAGAAACCTAGGAATAAAATTTTTAATCCTAAGTTCCCTTGTAATAATTTTAAGGGAGATTGTCTTACTCGTTTGTGCCTTGAGATTCCACTGGTACAAAGGTTGTGGTTCGAGTCTGTAGGTTCTTCTACTCCTAAACCTTTATGGTTTCTCAACAGAAAAATCAACCATTGGTTGATAAAGTGGTCGATCCAGTGCAATCTCTAGTCGATCCCACTCCTCCTTTGGGGGTGAATTGTCTAACAACAAAGTCTTCTTCATTTCTAGTTCATAGTCTTCTAGCCTATGGGGTATGTCAGTCTCTTCGAGTGTACCCCATACAATTTCTAGAGTGTTTCCTTTGAATGGTATAGTCTTGTTGAGCCTCGTCTTCCTTCTACTATACCTTTCCAAATAAGGGTTAGAGTTAATTCCAAAAATTTATATCGATGTCAAGTGGATGAAGGATCCTCTACAAGTATTATATCCTCCTCAACTTGGAAAGCTTTGGGTTCTCCAAAGTTGTTGGCAAATGATATTCAATTGTTATCTTATGATACAAGACTTGGTGAATATATGGGTTTACTTCCTCAATTTCCTATCACTTTAGGTGGGAATAATATATTAATTGAAATGATGCTGGTTGATCACTCTTTAGACTTTAATATGCTACTTGGGCGAGATTAAGTCTATGTTATGAATGTTATGGTGTGTTCACTCTTTTGAGTGATGTATTTTCCTCATAATGGAATTATTGTCACTATTGACTAGCTTGCATCTGATAATTACCATCCTAATATGAACTGAGTTCAAAATACCCCTTGGTAAGTTCCAAGTGTTAAATTTGGCTCTGCTCTGCCATGAGTGAAATATGCGGCATTATATCCTCAATATTCCTCAATTACTTCTAAGAAGGATCCTTTGAATTATTATTTCCCTTCTCGAGATTTCATCCCAATAGTTGATCGAGTGATTTATCCTATGGGTGTATGGAACCCCTTGATTCCCTCTTTTGATCCTTTTAGTTCTCATGATTTCCTGGATGTTGATTTTCCTTCTCAGGCGGAATTTTTTGAATCCATGAGTTTTAGCTACCAAATGTGTCCTTGGTCTGAGTCCCGCAAGGGGCTTGTCATGAAGAACTACTATTCATAAGTCGTAAGGTTGTGGTTCGTTGTACCATATTATATACAAGGTACACATTTTCAAGTTTTGTATTCAGTTAACACAAAATCTTTCTGAATTTTATATCTGGTATCTATTAACTTCTTGTCTAGTGTTCATGATTGTCTATAGAACTTTCAAGACTTTTCCTTTGGGTATTTTTATGGTTGATCTGCTCTGACAGGTATTGGTTTCTGAAACTAGCATATAGATTAGGATCTCCACCTAAATTATGCACATTTAGTTTCCTTTTCCATTTTTTCCTTAGGATCAATCCCAAAAATATGTGACACAGAACCTTCTTGTTACTCAAAAGTGTCATAACTTGTGTGGTAGGATCCTACCTTATCATGGACACCCTATATAGTACCCCTTTTGTCACTTGGAATCCATGGTGAAATTTTTTTCTTAGGCTTGTGAGTCCTCTTTACTTCCGAAATGACTTCATGATGAAGCCTCATTCTCCTTCTTCTTCACTATTTTTCTGGCTATATACCATAAAGGCTCCCACATGTTAAGTTGTACTATTGTATTTCATGTTGACTATTTGTACCCTTTTGGCCTTAAGTCGGCTTCATTTGGACTCATGTATCAGTCACTTTTTTACCATGACTTTATGCAAAATAAACCATGCAATCACTTAGCTTCTGCGACTTGACACCTTTTGCGACTTGACACCTTTTGCATCGAGCATAGGAATGTTCCAATCCCAGGAACTAGGGCATATGTATTTGGACACTCATTCTTTCCACTACATTGTAGGCATTATTTTATTATTTTTCTGGATTTTAAACATGAAAAAGACAAAAAATTATATATTTCAAAAAAGAGCGAGAAGAGGACATTACTTCCATAATTGATGGCAGCAAGAGTCACTTGTGTTTCCCTTGAATGAAGCACTCAAAACAAGTCTTTACTCCATTGTGATGGGCTTTATTTTTACTTAGGAGAGCCATAACATTTTCATTGAGTCAGTACTCCTCTGGTTGGTTATCTCTCCCAATCACATGGAGAGTTTGTTTATGCCTCCTACATGACAAACTTATACAAAGTTATCATATGATGACATACAGTCACATTTGGCTCGTGATTTTATTCAAGGGAAGTAAACCTAAGTCGGCTTTTCTACGATGTCTCTTGACTCATTTTCAGTCAGCCATACCTGGTATGTCAGAGTTATGTTCAGTATCACATTAGTCATTTGTTTATTTTCCTGTGTTAGTTAAGAAGGTCTCCATTGACTTCTTGTTGGCGGGTCTTCTCTTATCAACTTAGATAAATTTCTCTAAGCATAGGCTCAAAGTCTCAAATTGGCCCTATTTCCTTCATTGATAGGTGACCTTGTGCTCAGCATCGATCAGTATCATGGTTCTTTAACTAAGTGGTTTCCCTTGTGTTTAATGCCAGCTTACATTATCACAGATTGGGATTCGTGCAATACCTTGGTTTTCATGTGACTCTATTGGTGGATTCCTTACGTTTGTTTCATCTTTCATTACTGTTTGGTTCAAAGGACTTCTGTCGTGCGCTAGCTACATATTTTGTACGCTAGAAATGATTAGGATCTCTGTATTTAGCCAAAATTTGAAAGTTCTAAGAAATTATTTAGACTAGAACGAATAGATAAATCTTGTCACCGGGATTCCAATGCAACTCGTTTCATCAACATCTGAGTTCGTATGAGTGAGTTAAGGTCTATTGTTCGTTTTCCCAAGCAGGTAAAAATTGTGCAGAACATTGACAGATTGATGATTTCGCAGTCCAGTCAGCACCTCAGGAATCTTCATGGAATATTCTCCAATTTTTCAGCTAGTGACACTGTGACAAGTGTCATATCCAGATTCACCATTGTTTCTTGGGGAAATTGAATTTTTCTTCTATTTCCTAAGTTTGGAATTATTACTATGGTGGATTATTTTATTGGTGGAATTTATAGGTCAATGGGGAAGGGCCACTTGGCGCAACCAAGAACCAAAGAAATATGACAGATAATATTCAGTTGGTAGCATTTATATTCGTAACCATCTAATCATGTACATCAAAACTTTAATAAACCATCTAATCAGTCACTACATTCAACCATCTCGCATTGGTAGTTTAGGAGCGGAGGACATAAGGCAACAACAAAATGATTCATGATTTGTGGTTGCATGGTAAGTGATGTGGAGATAAGGTGGGCCCTACCAATCACATCGAGGGTTTTCAGTAGAAGGCAACATAAAGCATTAACAAGGTGGAAAAATTGTAATGCGATATATCACATCGGGGTATCGCAATCGGAACATGAAGCATGAAACATAGAATTATTTATAGTGGGACTGCGTTGTGATCTTTGATCCATGATACGATCTACAGAGATTTAAATGCATTAAGCCATGTATTAATACAATAATTTTTGGTTATGTTATGTTAATTCGACATTAACGGATAAGTGCAGGTTAGAGCCAAACGCGCTTAACCCCACTTAAACACCACTTATCTTAACATTAATCACATACTTATCCTAGCGGCGCCTTTGGCAGACTCTCCAGATTCAACAGAATTCCACATTTAGTAGAGTTAACTGGCATACATCCAAATTTAGTGGAGAAAAAATAGAAAAATTAGGTTTTTCCATAACTTTGGAAATTTTCGACCAAAATGGGCTTAGGAGAAGTCATTCTTGGTATATTTTGATGTTTTGGAGCCATTGGAGCAGGTTTCAGAGGCAACAAGAGATTGTAAAAAAAAAAAATTTGTACAATTGAAGCTAATACAAAGGCCCACACTATGAAGCTAGACCAAGGAGATGTAGCCTAAGACAGGTGAAATCCTTCATCAAAAACCTATGCATTTTTCTTCGTTATTTGTGATTTTTTTTTTATTATGATTTTGTTCAGCATTGATTTTCCATGCTTTTAATTTCATTAAATACATTTAATCTCACCAAGTTCAACGAATTTTCAATCATAAACACATCTATAAACCCTTGTATGATAAGAAAACAAATCACTTTCATGTCAATTCTAAAACTGATATTAGCAAAAAATTAACTAACAATCAATTTCAGATCAAGTTGGTATCAGAGCACAAGGTTGCTAAAGGTTTATTTCTTGTTTTTCTTGAGATGTGCAAGAAGGGTTTTAATAGTTGCAATTTTGTGATGCTTACAATGTTAAAGTTTGAGAGAGGAGAAGGGAAAATATTGGTTGTTAGTATTGAGATTATGACAAGGAGAAAGAGAGATGAGAAAGCATCATCTTCACCCAAATTTCCACTCAAAGCTGCACTTGAAGCGCCTCAATTTCCATCTCCACCAGTTGAGATTGAAGATGTACAAATTGCACAAGAAGCTGAAGTGATTGAAGAGGTACAAGCATCCAAGGTTGAGCCTGAATCCTTAGCCATTATGTCAGGAGTTGGAGAGACTCATGGACATTCGGAAGAAGAGGATGTTAAGAGAGACTTCAATGACATACAAAGAATGGTTAAAATCATGTTTGATGCACTCACTGCAGAAAGAGCAGGAGAAGGTTCAAAGCCTCCACATGGAGAAGGATCTTGAGATGGTAAGAAGGATGAAGAGAAGAGGTCGAAAGGTAGTGGAAGAAATCCACCTCCATCTCCACCTTCCTCATCCTCATCATCTTCATCTTCCACATCCACCATAAAAACTACGCACACCCATTCAAAAATCTCAAAAGGAAAAACTCCATTACTCAAGTTGGACATCAAGTTTGAACTTCCCATGTACAATGGTGAGGTAAATGTAGAGAAGT
Organism: Pinus albicaulis; assembly: GCA_034641835.2. Lineage (NCBI taxonomy): Eukaryota > Viridiplantae > Streptophyta > Pinopsida > Pinales > Pinaceae > Pinus > Pinus albicaulis. The sequence goes on along the minus strand of CM076578.1, from coordinate 760,485,195 downwards.
TAGACAATTAGATCCATCAATTAGAAGTATACTGCAGAATTAAGAATCTACAAGAGGTAGACATAAAGATCTAGTTAGCTTCTTTAAGGCTAGAAGGAGAAACACTAGTTTGGTGGGAGGCAAAGACTCGAGAGGAAATGTGAATCCATCGTAAGATATCCATTTCTTGGGTTTAATTCATTTCTTCCATTAAAAGACAGTTTTATCCATTGCCCTATATGAAAAAATAAATAATGATTTGGCAAAAATTTAGGCAACCCAAAGGCCAAATTGTTCAAGATTACACACAAGAGTTTAGAAAGAGGGCTTTGTTGTTAGGAGTAAACTTGAATTCACAAGACACACTCATGAAATATATTGGGGGTTTAAATTCCTACTTAAAACATACTATCCTTATGTTTAACCCAAACAACTTAGATGAAGTATGTGTGCAAGCCACGCATCTTGAATCAAGGTGAAAGAACATTGACGAAGAGGGTAGTAATAATAAGCCATTCAAGGGTAAGGGAAAAGACAAGGGAGGAAAATGGAAGGGAAAGAAGAATGCAGGCATCAAGAAAGGAGGGGAGAAAATTACATGCAAACATTGTTCCAAAGAGGGGCATGATGAATCCCAATGTTGGAAACTACATCCCAAACTAAGGCAAAAGAAACCAAATAACAAAGGGAAACAAAAGATTACTGCCACCACACAAAAAGATCTTGGATCCGATTTAGGAGATAATACCAAGATAAAATCCATGGTTAAAAAAGGAAAGGAAGTCATAGCGAGTACTAGTTCCTCAAATAGTGACAAAAACACTCCAAATGAAGACACAATGATAGAACTATTCCATGTTAGAGTGATTTAAAATCATACAAATATTGATGCATTTTTTGATAGTGGGTCACAAGAAAACTTGATTTTAGGAGACTTTGTCAAAATTATTAACCTTGAAACCGTACCACATCATAAACCAGACCCTTTGGGTTGGATATTTAAGAATGCCAATTTTCAGGTTACAAGGAAATGCATATTTAGATTTTCCATTACTGCAAACTTTGTTGATGAAGCTGAGTTAGTTGTGGTTCCACTTGACATTTCCGAGATTATCTTGGGAAGTCCATATTTGTATGACACGAAAGCGGTGTTTTATCACCATAAGAACAAATATCATTTGCTTAAGGATGGGGTGGAGTATATTGTGAGAACTCATCCACTACAAGGAAAAGACCCTCTAGTAGATGTTTTGGAGGAACCTCTTATAAAAATACCCCAGACATATATATTTAGTGGAGGTTACTAGAGGAGGTTGGCGGGTGGAGGTTTCTGCGGATGTATTTCTTCTGGTGCACTCATCACCGTAAAACACACTGATGCATTCAACATGAGAAAGCACCGGTGTGCACAAAACATTGGCACACTAGACATTGTGCGCTCTGCACACACCTGCCTGATGCATTGTATTTATGTACCACACTGGTCCTTTACAACACTTCCACACCAGTGCCTCATAAAAATCGCGTGAAAAAAAAAAATTCCTGGTGCGGAATAAAGCAAAAGCACTGGTGCGCCCTTAAAACCCCACGCACCAGAACAGGATTAAATTAAAAAAAAATTACGGCCAACAAACCGCACAAAACATTGGCACACTGGACACCGTGCGCTCCATACACACCCGCCTGGTGCGTTTTATTTCTGTAGCACACCGGTTATTTACAACACTTCCACATTGGTGTCTCATAAAAAGCGCGCGAAAACAAAAATAGCCCAGTGTGGAATTAATAAAATGCACCAGTGCGCCCATAAACCCCGCGCACCAGAACAAGGTTAAATAAAAAAAAAATTATGACCAAAAAAATGCATAAAACATTGGCACGCCGGACACCGTGCACTCCGTACACACCTACCTAGTGCGTTCGATTACTGTAGCGCACTGGTGTGTTACACAACGTCCGCACCAGTGCCTCATAAAAAGCGGGCAAAAACAGAAACCGCCCGGTGTGGAATGAAGAAACACGTCGGTGCATCCATAAAACCCTGTGCACCGGAATGGGGTTAAATAAAAAAAAAATACGGCCAAAAAACTGCACAAAACATTGGCACACTGGAAACCGTGCACTCCTTACACACCCACCCGGTGTGTTTGATTATTGTAGCGCACCAGTGCTTTACACAACGTCCACACCGGTGCCTCATAAAAAGCACGTGAAAACAAAAACCTCCTGGTGGAATGAAGAAACACACCGGTGCTTTACACAACATCCGCACTGGTGCCTCACAAAAGGCGCATGAAAACAGAAACCACTAGGTGCAGAGTAAAGAATCGCACTGGGTCGCCCATAAAACCCCGCGCACCGGAACAGGGTTAAATAAAAAAAAATTATGGCCAAAAAGCCACATTTTTCACTTTTGTCAGTGCTATAGAGCTCTCAAGCACCAGTGCAATTTATCTTTGTCTGAGCTGCCCTAACATTGGTGCTCCCATTGCACTCATTGCAGGCATTACTGTTGTGCATTGCCCACCAATCTCCAGCTTGAATTTTGCAAAATGGTGGACAAATTTTCTTTTGCAAATTCTACAGCCAATATGCCTCCTCAACAGGAAAATGTACAGTTATTTTTTTTTCCATAATTAATCCTTTTAGTAGATTAAAATTTCAAATAACCTTAAAATTAACCATTTAAAACAAAGAAAAAAAAATTGTCGCATGGTGTGCTCGAGCCGTTCAGCTCGCACCAGTTTGTGATGTTGCTTGTAAATTTACAGGCCGCACCAAAACCAGTGTTAACGGTATCCACACTGGTTCCGAGGTGGTATCGATAGGTGCACCATGTTATTTTAAAAAAAATTAGAAAGTATGGTGCGGTCATTTACCAGGCCGCACCGTTGACAATGTGGGATTGCGGCAACACGGTGCGTTGGCTGCATTATCCTCCCTGGGCTGGGTAATGTTGTTAGCGCACCGCATACCGCAAGTTCGACATGGTCAACGGTTCAGCCTGGTAAACCAGTGCTGACAGTATCTGCACCAGTTCCGGGGCGATACCAAAGGTGCACTGTGCTATTTAATTTTTTTTAGAAGTGCAATATGGTCGGTTACTTGGCTGCACCGTTGACCTAGTGGAATTGTGGCGACGCTGTGTGTGGACAAAAATAACCGCCCCGGGATGGCTATTTTTTTAGCATACGGCTTTTCATATTTCATCTGTGTCAATGGTGTGGCCTTGTAAAATACCGCACCGTTCACTGTGTCATGATGGCAGGAGGTCAGTCCACTGACTTAAATATACACCCGGGGGCATAGATTTTAGTTAGCACACTGCCCTCCTCACACCGTACATATTCAATGGTGCACTGCAAATTTTCTGGAGCATGGCCCCGGTGCACTGAATATTATTAGGTGCACCAAAGCCGGTGCGCTCCATATAAAGGCGCACTAGGACCAGTGCGTGACTCTGTTTTTGGTGCATCGACTGTTTTTTTTTTTTTTTGAAAATATATATATATATATATATATATATATATATATATATATATATATATATATATATATATTTCTAAATACATGTCTCATTTAATAAAAAAAAAAAAAATTAATATGTCAATCATTCAGAGACGTTAAAGGAGAGAAGAGGGGGAACAACAACAACAACAGGAGAAGCAGTATAACATGGTTCGCTTATGGGAGGCACGAGAGAGGGAGAGAGATGTGTACCCTTGCCCTATTATAGTAGCTACGCAAGGACTCCTAAGGTAGGTAGGCATACTCAAGTTATATGAGGAAGCTACTTCCCTAAAGGGCCATAGTTTGTTTTTGAGACATCTTATCTGAAGTTGGAATGCCCAGCAATAGGCTTTCCGGGTTGGTATCAACCAATGGTACATGCCCACTGAGGAGGATATATATTTCATTATAGGTCTATCAAGGAGAGGGGTGGATTTTCCCTCATTCCCAGAGGTTCCAACTGGCTATGTAGTGGGGATTCAGTTAGTTTACTCCCAAAGATACATTGGATCAAATGTACTCTCTTCTACAATGTTTTGATTCGCTAGAGGTCAGTTACATATTGGTGCATTTGGTAGGGATGAGGTGCAATGTATCTCACTTATCATTTCAACCATTTCGCACAACACCAGTGATGGGCAATGCATTAGTTGCTCACTTCTATATTATGTTGATTCTTTAGTACAGGAGCCACGACTTGTGAGGTGGTCTACCATTTTTTTGTGGCAATTCTGTACAGCCTTACATAGATGTCGTGCTCATGCACAAGGGAGGTTGAACTTCTATTTTTCTTCAGAACTTTTTTGTTTATTTTTTGAGAGGTTTCCAGAGACGAGGCCTACTTTTCTTCGGTAGCCTCGTAGGCTAATTTTTGAGGCACATATGCACATGTGGGGGGCAGATGATGCCCAAGAGGGACAAGACTCTATTTCCAGCGAGGATATCGCATCAAGCACTGGAGTTTCTAGCTAGTGTTGATGAGCATCCCTTCATTATGGTCCCATTTCCTTACGTGGGTTTGGATTGGCGAGGGTGTGCCAAAATCCTCTTCACAAATGATGAGCCGCCAGATGATAGAGGTAATATTATTGTTATAATTATAATTAAATTTATTCTAGCGTGTTATTTAACTTGTTTTTATTAAATTGTCTAATGAAATTGTCTAATTATTGTTGTGTACTTGTATATATTTTACAGACATGGGCACTTTTGATGGCGACGACATGCCGGCACCACCACATGATCTAAGTGTGGATCCTAATGATGATCATGGCATGCCAAATGTTGAGGATAATCAGGAGGCCGGTGCAGAAAGACCTACTCCTACAAGTGCGCCGATACCGCCTTTTTCTAAGCGCGGTCAACTTGATACTAGATACAGGATGGAGTTGGGCGACCAACTCAAGGCATTGATTGTTGAGGCGGGCATCAAGCCCGCTCATTACAGAGACATAGACGCAGATGATGGGCTATTACAGATGTGGATAGGCATGTCGCATGACATGTAAAGCCTAATGCAGCATGTCGTAGGAGTTACGACAGCTGTTACATGACTGATGAGGTCTATTGCAAGTTATAGGCGTGATCGAACGACGACACATGATGGAAAGTCCACAAGAAAAGACTCATCATCTCATGATCGTTCACCTCGCGCCGTGCCAAATGAGCATGAGCCTCCACTAACATCCAGTAGCAGTCATCATGGAGATGAGGCTGGACCATCGGCCACGTCCAGTCAGCAGCCTGCAGCATCCATCAGTACTCATGATCATGAGCAGGCTGGACCATCGACCGTCGAGGCTGCACCATTGACTGAGCATGCCTCCACTAGTATTGATATTGATGTTGTACTACCACCAACTGATCCATGACATTTCTATTACAGTTGTATATTTTTGACATTATATATATATATATATATATATATATATATATGGTCCATGTATTTTATGTTCATGTTGCAGTTGTACTTAATTTACATGTTGGTGATCATCATGATGTGTATATTGTTAGGTCATGTCAGATATGTTCATTTAATGTGCATCTTGCAGATAGATGTGTATGTGATAGCATGATTTATTTGACATGAGATGTATATTTGATGTTTTTGTTGTGATGATGTTAATATATAATGTTAATTGTGTTTTGTTAGATGATCATGATCATGATGATGTTAGCGATTTTGAATCTGTTTTTTAGTCAAATATGATGTTTGTACAATGGTTATTATGAACGTGATGTTTATTAATTAATTTAATATTAAATGATCATGATATTGTAAAATTGTAATATTTGTAATTCTAATTGTATGTAAAATTATAAAATTGTAATTGTAATAGTACATATGTAAATTTGTGAAATTGTAATTGTAATTGTAATTTTTTAATTTGTAAAATTGTAATTGTATATATGTAAAATTCTAAAATTGTAATTGTAATTGTAATTGTACGTGAAATTGTAAAATTGTAATTGTAATTTTAATTTTAATTTTAATTCTAATTATATGTAAAATATTTGTAAAATTTTAATTGTATAACTGTGAATTGATTGTAATTGTAAAATTGTAATTGTATGTAAAATTCTAAAATTGTAATTGTAATTGTATGTGAAATTTTAAAATTGTAATTGTAATTCTAATTCTAATTTTAAGTGTAATTGTATGTAAAGTATTTGTAGAATTTTAATTGTATTAATGTGAAATGAATTTATTAAAAAAATTTAATTTGTAAATTTGTAAATTTTAAATAATTGTAAAATAATAAATCTAGAATAATATGAATTATTATACCGTAATAAAGTTTAGAAAATAATGCAAATAAATTCATATACTTTAGAATTATCATTATTTTATTATTATCTTAGATACAAAAAAAAGGAACTAATTTATACAGTATGCCATTGTTTTTTAGATCAACATAGTTGCAAATTATCAAGTGAATTATTGATTTTAACATTAACACAATTCAAATTAGCAATTAATTCAAAATATATATTATAATGTTTCGAAAAGCCCATCTTAAAAAGTATAAATATTGATGGTCAAATAAAACATGTACCATATCACTCTCGGTTCTCATGATCACCCTCATTATGTTCCAGCTCACATGGCATGATAACACAATTGCTCTCAAAAATATGTTTTGATCTAGGGTCATGTGTCAATACGAACCACCAATCCCTATCCAACACATCTGGGTAAAAAAAAGCCTCGTTTCAGTGTTTGGGGAAAACATAGGGCTCCTCATCTTCATCCCACATCTTTATAGAGTTGATACATATCAGCCTACTATCGTGATCTTCCTTTAAATTATTTTGATCAAAGGTGTCCCACCACTTGCACCTAAAAATAACACATTGGAAAGAAGAGAAATCCACTTCAATGATCTCTTGTATCTTTCCGACGTAACCTAACATCCCTCGTACTAGGTTTTGATCATGGTGGCTAGATTGACTAGATTGATCGAACTCGACTTCCACTCCATATTCTTGTGTGATGTTTCCAGCATCGTCATTTTCTGTGCAAAAATGGTGTCCATATGCCCACATAGATGGGAACAAATGCACCTATTACAAAAAAAGTTAAAAAAAATCATAGTGTCATATGTCTTATAATAACCCAACAGTTAAAATATGAAATGTAAATGTCTTATAAGTTTCAAATTTAGATATAAATTAAAAATAGTATTACCGAGTTGCTATACCCAATCCCTACATTTAGCGCATTCTCTTCAGCACGTAGGTAACGACCGGTAGCACCGTATTTTTCTCTGACTTGGTCACCAACCCAACTATTGGGGCATATTTTTGGCATATTTTATTTTAAATGATTGGGATAAGGCACACTTCTACCATTCAAACATCTAAATTCTTTCCTGTCACTATCCCATTTCATCCTCTTTTGTTCATACAATGCGACCCATGGTCGTGTCGCTTCAGAATTGTAAAGAACAAATTTATTGATTGCTTCAATTTCTGCATTCATTGATGAAATCAAACCAACATTATATATTACTTAGAGATAAAAATATTCATTATATTGAAGTTCAACATGAATATTAATTATTTTTTGTAAATTTGAAAAATTATAAGTTGCTTACTCTTTATCAGGCTCTTTTTTCCACTCGTTTGGAGAAACGCCACTTCTCTTTTTATCTTCATCCCTTTCATCGTCCCAAATCACCGCACCTGGTCTATTTTCGATCTGCTTGATTCACTCACTAGCATAATAGAAAGATTCATATGATATGTACCCCTCTTCCATCTACCCCTCGAGTTTTTCCCTTTGTCGAACAAAACCTTTCAATTTCTTCATGTACCTTTCACTTTATTTCGATGATATGTGCCTCCATAAAGAAGATGAAACATTTTTAAATATATGCATGGGATCTAATAACTAGGTAATATTAAGATGCTCCCAATATGGGAGGTCATAAAAGATATATTTCCTTTTCATCCCAATGGGAAATTTCTCAACATAGCTGTCGAAGAAATCTAGATCATCGAACAAAGGCTCCCCATTTGAATCAAACATTTCTATGAACTCCTTCTCCTTCTCTCTCTCATATGCGCTAAGCCATTCAGCTGGCATCATTATCGGAGGCATTTGGGTTCTCTCTTGTTTACCATTGAAAGCAGATGTTTCTCTTCTGTAAGGGTTTTCTTCTGGTAGGAATACCCTGGAGCAATCATACACTAGCTTTCGTAGGTCCTTGGACCATCTAGCTTTCAGAGAAGGTCCACAACATTTACATCCAAAATACCCTTTTGTTACAAGACCTGCGAAATTATAATTGTATACATTAATTAATATGCATGGCACGTCAAAGAATATCATGAAGATCAGAACAAATATTACAATGAATTAAATAACTGATATGTGAAAGTAGATTGTTACGTATATAAACAAATCAATAAATTAAACATGTAATTTACCAGAGCAAACTCCTAAGCCTGGATAATCATGTGTCGTGTAAGCACATATGCCATACAGCATAAAAATCCTCTCTGCTGCAATGGGTCTTGATACATCGTATACATTTATCCCATCCCATAATTCCTTCAATTCATCTACCAGTGGTTGTAAGTAGACATCCATATTATTCACTTGTCTTCTACCAGGGACTATGAGAGCCAACATAAGATGTTAATTCTTCATGGAAAACCATGGTGGGATATTGTTATTGATCACTACTACATGCCAAACAGAATATTTGGTGTTTTGGAGGGAATATGGGTTGATGCCATCCATGGATATGCTGAGTCATAGACTTCGTACTTCATCCTTGAATTTTTCAAGCCATGTATCCTCTATATGCTTCATGGCTATTGAATCAGTTGGGATTTGCATAACTCCCAACTCACTTCTATATGAGGCATGGCATCCTTGAAACATAGCTAATTCTTTGCAATGAAAGAGCCTTTGAATCCTTGGGATTATAGGTAAGTGCATCAAAATCTTAAAAGGAGGACCAGTACGTGATTTACCCTTATTTTTTTATTTATCATACCTGTCATGCCCACATTTGAACACATATCTTTGTCTTCATATTCTCCTCTATATAAAATACAATCATTTGGACATGCATGATATGATATGTACTCAACACCCAACATTTTCAACAATTTCTTTGCCTCTTCGCAGCTACCGGGAAAGACATTATCACTCGGAAGAACCTTATCTTTGAATAACCTGCAGTTGGTGATCATGTAAAAATATATTAATAAATGTACACTAATATCAATATAATTATTAATGTTCATAAAATTTACCATTTGTAATGTTCATTACAGTGTACTAATTATAATAGAAATTTATATAAGGGAGTAATTTATGGTAAATTACCTCAAAAGTTTCGAGAAACATGCATTCGACAAGCCAAACTTTTCTTTCAAGTTGTACAGTAGCATCGTTGTCCCCAACTGGGTAGACTTGACTGACCACCTGGTCCAAAGGGAGGGGTGCTGGAAGTAAATTTAAGGCTTTCAAAAAAGGTGTTAGCGATATGAGAATCATCCCTTAGCTGATCATCGTTTTGGAATGCATCTAACAACATTGTCTCCATGGCAGTCGTATCCCTTAAGTAATCATCCATACCAACCTCTATTTGATTTCCTCCATTGCCAGCTTGTGAAGAACTACTATTGTTGTAGTCATTCCTAATTGGTGAATCTGGATGTAGTGGGAATTGAATCAGTGGTTGATTCAACCATTCTCAGTATCGTTCCTCTCTGATTTTTTCTCTTAATTTAGTCTTCTCTCGATTTTACATTCTCGTGGGGTGCAATGGAATATGGTAGTTAGGACGTTCATCATCACTAGAATCCTAATAATTAAAAAAAAAAAAAAAAAATTGAGCATGATTAGTACAAAATATATGATATCAATTAGTAACCATGTTGAAAATATTGCATGATTATAAATTGGTTTGACGTTGAAATAATTACATATTAATCAATATATATACCAAACAATTATAATTATTCCCATCATTGTCCCAGGATTGTGGCTAGAAGATGAAATATTGCTACAATTGGCAGGGTGAAGCAGCTGTCGATTTTCATCTACCAAATGTGCCTTGCGGTATGCAGCTCCTGATAAGAACTTCCGAAGTTTTGGAGTGCCAATTTGAATATTTTTTGCATCTGAACTCGATGTTGAATCTGCATGAACCTGCAAATTTGTATACATTATAAATTTAATTAAGCTGTGCATGATTGATTGCATCAATAAAAAACATAAATTCAATTAGATAATGAAAATATAAATAAAATCTGAAGTAAATATTATGTCTCAAGATGGATAAGGAGAACTCCACGATGGAATTTGAGAAATATTATGGAACGAGCTGGATTTTGAATAATTTTCCATTCGATATAATTATAATATTTTATCCCTGCATTTGAGCAAAACAACAATAAATTTTGGTGCACACACCTAAATGTAATTCTGGTACCTAATGTACATATCACTGCACTGATGCATTTTTGGTAACGTGCATCGGTGTCGTTTTCCACCCAGACGCATCGGTGCGATGCGATTAAGGGACGCACCGGTGAAGAATAACCACAAATAAAAAAAAAATGAAACTCTATTTTCTTTAAGTTAAAAAAATGGTAAATTGAAAAATGGGCCGCAAAATATTTTCGAAAATCTAATTTCATAAAAAATTTCTTTAAATACTGAACACTTTTCATTGTTTCAGTCTTTTTGCAAAAAAATCTGCCAGAGATTTGCAGGAGACATACTTGGAGCAAACAGAGCACGAGAGCACTGTGGAGCAGGGAAATACGTTCGAACAGAAGTATTCATACAATCAAAATTCCAAACCTATGGTGATTCAAACCCTGTATCATAGAATTTCAAATGATCTCATGAATAAAGTTTATTGTTTTTTTTACTTTTGCTACAGTTTTCTTTATGCAGTAAAAGAAAAAAATCAAATTTTATTGATTTATTACTTTTGTTTTTTATGCACTAAAAGAAAAAAATCAAATTTTATTGTTTTTTTACTTTTTTTTGTAGTTTTCAAAAACAAAATAAATAAATAAAATCCATTTTTAGAAACAAACCCTAGATTCTTTTTGTTTCTACCCTTTCTTCTCCCTCTTTCTGTGATTTCAGAGCTAGGGCTTTTCAATTTAGATTTATATGGTTTTTATATTCATAAAACATCCAACCCACGCGACTACTTGCATAGTCGGATCCCAATCCATGTCAGCCCTTATGTGAATTTAAAAAAAAAAACAGATTTTTTTTCCTCGGTGCGCCCTGCGTAACATAGCACACCGGTGCGCTCTATTATACTAGCGCACCTTGAAATTACAGTGATAAAAAATAAAAAAAAATAAAATATTTTTTATCAGTGTTCCATATGTAAAATATGGCACCAATGCGCTATTTCAATATGGCGCACCGCGAATGTGTTGTTTCGCACAAAAAAAAAACCATTTTAGAAACAAAACCTACATTCTTTTTGTTTCTGCCCTTTCTTCTCCCTCTTTCTATGATTTCAAAATTAGGGCTTTTAAATTTATATTTATAGGGTTTGTATTGCTAAATATAAGCCTAATACATCCAACCCATTGGACGACTTGCATAGTCAGATCCAAATCCATGTCGGCCCTTGCATAGATTAGAAAAAGAAAAAAAGATTTGTTTTTCATCAGTACACCCTGCGTAACTTAGCACACCGATGCACTCTATTATCCCAGCACACCGCGAAAGTACTGTGATAAAAAATTAAAAGAACAAAAACTTTTTTCTCAGTGCGCCATTTGTAAAATATGCATTCAATGTGCTATTTCATTATGGCGCACCGCGAACGTTCTGTTTTGCAAAAAAAAAAAAAAAACACTTTTAAAAAATACAAACCCTACATTATTTGTTTTCTGCCCTTTCTTCTCCCTCTTTCTATGATTTCAGAATTAGGGATTTTCAATTTAGATTTATAGGGTTTGCATTGCTAAATATAGACCTAAGACATCCAACCGACGGGACGATTTGCATAGTCGGATCCCAATCCATGTCGGCCCTTGCTTGAATTTAAAAAAAAAACAGATTTTTTTTCATTGGTTTACATCACGTAAACTAGTGCACCGGTGCCCTATATTGTACAAGCACACCACGAAAGTAATGTGATAAATAATTAAAAAACAACAAAAAAAATTCAGTGCACCATATGTAAAATATGGCACCAGTTTATGCTACAAAAACTAACACTGGGCGATTTTTATTATTTTATCATGGTGAATCGGTGCAGTAGTTAATAGATAATGCACTGGTGCTCCTTGTTGACATAGAGCACCATACGGTCTATTCTAATTTTTTTGCAGTGCATTTCGAAGACCCCCACGCACCGGAGTCGGTGCGAACACCATGAATGGCGCACCGGTTTCTTGAGATTTTTTTCTTACCTGAAAAGTTGACAATTTATTTATAAATATATTAATGAATGATATGGTACAGGTTTGATATTGATAACGAAATTACTGACAAGAAATCAAGTAACAAAAATACTGATAACACATTAAGAAAATAAAAAAAGGCAAGTTCTTTGTAAATTCTTTACAAAAAATATTATTTTTGAACTATATGTAAGTTTAACTAATATGTATTGTTTACTTTGTATCATGCAGAGGCACAAAATGATGAAGCTTGATAAGATTATTTCTGATCTAGGACCAGAAGAGTGTAAAATCTTGATGGAAATTTTGCAAAAGGATGAATCAGGTGAATGAAAAAATACTATCGATCCAATATGAGTTTCTTTTTTTAATTTTCATTAATAATATAATTAAAATTATTATATAACATGTGTCGAACAGTCTATCAATTCACATCTATTTAATGTTCTACAGGGACCAACAACTCTAGAAAATGAATGTTTTTCTAAGAAAAGAAGAAAAATAGAATATGCAAATGAAAATGAATTGCTCCTTAGCTCATCTGGAGTGGTGTTGGAGGTTAACGAAAGGGGGAAAAAATTTTACAAAAGTTTGAGAGATCTAGTGGAACGAATGTATAGACGTTATTTCCACTTACAATACAAAAACCAATCCAATGATTCCAAGAACCTTATTTTATCTATACTACAGGAACAGTTTCCAGAGAATTGGTCAATGAGACATGTCATACTTTTAATAGAAAAAATGTACAACAACAAAAAAGAAGGAATGAAAAAATAATATTCCTTTAAATGTTTGTCTAGAATTATTTATAAATATCACTTTTGTTATATTTACTTTTCATATATCAATATAGAAATTAAATAGTTTATTGTCATGTTACATTTTCAGGAAGATTATGAAAATCTCAAAAGATGAACAAGATGATATCAGAAATATGCCAGTAGGAATGTACAAAAAGGTGTACAAGGAGATGGTCAAAGAAATGGACAAAATTGCATTATAGGAGGAGCCATCTCAACAACAACATGCTTCAAATGTAATATGTAATCATTGAATTTCTTGATCATTAGGTACAATAAATAAATAATTTAGCATTAAATATTAATTTTCAAGTATTTTATTGCAGAAAATAAATGAAAATGGAACCCATTCAGCACATAAAATAGGACGACAAGGAAGAAAACGGTTGATATCTAAGTTTGTGAGTAATTGTTACTTCCTTATAACAAATTAACTAGATTTAATTTTTGTATTTTTTAAGTTGTTTTATAAAAATCATCATTGAATGTCTTCAAACAGGTGCTAACATACAAATAAGAACCATCAGATGAATTGATTGATATTGGGTTAAATATGGGTTGTGAGTATATGTTGGCATATAAGAAATTAATTCTGGAATTTGTAAGCATCTATCGATCTTGTTTTACTTAGCTCCATCTATAATTAATAGAAAAAAATTATTTTATATTAAATATATGATTTGTTATGGGGTATAAAACTTGCAGGAAACAAGGTATGGAACTGCACCAACAGATGAAGTTTTGAAAGATGGCATGGTACATGGTTTTGAAAGAATGTGTGTAGTTTATGAGTCAATTGTTGCTATGGTATGTCATTTTTCTATTCAATTTACATTGATGTATATTATTTAATATTGCAATTTTAATTATTCTCACCAATGCATATACACTCATTTCAGTTTATTTTTATCTTTTTAGATGGAAGGTGAAGAAGAAGAAAACAATCAACACCGTGAACAAAACATTCCTAAAAATAAATCAAGTCATGGAAGTAGCTCTAGCAGTGACAGCAGTTCAAGCGAAGAATGACGATCACTATGTTTGGATATCAAAACAAGGCATTGTATTTTTTGAAATATGTCTAGGAAATCAGACATTTTTTTTAATGTAATGGACATAGTGTCCCAATTGAAAGACAAAGGGATACCAATAACTGTCCCATCTTGTATGACAAAGATTGTCTTATTCATATATATATATATATAATAAAATATTTTTTAATTTATTCTATTGTGTTCTCCATTGTTGTTCTCAAATTCACTAATACAAATTTAATTTATATGAATATTGTTATAAGATATATATGTGTCGAATTTTGATGAATAATGAATTTTAAAAAACCACAATAATTATGATATGATATAAAAAATTAATCCAAACATCAAATTCAAGTGCATTAATAAAAATTTAATTAATATGAATATTGTTATAAGATGTGTCAACTTTTGATGAATAATGAATTTAAAATAATCACAATAATTGCACTGTCATAGGTCGATGATTCTAAAAAATACAAAATGAAAACCGGTGTGTGTCAGTTATTGTACACTGGTGTGTTTGTATTCTAAAGCGCATCGGTGCATTTCTACAACCTATGGGCACCACACAAATACCAAAACCAATTAAAAATATCGGTGTGTTTTTGCGTTATGGTGCACCGTTACATTTATGTGTCTATACGCATCGATGTTGTTGTATAACCTATGGGCACTGCACGAATACTGATACCAATTATAAATCTCGGTGCATTTGTGTGATATTGTGCACCAGGGCATTTATGTGTCTATACGCACCAGTGCATTTTTACGACGTAGTGGCACCGCACGAATACCGATACCAATATAAATCTCAGTGCATTTGTGTGATACTGTGCACCGGTGCATTTCTATAAGTCTATGCACCAGTGCATTGATATGACCTATGGGCACCACACAATCCCAAGACCAATTAGAATGACCACGTGCATTGTATCACCAACACTACGCCTGGTGCAGTTTTATACCTTAAAGGCTCAGTGCATTCTCCTTTGACCACCCCGAGGCACCTCCTACATTTACACACCGGTGTGTTAAAGCCAGAGTAGTGCACCGATGAAAGAAACATCTGTAAAAACCTCCAACCCCCGATTGTTTTTTAGTTGTGTTGAATTTCCGTTAAAAGCTCCACCAAAATCTTCATAACCATAAACGGATGTTGTAGAAAATGTGTTTTTAAAAATTTTGGCCAATTTTATAACACTAAAAACCTCCTTTACAACCTCCACTAGAGCCTAGAGGGTCTTTTCCTTGTAGTGATCACAAGAAACTGAATATTTCTTTAGTTAATGTAGGGAAAATGAAGAGGCTAGTTAATGCAAGTAAAAATTTTGTGCTTCTCATGATCAAGAAAAAGTATGATGTTGACTATGAATATTTTGAATGATCTGATGAAAAATTAAAATCTGATTTTTTTGATGTGGTAATTTAGCATGGCCAGATGTTTTAAGAACCAAGTGGGTTACCTCCCAAGAGGGGAATTCAGCATGAGATTCAGTTGCAACAGGATGTGCCACTTCCAAACATTGGTATGTATCGCATGTCAATTATGGAGAGTTTGGAAATCGTGAAGAAAATTCAAGAATTTCTAAACAAAGGTATCATACGCCCATCTACTTCACCATGTGGTTCACCAATTTTTTTCGTACCAAAGAAGGACAGGACTTGGTGCATGTGCATCAATTTTTTTGCAATGAATAAATCACGGTAAAGAATCACTACCCACTCCCACGCATTGATGATTTTCTAGATCAGTTGAAGTATGAAAGGTATTTCACTAAGTTAGACTTGCGAAGTGGTTATCATCAAGTTAGAATAGATGAAGAGGACATTTGGAAAATTTCTTTCAAAACTAGACAAGGATTGTTTGAGTGGTTAGTTATGCCATTTGGTCTAAAACATTCTCTAGCTACTTTCATGAGAGTAATGAATGATGCACTTAGACCATTTCTAGATGATTTCATCATTGTTTACTTAGATGACATAATTATATTCAGAAAATCAAGAGAAGAACATGTCATGCATGTGAACAAGTGTTGAGCAGTGGAAAAGGTATGAATTTACTATGTGTTTTCCCATTCTTTTACTTTAAACATAATTATTTTTACCTTAGAAAGATGGCTTATTACAAGAATTGTGGTAGAATTGTGAAGATTTATGTTTATTGTAAAATATGACTAAAAACTGCCTTTTACTGCTAAAAACAAGAATTAGGTGAGGTGAGCAGTTATACCAGAGGTGTGGCTAAAGTAAATGCAACTGCTGTTCCTCCAGCGTTAGACCAAATCCTACCAAAGACAAGGAAATCCGAACGCATCGCTAAGAAAAGGCAGGGGATGGCTCAGCTTCGGTTAAAGAAGATCAAGTGACAGCTAAATAAATAAGGGAATCGAATCCCTCAGGATCCTTCGATCTTGAGGGATCGTTGTTCAACCTCATCTTATTCCTTGTCTTGTCTATAAGAGTTTGATATATAAGGCAAATCCTTTAGTGATTGTAGGGGAGGAGATCCTTTGATTCAAAACATTTATTTTAATGACTCTCAGCTTTAGAGAGCGATCTCTGTAATACTTTTATGCTGGATTAATATAAAGGCACATTTCATTTCATCTTTCAAGCTCTAAAGTAACCCAACAGTGTTTCACTAGTGCTAAGGGCCCGACCCTGGTGGAATTACTCTGTTGTTTGTATTTCTATCCTTTGCTTACTGTCGTGTAATAATTGCATTTGGTTTCATTACAGTTACAGAGTTATTTAATTGCTGTTGATTTGAGTTCTGGTTTTTTGTGTGCGCCAATGAATTGCATCGACATTCTATTTTAGCAGGAATCATATTTACTGTCTTATTCATCTTGCTATCTCTTATAAAGCTTTTATGTTCTATACTTAATTATGTTTGATGTTCCACTGGATTATGGTTTGTTTCGATTGACTATTTCATAGTGTTGGCTGTCAACAAGGTTGGAGTTTAAGAAGACTTGTTACCTGATTGTGTTAAGTTTATATTTGTTGTTCAATTGATGTTTGTTGTTCAATTACTGTTTTTTGTTCATGTCTAATTCGTTAGGTTCAGATTTGTAGAGAGATTGTTTGCAGTTGTTGTGTACACATAGGAATTACGAATTGTTGTTCCTTTCCAATTCTTTCTATTAGAAGAAGTTCTTCTTAGTTATTTTCATCAGCAAGTAGTTCAATATCAGTTGCTCTTTGATTGATTGAAGAACAGGATTGTCAACTGTAGAGAACATTAGTTAATGCTTCCAAGTTCCCAGATTGATTGCCTTGTCTCAGTGTGATTTCAGTTGCATCGATTTCTAAGGGAAAGAGTTACTGCTACTATATCCGTGATTGATGTTTTGCAGAGTGAGTAGTTAATATTTCTGAGTATTTCCATTCATGTTACTGTAATTAGATTTCTTTACAAGAATCTGTTTACTCTTGTATTCAGAATACTATACTACATCTTTCATAGCATTACTCTTAGCTAAATTGCAGTCTCAAACAGAGTACATTCTTGAAATAAAAAGTTTCTCCTGGATTGATAATTAATGTAGGATAATTAGGTGTTTAAAAGATACCTTTTATGCCTCAACATTTTGGCGCCGTTGCGGGGGAGAGTGTATGCCATTTCAAAGGATTGATGCACAATTGATTTTCTTCTGCTCGCGAAGAATTGGGTATTAAAGACGGAAGGCAAGAACCTGCACATCGGGCAAGGAAGACACTTGCTCACATCCCGCTTCACAGAAAAATTACGTCAACTTCTTTCTTTAGGTAGGAATGAATGCTTGTTTTCTTGAATGAATAAACCAGCTAAGAAAAAAAAAATTCCTCCTAAACCTGAAAAACCTAAGGGACCAGTGACCCTTGGACGAACAACTTTCATTGATGAAATCCTTAAAAATACTAAATCTCAGCCATCAGTAGGACCTAGGAAAGTTATCTCTAGACAGCCTACTAGTTCCCTTCAGGCTACAGAGTCACCATCTGAAGCCTTTGCTGAGATACATAGTCAAACAGTGGGAATTGAGCAAGATTCCCAAGAAATTGAGAATCCCTACCCAATTTCTCCACAAGAAGGGAACTCTAGTAATCTCCATGAAGGAGAAGGGGAAATAGGAGAAGTAGAAGAACCAAAATCTCCTCTTGAAATAGTCCAAACAGTAAGCATTTCAGATAAGGGAAGTGTTGTCAAACTTATTCAAAACCAAGGACCTGAATCTCCTCAAATAGTAGGCCAGCAAGGAATACTTATTTTTCCAGACCAGGGAAGTGTTGTCAAGGCCATTCCTACTCCTTCTAGTGAGCCTAGGAATTCCCTTGAGATTCTGGAAGGATATTGACACATATTTGATCAAATGGACCAAAACCATAACCAAAACCAGAACCAGCAAACCTCCACACTTCAATATCCTATAGTAGATACTGCAGTTAATGCACCTATGAAAGCCATTCCCCTTAAAAATATTCCCACATTTCATGGCTTAATATCAAAAGATCCAAATGCATTTTTTTTCGAATTTGATGTGTTATGCAGGGGGTATGACTATACCACCGATCCCCAAAAATTAAAACTATTTCCTTCCACATTAAAAGGAGCAGCCTTACGATGGTTTATGGGGCTAGGTGGGGGTTTCATAACTGATTGGGATCAAATGAAAGCTGCATTTTTAAAGAAACATCAAGACTATTGCAGGTCTCGGGAACTAAAAGACGAAATATTCCAAATGACAGCAAAACCGAATGAAACCCTGGAAGAATATGTGGAACGGTTTCAATACAATATTCATAGATATCCTTATGCATCCTTACCCTTACCTGATAATGTGTTGAAAACTACATTAATTAGGGGAACGAAGGATCAATGGGTTGAAACATTGAATATTATGGGAAAAGGTGATATATATCAGGAAATTTATGCTAACATCATTGATTTGTGTATCAAGAGTTCGAGGGGCAATACAAGGCTAAAATCAGCAGAGTGTGACATGATTACAAGGGATAATAAGACCTCCAATGAAGGTGTAACTCATGTAGAGATTGGCAACCTGCTGGAAGATTTTAAAATAGATATTCTAGGGACTCTAACAACGCAGTTCGACACTATGCAAGCCAAACAAAAGCAAGTAGAAGCAGAGCAAAGTTTGGCAGTATTTTGTCCTAGATGGAAGAAGAAACACAGCCACAAAGAGTGCCCGCTGGATGTAATCATATTTTGTGCCATTTGCATGAAATAACACCCCAAAGAAGGATGTCCCTCGCTTCTTGGCCTAAAATCAGTCTATAAGGAGGAAAAAGAAGAATCAGAAGTGGTATGTCTGCTTAATCAGCGCCGACAATGGCAGCCACGATATTCAGGTATGCCAACTGATCCATTTTCTTCTTTTCAGCCTCCTCAATACAATGCTCCGCAATATAATGGAATGTGGAAAAATCAACCACCTTTCCCCAATTGGTCACAAAATCCATTCCCTACATCATCATGGCCAAATCAAACAAATCAAATTAATTGTCCAAATTTTCCTTTCTTCCCACCATTTTGGAAAAACAATGCTTATCCAACACAATGTCCCCCCTCTACTTCTCAGAGTCAGGCCTGACAGTAAAACTGGAAAATACCTACAAATCAGCCAGCTGGAACAATTCTCCTTTCTCAACCTACACTGCGAGCTCCCTATACAAACCCCCAGACCAACTTAAGACTGCAACTCCCAACCCAGCCCAAACCAAACCCAAACAATAGGCCAGTTCAGTCTGTCCAAATAATGGAACCACTAGAATTAGAAACTGAACTGAGGGAGTGTAATGACCTTCAATTAAGGTCTGGGCGTATAGTAGAAACAAAGAGAGACAAAAATGTTCATATTGAAGATCTGTTACCTGTAGAACAAACATTGCAAAAAGAGAAAGAAGTTCAACAACAAAATAAACAACAAGAAACAACCTCTTCTCCACCATTCCTAGAACGATTAATCATACCTCACCCATTAGAACATCTTGATTTTGATCTTCTGGGAGAATTTAAAAAAAAATTGTATAAAAATCCCTCTCCTCCAAGCTATCCAAGACATCCCTATTTATGAAAAAACCATTAAGGAACTGTTTATAAAGAAGCCAAAGAGGAGAACAACCACCAACCCAACTGTCCAAATAGTCGATACTTTATCTGACTTATTATCAGGAATGGAAACACCTGTAAAATATGAAGACCCAGGAAATCCTATAGTGACGGTGCAAATCAATGGGCAATTATTCCCAAATGCCTTAGTTTATTTGGGAGCTGCAATTAATATCTTAACAACCACCACCTGTCAAAAACTTGGCATTGCATCACTAGAACCAACAACAACCTTATTGGAATTGGTTGACTAATCGGTAGTCAAACCAGAGGGTACACTGCAAGATGTAATGGTATCTGTAGATTCCTGGGAATACCCTATTGACTTCTTGGTTATCAATCCAAAGAACCAGTTAGATGGACACCCGTTAATCCTAGGTAGACCTTGGTCGGCAACTTTCGATGCTTATATTGGATGTCGACAAGGCAACATGACAATAACAAGGGGAAATTATGTCAAGAATTTAGCTTTATATCCCCCAGCCCAACCAAGCCTATCAATAATCAAAACAAAAAAATAACATGTATCATATCTTATGGAAAATATGAGATCACCTCTAACTATAGAAGATGCCCTTGATTTTAAAGACCAAACAGAGGATGATATCATTAATAGTTTTATTAATAAACCATAAATCAGATCCTATCTACAATGTCACATGATCAAGGTAGCATTTGATAATAAAGAAGAAGAAGATCCTCAGAAATACATCCCTGATCAAGTAATACCCACTACTTCTGTGTACAATAGCAATATTGTAGAGATTGATTCGGGAAAAACTCTAAACATTAACAAAAATCTGACTGTTGAACAAGAAGAGAAGTTGGTATAATTACTACGGAAATATAAAGCATCCTTTGCATGGGATTATCCAGACATGAAGGGAAATTACCCCCAATTATGCATACACCACATTTATACCAAAAAAGATGCGAAACCCATTCGCCAACCCCAAAGAATACTAAACCCTCACCTTAAAGATATTGTGAAATCTGAATTAAAAAAACTATTGGATGTCAATTTCATTTACCCAGTATCTGATAGTAAGTGGGTCTCTCCATTAGTAGTGGTACCAAAGAAGAACGGGAAGTGGAGAAAATGTGTATATTACTGAGAACTCAACAAGGCAACCCAGAAAGACCGCTTTCCCCTTCCTTTCATTGACCAAGTATTAGACACATTGGCAGGAAAGAAATTCTTTTCTTTCCTCGATGGCTTCATTGGGTACAATCAAATCCAGATTGCCCCTGAATACCAAGACAAAAATACTTTTACCTGTCCTTGGGGGACATTTGCCTACCAAGTCTTAACATTTGGCCTATGCAATGCCCCTGCCACATTTCAAAGGGCCATTCTCAACATCTTTTCCGATTTAATAAATGAAGGGCTCGAAGTATATATGGATGACTTCACACCTTACGGAGATGATTTTGAGCCAGCATTAGAAAATTTAGAAAAGGTGTTGCAAAGATGTATTGACACTAGGATTTTTTTAAGCCATGAAAAGTGTCATATGATGATGACCGAAGGAGTTATCTTAGGGCACTATATTTCAGCTATTGGAATTCAGGTGGATCGAGCCAAAATTCAGATAATTTTGTTAATACCCACACCTACCACACAAACAGAGGTACATATCTTTCTTGGATTTTCTGGTTATTATAGGAGATTTATAGAACAATATTCTCGAATAGCTACACCTTTATATGCACTAACAGGAAATGTTGATGTTGTTTGGACATATAAATGTGACAATGCCTTCAATGATCTAAAAAAAAAATTGTATCAATAGCCCCAGTGCCGAGGGGCCCAAATTGGAATTTTCCATTCCAAATTTCATCTGATGCCTCAGACATAGTGATTGGAGCAGTACTTGCGTAGGAGGAAGATAAAAAACCATATGCAATATATTGTATCAGCAAAAATCTATCTCCTGTTGAACTAAATTATTCTGTGACTGAGAAGGAATTTTTAGTTGTAGTACATGCTGTAAATAAATTTAGACATTATATAACTGGGTATCCTGTAGTTCTATATACTGATAACTCGGCCATTAAATTTTTAGAAAATAAACCTGTAACAAATGGGAGAGTGACAAGATGGTTGATTTTACTGCAAGAATTGGACATTACAATTAAAGATCAACCTGGAAAAGAGAACCTTGTAACTGATTTTCTGTTAAGAATTCTAAAGCCAACAGATACAGAAGCATTCAAAGACCACTTCCCAGATGAACATTTGTTCGTTGTTACTGTTAGAACCCCATGGTATGCTGATATAGAAAATTATTTGGCAATAGGTAAATTACCTAAACATCTAACCCTTAATGAACGAAAGCAGATAATACAGCGTAGTACCTGATTCTCTTGGATTGGGGGCTACCTGTTTCATACAGGGTCAGATATGAAAATTAGGAGATGTGTCCGGGAAGACGAGGTATTTGATATTTTGAAAGCATGCCATGATGGTTCGTGTGGCATAGATTTTGCAGATCTTAGAACCGCCCATAAATTTTTACAGACAGACTATTATTGGCCTACCATTTTTAAAGATGCCAAAAAAATTGTGCAGGCCTATGATACCTGCCAAAGGGCAGGTCGTCCTAGGTAGTCTAACGAAATGCCTTTGAACCCACAACTAGTAATTGAACCATTTGAACGATGGGCACTTGATTTTTTTGGCCCTATTAGCCCCCCATCAAACCAAAAAATATACATTCTAGTTGCAACTGAGTATGTCACTAAATTGGTAGAAGCAGAGGCACTTTCAAAAGCTACAGAGGACTCTGTAATACAATTTATTTTCCAAATATTTGTGCGATATGGCCTCCCAAGGGACATAATCACAGATGGAGGACCGTATTTTGTAGGTAATAAAGTCACTGAAACACTACAGAATTACCACATTCAGCACAATATTACAACCCCATACCACCCACAAGAAAACGGCCAAGTAGAGAGCACGAATAAAGTGATTGAGTCTATATTGACAAAAACTATTGCCTCACACAGACATGACTGGGCCTATAGATTTCCAGAAGCCTTGTGGGCATACCGAACAACATGGAGAGCCACTGTGGGATATTCACCATATCAATTGGTATTTGGAAAAGAGCCCATATTTCCAATAGAGTTTGAAATTCAAACACTGAGAACAATCCAAAAGGTGGGTCTAGATTTAAGTGAAGCCCGGGCCAAAAGACTGCAGCAAATTAATGAGTTAGATGAAATTAGGCTCTTTTCTCTTCAGCACACTGTATTAATTCAACAACAGAGAGAAATATGGCATGACGCCCTTATCAAAGAAAAGATCTTCCACGAAGGAGACTGGGCACTCCTATATGATTCCAAGTTTCAGGATTTTCCAGGAAAACTACAGACACGATGGCTCTGACCTTAGGAGATACAAAAAGTGAATGATAATGGCACCAGTACATTAACCACCATTGATGGATCTAGAAATTCCTTCAAAGTAAACGGTCATCGAGTATGATTGTATCATAAACCGCTTACTCGAGAATCCTTCTACCAGCAATTACGGGAAGATTCTACCATGCAAATTCTGGCTGAAGAGGATAACTCCTCCTCAACACCCATTCATTAAATCATTTCTTTCCTTTGAAATTTGTACATAAAAATTGTTCATTTATTTTGTTTGTTTGTTTTATGGAATTCTGTTTTATTTCACTTATTTTGAGTTTTTGTTGTTCCTTTCGAAAAGAACAGCAGCTTTGCTAAGAGTGTTTTTGTTTTTCCTTTTGAAAGGAATAGAAGTCGTGCTGCTTATTTTCACTGTTTTATAGATTGTTTTTTTGTTCCTTTCGAAAGGAATAGCAGTTTCGCTGATTCATTTTGTTGTTCCTTTCAAAAGGAACAACACTTTTCACAGATTGTTTTCTTGTTGTTCCTTTCCAAAGGAACAACATTTCCACAGATTGTTACTGTTGTTCCTTTCCAAAGGAACAACACCTTTTGAGTGGATTATTTTTTTGTCTTAGACCAGCATTTTGAGGATTTCTGATGACTCTTCTAAAGGCAAACATATTATTTATACAAAATCACACAAATTAAAGCTTACTGGAATCAGAAAATCAAAAGAAATTTTCATTTTTTAAGAAATTGTTTGGTAATGATCAGAAAAAGGAAAAAGGACATAATCAATAACATGAATTTGTTTTCTTGCTATCACTAGAATTAATATGATCGATTATCCTTATCATGTTGGTTCTTCCTCAAATCTTTCTAACTTTCTTTTATTTTTACTTATGGAGTAGGAATAAGGGCATATTATTTTCTATTGAGATGTTTAGACTTCTTCCACCATCCCTACTCTTAAGGAGGGTTGAGCCATCCTTTATATATAAGTAGGAAAGTGCTATATGAAAAAGAAAAAAATATTTATATATTTCACTAACAATTTTATGAGATGGTAGATGGAGGATAGGGGGTCTCATCAAGAGCCAGCCTACCATGATCATAAGGAAGCAAGTGAAGTGGCATTCCCATCATGGCCACCACACCAGGGATATGGTCCAATGGAAAATTGAAAGAAAAAAATACTAAGAATTCCTTGGAACAGGAGGTCTCATCACGAGCCGTCCTGCCCACTTTTCACTTCTTCCTGGTGAATGGCATTGTGATTCATCTGGTCCCCAAGCCAGCACAATGGTCTCCGTTATGACATTCAACAAGCACTTCCTAGGCATAAATAAAGGACAATGGTTCCAAGGGTGAGAAAGAAACTTTGTCAAGGTTATGGACACCTGTGGGCAACAGAGCTCTACTGATGGTATTAGAGTCACAATTGTACACATCAATAGTAATATTAAACCCTTTTTCCTATATCTCTATCTAAGTATCAAATGAAATTATGAATCTTAAACCATTGATTTCGAACCTATTATACATGAAAATCATCATAAATTGATCACATTAGTTTGAGTGGGTAATAAATGCATTTGTACTTTTGTTCATCTTAGCTGTCCCTTCTCCTTATCTTTAAATCATTACAAACGTTTCTATATCTATTGATGATTTAATCACACACATCGATTTCAGTAAATGCAATAATTTGATTGATTGTATCATAAGTATGCATGCTTTTTCCTGTTGTACAACTGTTGTGCAGTACTTTCCTCTCTTATTTGATGGTCGAGGACGACCTATCATCCTCTAGGGGGGGCGCAGATGCGTCTTAATCATTGCATGCAGATCAAATCCCTATTTTACCTGTACACAAATCAAATCCCTACATTAGCCAGACTCCAAAAGGAGTTGGCACAGGCTCGACTGGAAAGGGAGAAACTGGAAGAAGATACTGTTCCTAGAAGGAAATATCAAGAATTGCAGCAGCAGATGAAGATCATCCATGAAGCAGACGCTAAAGCCCATGAGAAGTTTCGAAAGGCAGAGGAAAAGGTTGAAAAGGTAATGAATCAATTAAAATTAGCCTAGAATCGAATGGACACTCTCTGCTCATTATACACAGATGTTTTAGCTTGTAGATGCCCTGCCAAAAATTATGATTTATTTTTATTAGAAATATATTTACAGCTAAAGATTAAGGCAGTTAGGGCAGGAAAATCTATAGAGTTAAAAACTATAGATGATTTTGTGACATGTTCCAAACTCTATGGGGTAAAGATACAGTGTCTCATATGTGAGTTCTATTTGCATAATCTCATAATGGAAAATGATAGTGAGACAAATCCTAGCCCTTTTGTCAGTGACATCCAATACTAGGTGTTTATTTCCTTTGTTGTTAATCAGTTAAAATGGCTTAAAGCCTATAATATTTTTCAAAGGAAGGAAAATGAATTAGATTTGTGGGTTAGAAGTGAACCTAAGCACCCGGTACAATTATGGGCTAGGCAGAAGAATTTGATGATAAGAGAGGGTGTTATCCAGGCATTGGGGCCTGTCCATAAATCAATTGTCTTGAATGGGATAGACTATTTTCTATCTATTAGAAACCAGGCTTACATAGCAGCTAAGGTCCAATGGGGAATTTTCAATCAGAATGTTCAAAATAGAGAACCATTTAACTATAAAAAATTTGGATTAGTTGTAGACCGCTTGGTTTCCTATAGCAACCTCATTTTCAGGGAAGGAATATTCTAGCGAGGGTGTAGGTTTCAAAACCCCATTGCATGGTATCCTGCTACAGATTACAAAGCCACTTATGAAATACCCGAAGGACAGACAGGGCATGTCTTCGAAGCATTAGCTGCAATGCATGGTTTTAGGCCTTTTGATGAAAAACCTTCTCCAGCTTATTCTTTAACTGCTCTGCATGTGAACTATAGTTTTCATGAGGACATGAAAAAGGGTAAGCAGGGGGGTATGTTGAGTAGTGGAAAAGGTATGAACTTACTATGTGTTTTCCCATTCTTTTACTTTAAACATAATTCTTTTTACCTTAGAAACATGGCTTATTACAAGAATTGTGGTAGAATTGTGAAGATTTATGTTATTGTAAAATATGAATAAAAACTGCCTTTTACTTCTAAAAATAGGAATTAGGCAAGGTGAGCAGCTATACCAGAGGCATGGCTAAAGTAAATGCAATTTTTTTTCCTCCAGCGTTAGACCAAATCCTGCCAAAGACAAGGAAAGCCGAACGCATCGCTAAGAAAAGGCAGGGGACAGCTCGGCTTCGTTTAAAGGAGATCAAGTGAGAGATAAAGAAAGAATGGAAGCCAATCCCTCAAGATCCTTCGATCCTGAGGGATCGTTGTTCAACATCATCTTATTCCTTGTCTTGTTCGTCAGAGTTTGATATATAAGGCAATGACTTTAGTGATTGTAGGGGAGGAGATCCTTTGATTCAAAACATTTCTTTTGTAATATTACATTTTATTGACTCTCGGCTTTAGAGAGCGATCTCTGTAATACTTTTATGCTCGATTAATATAAAGGCGCATTTCATTTCATCTTTCAAGCTCTGAAGTAACCCAGCAATGTTTCACTGGTGCTAAGGGCCCGGTCCTGGTGGAATTACTCTGTTGTTTTTATTTCTATCCTTTTTCTTACTATCATGTAATAATTGCATTTGGTTTCCTTACAGTTATAGAGTTATTTAATTGTTGTTGAGTTGAGTTCTGTGTGCGCTAATGAATTGCATCGCAATTCTATTTTAGTAGGAATCATATTTACTGTCTTATTCATCTTGTTATCTCTTATAAAGCTTTTTTGTTCTATACTTAATTCTGTTTGTTGTTCCATTGGATTATGGTTCATTTCGATTGACTATTTCATAGTGTTTGTTGTCGACAGGGTTGGAGTTTAAGAAGACTTGTTACTTGATTGCATTAAGTTTATATTTGTTGTTCAATTGATTTGTGTTGTTCAATTACTGTTTGTTGTTCATTTCTAATTCATTAGGTTCAGATTTGTAGAGAGATTGTTTACAGTTGATGTGTACACATAGGAATTATGGATTGTTGTTCCTTTCCAATTCTTGCAATTAGAAGACGTTCTTCTTAGTTATTTTCATCAACAAGTAGTTCAATATCAGTTGCTCTTTGATTGATTGAAGAACGGGACTGTCAACTGTAGACAACATTGGTTAATGCTTCCAAGTTCCCAGATTGATTGCCTTGTCTCAGTGTGATTTCAGTTGCATCGATTTCTAAGGGAAAGAGTTATTGCTACTGTATCCTTGACTGATGTTTTGCAGAGTGAGTAGTTAAGATTTCAGATTATTTCCATTCATGTTACTGTAATTAGATTTCTTTACAAGAATCTGTTTACTCTTGTATTTAGAATACTATACTACATCTTTCATAGCATTACTCTTAGCTAAATTGCAGTCTCAAACAGATTACAATCTTGAAATAAAAAGTCACTCCCGGATTGATAATTAATGTAGGATAATTAGGTGTTTAAAAGATACCTTTTATGCCTCAACGACAAGGTACTTGATGTCTTGAAAAAAGAGAAATTGTTTTTAAATATGCTAAAGTGTGAGTTTGGAAAGAATTCTTTGGTGTATTTGGAACACATTTTTGGAGGAGGTGAGTTGAATATAGACCCTTTTGAAGTATAATTCATTCTAAATTGGCCCAAGCCCAATAAAAATACAGAGGTAAGAAGCTTTCTTGGGGAAGCACAGTATTGGAGGAAATTCATTGCTATTTTTTCTTCCATTGCATCTTTTCTACATGCATTGACAAGTGTCAAGAAAGTATTCCATTAGGGAGATCTACAACAAAAATAGTTTGATGCTTTAAATCAAAAGACAAGTTTAGCACTGGTATTAGCACTTCCAGATATTAGATAGCCATTTGAGATCCAAACAGATGCAAGTGATTATGCTATGGGAGTAGTGCTCATGCAGCATAGTAAGCCTATTTCGTTTCATTCTGAAATTTTTAATGGAGTTGTGACTAATTATACCACCTATGATAAAGAGTTATATGCATTGGTACAAAGTGTAAAGAAATGGAAGCACTATTTGATGAGGAATAATACCATTATCCATACTGACCATCAGCCATTGCAGTACTTACAATCACAATCAAAGTTGCAGCAATCATGACATTTCAGATGGAAGGTATTTCTACAAAAAAATCATTTGGTTATCAGGTACAAAAAGGGAATCTACAATAAGGTAGCTTATATGCTCTATAGGAATATTGTAAATTCATCTATTATACTCAAGCACAATTAAATTATGCATGAAATTTACATTGAACAATATGCATATGATAGTTATTTTCAAGATGTGTATGAAAGCTTGAGTTAAAGAAACCAAAATGAAGAGTTAGATTATCATGTGCATAATAGTTTGTTGTATCACTTGGGCAAGTTATGTATACCACAGGGAAAAAGAAACAGTATCATAAGGGAGGCACAGACGTCATTGATTGCTGGACATTTCAGTGTAGGAAAGGTAGTAGCGAATCTCCAAAGATATTTTTATTAGCCATGCATGATTGATAGTGTATCTCGTTTTATTAGAGGATTTTATTTATGTGCAACAAGTAAGCCTAGCAATAGTAAACTTGGATTGTACACTCAACTTCTAGTTCCTTCACATGCTTGGGAGAGTATCTCAATGGATTTTGTAGGTGGTCCTCCTATGTCAAGGAAAGGTCATGATTACTTGTATGTTGTGGTAGATAGATTCAAAAAAATGTGTCTTTTGATGCCTTGTAAGAAAACAATTACATTTGAAAAAACCGTTAATATTTTTTTTCAAAATGTATGGGTTCATTTTTGTCTCCCTACCTCTATTGTAAGTGATTAGGATTCTTGGTTTGTTGGGAATTTTGGTCAAAATTATGGGACATAATGGACACAAAGTTGAAGAAGAGTACAACATTTCATTCGAAAATAGATGGTAAAACTGAGGTGGTAAACAGGACAGTTATTCATCTTCTTAGAGGTTATTCTAGTAAGCATCCCAAGTTGTGGGATGAACAGTTGCATTACATTCAGCATGCATATAACAGGGCAAAGCATTCTTACACAAACACATCGCCATTTGAGGCATGTTATGGTTACTTGCCAAGATTGCATTTGGATTTCATATTTAAGAAAGATGTTGCTATAGATATTCATAGTGAAATAGATAAGGCAAGAAATTTCATTGAGAAAATTCAGTTGATACATCAGACAGTGAAAGAGAAACTTGAAAAGAGTTAAAGAAGCTACAAGGAAAGGCATGAAAAACACCGTGTTGATCACAAATTCTAGATTGAAGATGAATTTTGGTTGCATATCAACAAATAAATATTGCAAGGGGAAGGTAAAACTCTCAAGACAATCCATTATGTTCCATTTAAAATTCTGGGAAAGATTGGTACTAATGCAATTAAGCTAGATTTGCCTCCTTATATGCAAATATATTATGTCGTTAATGTTGAGAATTTGAGATTGTTTGAGCCTCCTTTGATTGATGATCAAGGAGAGCATGTTCAGATACCACAAATATATGATTTCTCACCAGCATATCTAGATGAACTTCAGCAAGATCTCATGCTTGACAGAATAATCAGAACTTCAAGAAGAGGTAATGTCAAATACCTTAGAGTGGGACTCAAGGGACAAAATCCTTTAAAGGCCAAATGGATGGAGAGTAAAAGGGTGAGGGAGTTGCACCCTCACATGTTGAACAATGGATAGTATCTTTTGTGCTCCAAAAGGCTTCTAGTGGGGAGGAATGATTAGGAGCTCAGTATTTAGCCAAAAATTGAAATTGCTCAGAAATGCTTCAAACTAGAATGACTAGATAGAGCTCATCATCGGGATTCCAATGCAACTTGTTTCATCAAAATCAGAGTTTGTACGAGTGATTTATGATATTTTGTTCATTTTCCCAAAAAGGTAAAAATTGTGCAGAACAATGACAGACTAATGACTTGGAAGTCTAGTCAACACCTCAGGAATATTTAGGGAATATTCTCTAGTTTTTCAGCCAGTGACACTATGACAAGTGTCATCTCTAGATTCACCAATGTTTCTTTGGGAAGTTGAAATTTTCTCCTATTTACTAAGTATAGAATTATTACTATGGTGGATTATTTTATTGGTGTAATTTATAGGCCAATGGGAAAGGGCTACATGCTGCAACCGAGAGCCAAAGAAATTCGCCAGATAATCTTCAGTTGGTGGCATGTATATGCGTAACCATCTAATCCTACACTTCAAAACTTTAATAAACCATATAATTAGTCACTGCATTCAACCATTTCACAATGGTAGTTTAGGAGTGAAAGACATAAGACAACAACAATGATTTTCGATTTTTGATTGCGCGGTAAGTGATGTGGTGATAAGGTGGGTCCCACCAATCGCATCGGGGATTTTTATGAGCAGGAAACATAAAGCGTTAACAAGGTGGTGAAATTCCAATGCAATATATCGCATCAGGGTATCACAATCGCAAGACAGAGTAGGAATCATAGAATGATTTATAGCGGGGCTACGCCGCGATCTATGATCTACAGAGATTTAAATATGTTAAGTAGTGTATTGATACAATAATTTGTGGTTATGTTATGTTAATTTGACATTAAAAGATAAGTGTGGGTTAGCACTAAATGCACTTAACCCCACTTAAACACCACTTATCTTAACATTAATCGCATACTTGTCTTGGCAGTGCCTTTGGCAGACCTTCTAGATTTGGCGGACATCCACATTTAGTGGAGTTAACTGGCAGACATCCAGATTTAATGGAGAAAAACTAGGAAAAAATGGTTTTTTCATAACTTTGGCAATTTTCGGCCAAAATTGGCTTAGGAGAAGTCATTCTTGGTAGATTTTGATGTTTTGAAGCCATTGGAGCAGGTTGCGGAGGCAACAGGATACTGTAAGAAAAAATTTTGCACAATTGAATATAATACAAAGGCCCACACTATGAAGTTGGACCAAGGAGATGTAGCCCAGGAGGGGTGAACTCCTTCATCAAAAACTTGTGTATTTGTCTCTATTATTTGTGCTTGTTGTGTTTTATTATGTTTTTGTTTAGCATTGAGTTTCTGTGCTTTTAAGTTCATGAAATACACTTAATCTCACAAAGTTCAATGAATTTTCAATCATAAACACATGTATAAACCCTTGTATGGTAAGCAAACCAAAGCATTTTCATGTTAATTCTGACACTGATATTAGTAAAACATTAACTGACAATCAATTTCACATCAGGAAATGTGCTTCGGTATGGTTACTTCATATTCCTTTATCTGATTCCTTCCAAATTATTGGCTTGCGGGTTACACTCATGCTAGATTGATGTGGGATGCATTAATTCCTTCCTTCCAATAGATATTTTCCCATAAAATATAGCTCATTGCTCTGCGAAAAAGATCAAGAGTCATTTTTTAGCACCTATCGGTCTAATTTATGAAGGTGAATTACAAAATTTGTTTTAATATCAATCCATTTTGGTAAACTTAGAAGCAGGCACAAAGTATATGGATCTTAGATTTAACTAGTGTAGGAAGTAGTCTTTTAGATTAAAACAATGGAAATAAATATTACAAATGGAAATTCATATTACAAATATAATATATTTATTGTAAATAAAGCATAAAATTCTAATCTATAAGCATGAACAAGTGAATAATGATTTTATTTGAATCATAGTCAACAAGGAAGAGACTCTTCTCTTAGAGATCGTGGTTGTCCTTCCTTATGATTTCTGTTTCAAAAATAATAATTTCACCATAAAGCATAACACACCTGATTTAAGAAAGCAAGAAAGGAGGAATGCATAAACACAAATTCTATTCCAATTCTTAGTTCACAAGGAAGAGGCTCCAACTTGGAGACCTGGGTTGTCCTTCCTTATTCAAACTAGTCACTGAAAGGAGATCAATTCTAAAATTTGAATGGTCATGACATACTAATAATTTTATATAGAAAATATTCACAAGAGATTATGATAGAAATATACAGAAAACTAAAATGCTAACATATTCACAATTATGCACATCAATTAACAATATAGCGTTCTTAGCTTAAAATGGGGGCCCTCCACCTTTTCTTGGTACACCTCTAAGAAAATCAGCTACATTAATTCACCATTCACATCCCACAGCAATTATGCATAAGAAATATAAATCAAGTCTTCAAATGCATTCATAAAGAGATCAATCACAATGATAATAATAGTATGTTCATAGTTGATGAATAATTGTGCTTAAATAGGCTTAAAGTATAACAAAATCAACTATAATGGTTGTAACAACTAGAAAGAGTCCTATTCCACTTAGTAGGGTCAAACTCATCCTTTTTTGCACAAAATTTGGAAAGATTCCATAAAATCAGAAAACTTCCCCTAAATCAAGGGATTTTCTGAATGATTGGTCAAGTTTGATCAGCTTTGGCCCGGCTTGTTCTTACTCATTTGGAGTGTGCCAATAGGAGTCTCTCCATGCTTTGTTCATGTAATTATTGAATCTATATTTATTTTATGACCAAGTGTCCTGCACATATGACTTAAATGGAGCCATTATGTGAAATTATGTTTCTACCAAAAATAATTTATAATACCCAATTTTTACTAAAAGTTCCAAAAATTGAATGACATAATTATTTTACCTTAAAGTGAAAAAAGAGGAAAAAATATGACAAATATGATCCTGATATGATGGTAAGGGATGATATAAAGGTGTAATATGCATGGTTAAAAAGGGTCAAAATTGAGGGCCAACATCTCCCCCTTGTTGATCCACAAGCATGCCCTCATCATTGTCTTTGTCTTTTGGACCTCCTACCCCTGCATGTTGGTCTTCCTCTTGTTCTGCATGTGGATCTACCCCCTAATATAGAATCTTCTAACTGATCGGATTGCAAAATTATGTCAATACCTGCTTGTCCTTTTTTTTCACCCTTGTAGATTGGACTCTTTACCTTATGTTTCTCATATTTTTACTACCTGTGTTTCTTCTCTTTTAACCATCTGTATGCTTGTTTTGAAATGAGGATGTTCTTTGTTTCTAGTTTCTTCATTTTCTTATTCAACCTATTGTTTTCTTTTACAATATTAATGTTTTTCTCCTTGTACATTTCACTTTCCTTCTTTATATTTATTTCCATGATTTCATTTACCCAGAACTTTGTGTTTAATTCTTTCATCTTCTTGGCATGCTCCTCATAATGAATCTCTTTGGAAACCTCTTTGATATTATTTGTGTTATATTCTTTTTGAGTCTTTGATGGTTCACCATGAACCTCTTCAGGATTTCCTTTGATCTTCTTTCCATATGACTAAGATGATGATCCATAAATCCAATAATCATCAAAATAAGAATATTTTTCTAGCTCTCTAAGCTCTTATTGGGCTTCCCATTCTAACTCTTCAATGATCTCACAATGTGATTGTTGAGGTGTACTAAGAGGAACTTCTTATAATATTTATACATCAATGTATTTATCTCCCTTAGAAGGCTCTTATATCACCTTATTCCTTGAATTATTTGGGTAAGATACAAAATATCTCTCCCTTTCAATGGTTATGCCCTCTTGCTTCTTTTTGGATCTATTTCTTGGAAACAATGGTGATTGCATAACATCTCTGGAAAGATGCAATTGTTCAAGTGCTTCCTCATTTCCAACTGGTTCTTCCTCCCTTTGAAATTCTACAAAATGATTTTTATCCAAGAATATTTCCCATGTCTCACCTTTGTTTTTCAAATAATATTAATTAAGGGTTTTTATTAAATCTTGATGAAATTACTAGTTTCTTTGCTTCGAGTCTTATGTTTCAGTCCTTCAACCATTTTCAATAAAATTCTAGAAAATAAATAAGGGAATTTTAGTTTACAGTCACCTTTTAGATTTTGAACGAATTTGATATGATATAGATGTATTATGCTATAACTCCCATCACAGGTGAAGTATTTCTGAATAATAAGAACCAATTCTAGCCATGGTTCTCTCAACCATTCCCTTGGAATCCCTTTGGTTTTGTCAAATCTTCATTTTATTTTCTTTTCTAGAAATTAGTTCCATCCCTTCTCTTTAAAATGTTTCCCTTTATAATGTTCTTCCCTTGTCATTGATAGATTTGTGGCTTGAGAAAGGTACTCTAGTGTGATTGGAATAAGAATGCCTCCTACCATGGTTTTATCATTATCATAGTTAGACACCAACATCTCTGTCAAATTTTCATTGTGCCCATTAAATTTTCTAAGAAACTCTAATAAGCCTGCTTGATATAGTTTATATAGTCTCCTTATTCCAATTTTATATTTGAAATCATGTGGGCTCGATTATGCTTCCCATATTAAATTCTGAATGGCTCTATTATTTCTTGTTTTGGTCTTTGTACCAATTTAAATAACCTTGAATAGTGGATAATATCATGGACAAGGTGATGACTCTATTTTAAAGAGAATAATTTCATTTGCAGTCTTAAATAACAAAGAAAATACTTTTGTATTTTGAAGAGAAATTCAGCTTGTAGATGTATTCGAAGAAAAACAATTTTTTTTTATAATAACACAGAGGTGTCACTTACCATGACTCTGGTCTGAATGTTGTTTATAAGAACAAGGAGAAATTTCTGATTGTTGAATACCCACGAAGATGAGGAGGAATTAAAATACCAAATTCTGGATTGTTATGCAAATTCTTGGTCACTGAAAATAAGGGGCAATTTCTGAACTTGTAATGTCAAATTCCTGGGCTGAGATGAAAAATTTCCCAATGTTGAATATCCATAAGAAGCAACCTATGTCTTTTAACACTTTGAAATTTTTATTTCTGGGAAATAAGAAGCAATATTTGTGTTGTAATTCCTCCAAAAATCGACTTCTGAACAAAATCTATGCACTCTTACGGTCTTCTGGCACCTTTTTCTTCTCTGGCAACTACCACTCCGTTTTCAAAATGCCATCTACAATTTTAGCACTGTCATGTAGTCATCAACACTTCGGCTTTGGTTTTTTAACACCACTTGACACCACCATGCACTAGCTATGTTCTAAGGTTTGTGTAGATAATTTTAGTGAATTTCAGTCACTAGTGATCAAATTATGCTCTTTCATGTGGTTGATAGGGTCCTAGGGTAAAGTTGTATAGTTTCAATAGGTTATCAAATAAAAAATTGATCATTGGTTAGTCTACCAAGGTTTTTACTACTCCTTTAGGCCCATGGTCAATAAACATCATCATGGTCACGTCACTACTTTTTCAAGAGTCTCTTGGTCATCTTGGTCATCAATCATCTCATCCTTCCATGTAGTTTCATCATTAGGTCATAGGGTCAAAATCATGAAAATATGTCATTTAACAATCAAGGTCACCATTAAGAGGAGTAGTAATAGGGAAAAGTATCTATAATGATATCAAGAAATGTATTTTTATATTTATCATGACGTAATATATGTAAAAAGGTTCCAAATTTGCAGTACACAAGAAATGAAATCAAATGGTTAAAAGACAAGGTGGGGCCACATTATCACCGAAGAGAAAAAAATCAATTTCCAACCATTTAAAAGACGAACCAAGCATGGAATTTGCTCATTTCACCTTCATGAGACATCATTCTATCAGCAAGGAGCTTTCCACCCTCTGAAAAAATATTTCTTGCCTTGGGAAGCTAAGTTTCCTTGCTGTGTTACGCATTTCACTCGTTGCGCTACACTTTTCTCAAGACTGCTGCGCTTTTATTAAGGAAGGGAAATTCCTCATCTACAGTGGTTGCTTCATCAAGGAAAGGTTCCATCACACCAAATAAATTAAGTGGGTTACTATACACCTCTTTTTCAATTCATTCCATGCTTGAAGGCTGATAAATCCTCTCTCTTAGGGTTTTTTGTGTTTTTTTTCAAGCAAGTCTCTTTGGTCTATTTTTCTGAGAAAAAGCCTTGAATTCATGCTCACTCACCCTCCCCCACCTTTCATATACCATCACTGACGCTCCCCATCATTCCTTACCCACATTTTCATCATTTCCCTACAAACCCTAGCCTACATTACACTTTCCTAGGCTAGGACTATTTCTTTCCCTTTTGCACCCCTTCCCCTCATTCATTTCCTAATATTCCACCTCCCTACACTCCCTAGCATCTATCCCTACTCCCATAAATTTTCCCAAGAATTTAGACACCCTTAAACTCTTTCATTCCCTTCCATTCCTAAAACAGCCCAAAATCCCTTGTTTTCCTACACTAAAACCTTAATTTCCCTTCCTAATGAGCTACTAGGGTTTCTCATGGATTCAAAGAATACATAGAAAAGGAGGCATAAGGGAGGTTATATCATCTGGTATGAACCCACTACAATACAAGACATCATGGCTTCACTATTTCTTAAGAAGTCATTCCAAGATGTGGGTTGCCTAGGTTTCTGTGAGAAAATTCAAGAAGTTGGTTTCAATGACAAGTTAGCAAGCCTATTTTCCACCAACTTGGTGAGATACGAAGCCAAAATAGTAGGGATAGGCTTCATCATATCATTAGAGGTGATTGGCATAAATTTTAGGGTTTTGAGGTCATTTGTCACACATAGGGACAGTATTACTTCAAAATTAGTTCTGAAGTAAGGAATATGAATTTGGAAAAAGTGAAAGAGGTTTTCTTCCATCATAGACAAATGAAAAAAATTTCCTTTAGTCTATACATAGGTGTTATTAATTTATACAATTTCCCAAATTACAGTTGCTACAGGAGGTTTTATGCACTTTTGGACAACTTGACTTCAAGTCAGTTTTTCAGGGGTCTGGAGAAGGTGTTTGCAGTGTGTTATGACTCTATTGTGTATCAAACATCCTAATATTTCCAAAACTACCAATTTTAGCCCAAAAATCCTCTAGGAATGCCTCCAAACCACCCTCCAAACATTTTTCTACGATTTTCTCATAATTTTCTACTTTTTTCCAATTTTTAGCGACAAACTTCAAACATGGATTCTGGAAAAATGGGAAAGTTTTTTTGAAAGCTAGAGGATTTTGGGTTCATAACATGCCAGAGAACATAAAACTCTCTCTGTTCTATAAATATTTTTATGGTTATATAGATATAGCCCCATATTTGAGCCTTATTTTTGTAGAAAACCCATAAATTTTGGCAATTTCATGGTGCTAAAAGCACAGTGCCTTGGCACTATGCTTTTCCCTCAGAGGTCCAAATCACCTAGACTATATATCAATAAATATATTATTACCTACATATTTAATTTATCTACTTTTTTCCATGTCAGTAAATAGGTTGGGAGAAAAATGCAAAAAATAGGCTAAAAAACCACTTTCTTCCACTGTTTTGACTGAGGCGCTGCGCTTTTGGAGTAACCTTGGGAGAATGCATTTTTCTTAGCCTTGGAGAAGACATTTTTCTTTATTAAGTAATCTCTTGACAACTAGACATCCTATTATTTACAATGGTACCTTCAGATCTACATTTGGAGCTCAAGAAGGCAACCAAAATTTGCCTACAAGATGGCGCTGTGTTTTTCCTTGTTGGTGCTGCGCTTTTCCCTATTGGTGCTACGCTTTTCCCTGTTAGTCATTTTTTCGATTTTCTTCAGTGAAATTTGGTTTTCCATGATGTAAATATTATTTTTTTTAGTTGACCCGGTGTATATGAATGTAAATAGGCTTTTAATGTCAATTTTTTGTAATTATGAAGGTCATTTATGATGGGTAGGTCAGTCAAAGGCTAAAAGGAGAGTTCTTTTTAACCTCCCTAGTCTTGGGTTTTGGTTGGAGAAATTTGTGTAAAATGATCCTATCTTGAGGGATTCGACCCCTCAGAGAGGGTAAGATGGTTTCTAGCTTCATAATCAAGGTTTGACATTAGAAAGTAGAAGGCTTGGAGTCTTGTGTACAATTGACATTTTCATAAATATAAGTTCAGTTGCAGCATATTTATAGGAATTCATGTGGTATGATTTTGTGGCATATTTTTTCTATTGTAATTCACTTTTATGAATGCTTGATTCTTCTGCTTTCCATATCTATGATTTTCAGTGACTTTCCTATAATATGATGAACAAAATTCTCTATGCTTATGCTCTATTTTGGTAGCAATTTCATGTTTATGTAGCTCATCTTCTGATAAATGAATTCATGTTAGTCATGCTCATTTTGATCCTCTGCTTTCCACCCTACACTACAATTGACAATCCTAAAGTTCCATTGAACATTCCTACTAGCCCCTTTGTATCCCTGCAACTATCATCTTTTGGATGTGACCTATTTTCCTTGGTCTCTCCTCCTGATCCAGCAAAAACCCTAAATTTTCAAAACCTTAGAGCTGAACATACCTAGCCTAAAATCCTTTCTTTCTCCAGGAAAACATTGGTTGTGATCATAGAGAGATCCTTCTTTGGTTTGGTAGGGCTACCTGCCAAACTAAAAGGTTGGTTTGAGGTTACCTCCATTGATTTCCATTCTCAACCTTGGGATATTGCGGAGGATAACATTTTTTGCGTCGTTGTCAAGTAATGAAGGATAAATCTTCCCTGGGAAAGAACGACAAAGATTAGCCCTGATTGTTGATGGTGAACAGTGTTCAGGCACAAGAAGGTTGTGCATCTTTCCCCTGGCGACTCTAGTTTTGACGAATCCAAAAGTTTATAATTTTTATGGTGAATCTACTATTCGAAAACTGATAACTTGAAGAAAATCTTGGTGACTTCACTATCTTCAATATGAATTTAGTTGTTAGAAGGTATGCTCCTATGAATCGTGCTCATATTCCTAGTTTTCCAAATTGAATACCTTGCATAGACTGGAAAACTTATCTTCCTAAATTCATAGATGGAAAGGAGGATGAACCTATTCTGCATCTAATAAAATTTCATTGGCATACATAAGGTTGAGATTATTTTTCCTAAGGATTGTTTAATGAAACTTTTTATGGCTACCTTGGAAGGGAAAGCAAGATCATGGCATGAAGGGTTGAAGCCAGGTAGCTTATTATCTTTTAAATTTTTCCACACAACATTCTTTGAGTTTTATGGAAAATATCATCATTCATTCTTATTGTTAGAAGATTGTTGTGAATCCTATGAATATCTCATTCAATACCTTGAAGAGGCTTTTGGTGATGAAGAGTGTCTAGATGATGATATCATAGAAGCCCTTCATCAATTTTCTTCCCAACAGAAATTAACAAAGATTAGCTACCTTGATATAAAGGATCATTCACGGTACACATTACCTCCTTCTTTTCTTGAATATGAAATAGATCTACATCCTAATAGTCTGGAAGAAATTGGTCCAAGTCAGAACTCTAAAATTTCATGTATAAAAAACTTAACCAGTGAACCATCTTATGGTGATGATCATGTACTTTTGCAAGGAAAAGAGGAAATAGATAGTACATTGGTTCATTCATCTTCTGGGTCAATGATTGAGGAAAGGTAGATTACAAACCCTTTTGAAAATTCTCATTTTCATCAGTATGAGATTGCACCCCAAGATGATGGGATAAAGGGGATATGTGACATAAAGTTGCATCATGTTGTACCAATTATGCAAGAATGTATTGAAGGTAATATTTTCCAAATATTTGATGAATCAAATTCTCTAGAAACTCTTAATTCAGATTCACATCAAGGATTACTCATGAATTCATTTTCTGAAAGAGATATGCATGTAGCTTCATATTTTGAAGATGTTGGGCTTCAAATTCACCATCCTAAGTTACAAGAAAGTAGTGGAAAGGAAGAGTTTGTTTTAGAGTCTCTTGGGGAGGAAAATATTCTTTCAGGTTCATAAGAGTCTGTTGAAGAAGAGGAGTTTGTACCAGATCTCATGGATGTGAACACTTATGTTGGTGAGAAGGTGGCTACCTCAAATGTAGATTTTTAAGAAAACACTTTCCCTGATGCAAGTGAAAAACTAAATGAGAATATTGTCTTTTTTAATTTAGACAAATATTTTGCATTGGAAAATGAGAGCAGTGCTTGTATTTCTGTTGGATTTCAAGACAAGGTAAAATTTCATACTTTTGAGGATCCTTACACTAATTCTCTACAGTCAATAGGGATGATGTATTTTCTTGTATTTATGGATCATGAGCACATCTTCAGTGGACACTCGAAGTTGCCTATATTTTGTTTTTTCTGCCTGCTTAAGGAAATTGTGAGCATGATTCAAGTAAGTAGCCATTTGTTGGATTGGTTACGCTTGAGGGATCATTTCACATGATTGTATATATATCTTCAGCAGGCAGGTGGTTATCATCAAGAATTGAAGCCCTCAAATCTTGATGGTTTGCTTCCATAAATAATATAGTTAGTGGCCATTTCAGTTTGTCAGTCATTTCAATTTGTTGAGTTATTTCAGTTTCGAGTCCTACTTTTATTTTTTGACTCCATGCCCAACATGTTATGGCCTAAATCAACCTCAGGCTGAAAAAGGCAGAATCTAGGGTAACATCAAACAACGCTCAGCCTTGTAGCTAGCCTTACAAGGACAGGAGAGGGCTCTCTCCGTGAAAATAAACACAATAATGATCTGATATTAGGCTAGGTAAAATGATGGGGAAAAGGCTTTTAATAAAATAAATTAATTTTTCAGGGACGTGTGGGATAAAAGGGATAGTTGAAACTGGGAATTAAATCAGGACACAAGGTGTTTCATGGGGCAAGATGGGCAGGAAAATTAGAAAATAAAATTTAATGAGGATGGGATGGAAAGACTAGTGAGGAGCTAAAAGGGCACAATAAATGGATCCTTTTCAAACAGAAGAAAAATACAGAGTATGAATGATTTCCCAAGGCAGAGCATATAAAATGGATTCTACCTTTCTATCTTGAAATCATTTAAAAAGAAATGTTTATGAATGAGAGGTGAAACATAACAATTTACATATGAAACCAAAAGAGAGAACAAATGCTAAATCTCATACCACATGGATCCCATAAATCAGAGTTGCATCTTTTATTAATCCCTGTCAAACTGTACAATGGAGCGTAAAAAATGTTCTTCCACACTTGAATTCTCAAACTCCTCATTTTTCAAATGATTTAAAATTACAATAAATAAACTGAACTGTGGAACCATAGATCCATGAAAAGATCAGTTGTTCTAACAGTTGAAGAACAGAAAACTAAAGATAGAAAACAAGAGCCAATAATCTTTCCGAAAGGAAGAGCTGTGTTACATTATGCCACTCGAAATTTGCTGATAACCAATGAGGAGGAAAAACCTGTAGCGAAGATTCCTTTCAATCGTTACTGAGGAAAAAATAGGCAATCCGATCCTATTTCTTTGTTGTTGTAGATATCTCTATTTTATTTTAGGCTCTCGGCCTTTGATTGTTCGCTTTCCATTTGCTGTTTGAATAAAACCAATTTTTTTAATAAACATTCCTTTGAAATGAAACTCTGCCTCTAGTGAAGGAAAAATTTATTTTAAATGGGAAAAGGGAAGGGAAATGGGCGGTACCCGCATATAAATCGCAATTGGAATGGACGGACAGAGGGACATAACATATTAAAATACAAGTGTAATCGCAATCGGAATTAGGGAGCGGAGTAGGTGGAGTGATATAATAAAACACATTAAATATGATAAAACATATTGTAATATGTTTTAAATTTGGCGCCATCGAAATTGGAATCGAGATCAAAACAGGTGGAATTTTATTTGAAACAACATTTCCGATGAGATGGGAAGAACCCTTTGTACTATAAATTAAAACCAAAATTTGGGTTTAACAAAGGAAAAGGCCCTTTATTATATGAACGGGTGGAAGTACTATATGGTGGGCCCGGGGATTAATCGCAATCAGAAATTGGAGGGGAGCGAAGTGTAACATATATGGGAATGCCGATTGCGATGGCGCGATTGAATGTGAGCCATCTGATCGGTGGGGAAGATCGACGGTGCTAGATCAATCGAGGGTTGTTAATCGGGGGGAAGTCCATGGAGGCACTGATTTAATTTTGGGTCGTCCGATCGGATGGGCAGATCGATGGCCTACAAGTAATCGAGCGGAGTCAATCGGAGGCAGGGTTTAAGCGGTGCGATTGGATCGGGGAGAGCCTTATGTAAGTTCCGATTGCGATGGCCCGATCGCTTATGAGCCGTCCAATCGGCGATCGGATCAACGATCGAGATCTTGTCAGGTGGGGCCAATTGGAGGAGCGGATCAGGAGATCAGAAGAGGAGTTACGATTAATCGCATCGGAGGAAGATGCGATTAATGGATCGGAAGCTGTTGCGATTGGCGGATCTTTGCGATTGCAATGAAAGGCGGGATATATATAATATAAAGTTTTGGACCTTTGATATAAGTTTTAAAGGCATGAAGGGGAAGTGGTTGGGAATGGTGGGGGGGAGTATACATATATATAGATATATATATATATATATATATATATATATATATATATATATATATATATATATATATATATATATATATATATATGGACTTTTAAAATGTTTACCATAAGGTTTTTTCAACGGGAATGGAGGGGAAGTGGTTTGGGATCGGATTTAATATAATAATGCGATTTATAATTGGAAAGGGAGAAAAGGGATTTTTATTAAAGAAATATAAAACTTTAAACATAAAGCTAAAAGGGAACATGGGAAATAGGGGAGGTTTAGGGAATTTTACTTCACTTAAGCATAAATTTCAATCCAGAAGTCAGTTATGAGAGTGTAGTATACTGTTGGAAAACTCGCTCCGGGCTCTTTCTGATGGATCTACTTTGGAGGATGATTTTGTGCTGAACATGCTATAGAAAACTCTCTGAAGGCAGGGACATCACTTTGTGGAGATAAAAGCTTCTGAATTGTGACTTATTACACATGATGATATAGAATTACATAATGAATAATAATAAAGGAAAAATATCACATTTTCACCTCAAAACATGGTTTTGAGGTGAAAATTACATCAAACTGAATAAAATGTCTCTCTGATTCTTCCTGGTGCTGTGACTTTGAGCTTATTTTCTTCCTCATGACCTTGCTGATATT
Source organism: Pinus albicaulis (assembly GCA_034641835.2). Classification (NCBI taxonomy): domain Eukaryota; kingdom Viridiplantae; phylum Streptophyta; class Pinopsida; order Pinales; family Pinaceae; genus Pinus; species Pinus albicaulis. The sequence continues at coordinate 760,441,452 of CM076578.1, read as the reverse complement.
TATTGACGTTTGACTCATTAATTTGACCATGGTGACACCCTATAAACTAATTAGACCCATCCTATGACCTACTGATATGATTTTAGGAATGAAAGTGAATAATGACTGAAGACCATAGAAAGGAAAATCAGCAAGTACCTCATGAGGGAAAACTGATGAAGAATTACTACCATCAATGAATCCATGACCTAGCGGAACGGTGAAATTTATTCGATATGAGACACCTAATATGCAAATGCAAAAAGAGCAGTTTTGATCACTGGTGGCAGTATGACTAGTCTGACACTAACATTGGCTCCAATGGGGATAGTAGCTCCTTGGAGGTGCCAAGAACTATAGATTTCTGGGAGAGTAGGCAGTGCCTTCGTCCATTGGGCTATGGAATCCATAACTACGACAAACCAACACAAGAAATCTTGACTTATTTTATTGAATAAAAATTGACTCAATTTCGAAACCAAAATGACTGAAAGACCTGACTCGAAAAACTCAAACCAAAGTTGAAATAAATATTCAGAGTTATAGCCTTCACCTTGGGCCCCAAACTGAAGAAAAGATCACAGCACACACTTGCAATGAAACTGAAATAAACTGGTATGTACAGTGAGAATGTAAAATGGCAGAAAACATTTCAGAAATGATATCGTTTGAGCAGCCGACCATTGATGGGCCCTCCTGGACAATATTCCCCGTTCATCTCTTTCAGAAGAAAAACTTTCTGACCCCAATAAGCAACAATTTTGAAGGGTCCTTTCCTGAGATTTTCGAACTTACCATGCTTACCTTTTTCCTCGTTTCTTGCATCCCATTTCAGCACCACTTCTTCTAATTGGAACTTGTCTGCTTTTTCTTTTCTGTCATATATTTTCTTAATTCTCTCCTACAGCTTGAACGTGTTTTGTAAAACTTCTTCTCTAGTCTGCTGCAAATGGATCATTTGATTTATTCTTCTTTGCATATGATCATCTTCACTGCTAGCTTCCTGCAGAAGTTTTACCACTGGAACTGCGAGAGAGGTAGGAAATACCATGTCAACTCCATATACTAGCTCAAAGGGGGACATACCAATGGATTTCTTCTGACTCACTCTGTCTGCCCAAAGTGCATTGACCAACTTCTTATGCCAACTTTTCTTGTTTATTTCCAGCAGCTTTTTAATAATGTTGACCAAATATTTGTTCAAGTACTCATCCAATCCGTTGCCTTGTGGATGATAAGCATTTGAGTGTCCCAAAGTGATGTGATACTTGTTACAAAACTCAACCATTATTTTTGATTTGAAAGCTGCTGCATTATCAATAATTAACTTATTCGGGCAACCAAAGCGAGACAAAATATTATTCTCAAGAAACGAAATTATTACCACATCTGTGGCTTGCCTGGTGGGAATCGCTTCAATCCATTTCGTGAAATAATTTTTCGCTATGAGCATCCACTTATGCTGAGCTGAAGAAGCAGGATGAATCTTGCCAATGAAATCCAAACCCCACTGTTGAAAAGGAGCACTTGCTTCAGTGGGTTTAAGCAGCGAAGGCTGCAATTTCTTCCTCCCTTCAAAAATATGACATTCATGAAAGCTTTTAACAGTTTTGTACACATCAGCAAAAAAAGGTGGCCAATGATATCCCGCTCTCAAAAAAAATTTGGCCGTTGTTTTCCAAAAAAGGTGACCTCCACAATTTCCCTTATGAAAATCCTCCATAACCTTCTTTGCTTCTTCCTCCACCAAACAATTTAGCAAAAAACCACCGGGATCTTTCCAATAGAGTGCATTGTTCAAAATACAAAACTTAGCAGCCTTCAATTTTAGAGTTCTACTTTTGTTTTTAGCCATTCCTGGTGATGGTGACAAGTTTTGGAGCACATATACAATATCCGAACACCAAGGAGAAAGAAAAAATATTTCTGATACCTGAATTAGCGAACTCTCTTCATTTTCCTCAAACATAGCAGCAATGAGATTAATGTCCAAGGAATGTAAATTCGACTCAGCCATTAGCTTAGCCAGCCCTTGTCCTTTGATAAGCTTTGTAGGCTTTATCTCCACATCATACTCCAACAAGGCAGCAATCCATTTGCCTCGTCTCCCTTCTGGATCTGTTTGCACTAAAACATCCTTAACAACAACATTAGGAACATAAGCAAGAATGTGAGAATGCAGAATATATACTCGAAAATATTTGAATGCTTTCACTAAGGCAAGAGCTTGCTTTTCAATAATGTTATACTTTAAGGCTGCATCCCTTATGGTTCGGCTGAAAAAAGCAATTGGTTTTTCATGCTGATCTCTTTTTTGCATCAATAATGCTGCCATAGTATGATCAAAGGCAAATGAAAACAAAAGAAAATCCTGAGTATAGTCTAGGCTGATCAAAACTGGAGCTGAAGAAAGAGCCAATTTCACTAAATTGAAAGACTTTACGGCCTCCTCAATCCATTTCACTACGCTATCTTTCTTAAGCATGTTTGTAATCTCCCTTAAATGTTATGCAAGATTAGGCACAAAGCGACGCAAAAAATTCATCTTACCATTGAATGATTGGATCTCCTTTTTGTTTCGGGGAAGATTAATTTGCTGAATAGCTTCTACTCAAGCTGGATCAATGCGAATGCCATCTTTCGAGATAATATGACCAAGAAGCTTGCCCTCATCCATGGCAAACAAAATTTTCTTCGGATTGAGTGACACACCATATTTTCTACACCACTGAAAAGCAATCTTCAAATGGTAAAGGTGCTCTTCATCTGAATTGGAAAATACTATCAAATCATCAAGATACACAACTATAAAAACATCTTTCTCATTTGCAAATACCATATCCATTGCGCGCTAAAAGGTTGCACCAGCATTCTTCAAACCGAAAGGCATTTTAGCATAATGAAAGGATCCCCACAGAGTGGTGAACGCTGATTTATCTCTATCATCCTCATGGAACAGAATTTGGTTATAACCAAAATAACCATCGAGTAGCGACATACGAGATGCTCCAACTACTCACTGAAGTATGTGATCCATTTTGGGAAATGGATAATTATCTTTCAAAGAAACCTTATTCAGATTCCTAAAATCAATGCACAAATGAATCTCACCTATTTTCTTGCGTACGGGCACCAAATTAGAAATCCAATCTGAAAATCTTATGGGAACAATGATACCAACCTTGTACAATCGATTCAGTTCCTTCTCAATTAAGGGCAGCAACTTCGTATTTATTCTTCTCAACTTCTGCCTGAAGGGTTTTTGATTTGGCTTGATCGGAATGGTGTGCTGAATTATGTTTGTATCGTATCTCTTCAAATCTGAATAGTCCCAAGAAAATACATTATAAAAATATGACAACAAACTAATATAATTTTATTTTACCTCTGGTGGCGATTCTTTGGACAATTTCACCATTTGTGGATTCTCAGCTGATCCAATGTCTACATCTTCAACTCCATTTTCAGTTGGTCGCAAGGTTGGTTTTCTAGCCACGTCATATTGATCGAAAAGATCCTCTAAAGGTATTAGACCTTTAGGAATGACATTATCCTTCAGCTGCAATACTTCCATCTAATTTACTTACACATCAGCCCCACCATCATCATGCTCCACATCAATGGAAGTGTCTTTGAATTTACCTTCATTTTGCAGAAATTTGTCAATATCTTCATCATCTTGAAATACTTGCCAATACCTTTGATTTTCCGGGACAGTCGGACAATGCTTCACATGAATTTCAAATTTGTTACTTGAGTTCATCGGAATTTTCAAATTACTTGCTACCTTCTCAAGTGCATCTGCAATACCATTCTAAATACGAGGGACACAAGTCAAAGTATAGTCTGAAAACAATTTCAAGATATCAAGAACTAAATTTCGGTAAGCCCACATTCGAGGATGCTTAGCTTGGTATTCACCTTTCACTTGCTTGATTACTAACTCGGAGTCGCCATACACTGCAATCCTCTTAGCATTCAACTTTCTAAGAATTTTCAGACCAGCAATTAAAGCTTCATATTCAACCTCATTGTTTGAACAATCAAAAGCCAATTTATAAGAACAGACCCTTACATTACTCTGCACTTTGTTTGGGACGGAAAAAGGGCTTCGTACCCAAATGCCAATTCTAGCACCATCACTTCCTACTGCACCATCAAAATCCATGGTCCATAAACCATCTTCATCTTCTTCCAAGTGTTGAAATTCTGTTTTCTTTGTTATTTCTGCTTGTTGTCCATCAACTTTTTGCTACTATTGGAAGGTTGATTGCTCAGCGGAACTTTCAAGCTTTTGTCTCTCTTTCTTTAAGACCTCTCTGAAATTCTCGATGATTTACGGAATGTCTTATACTTCAACTAATTGGCTATTTACATCATTAAAACTATCTGAATACAAAAAAAATGATTCTAAATCTGTATGTACATAGTTGATTGGATGATTTACTGGTTTCTCCTTGCTGGTGATCATATACTTCATTTTTTTCTCCCGATATAATTTCCTCATCTGACCAAACACAGGAATGGTAGCATAGGAGAAATAAAGCTGCAATGTTCCCTTTAGTTTTGCTCCCCAAGATCTGGAAAGAAGCATGCCAAATCTAGGAGGAATATCTTCCACAACTACATCCATCAAAAGATTTTTAGTAGGAATCTGATCCAAGCTGACCACCAAATCTTTGATAAGCCCAATGCATCTTAATCTACTGGAATCAAAGAAATAAATATCATGATACTTTCTAGTGATATCCAATCCCAATTTCTCCATGATTTCCCTCGGCATGAGATTATGAGAGGCTCCGGAATCAAACATAGCATTGTGTAACACAAAATCATGCAATCTAAGGCTGATATAAAAAGGAGGAACATCACTATCTGGAGACTCACCATCCAATGCTGGACCAAAAATCAAATTAGGTTGATCATCTTCCACATTTAACATATAAGACAATGGATCTAAATTCAAAATCTTAGACACCTGACCCTTATAGCTGCTATTCTTCATCAATTCAGTCAAAGGAATGGATACTTTTAACTTAGCAATTTCATTTTCTAAGTTAAAAACTGAAACTTTCTCTACCTCTTTAGCTGGAAAATCCTTCTTTTCAGTTTTCTCCTTTGATACAATTGGCTGATTGGATCTTTCATTTGCTAATGGGGATTTTCTAGTAGTGGGATCAGCTATCTCTTTTCCCTTCTTCTGCGCCATGGGTGAATCATTCTTTGGTGCTGAAACTTCCTTTCTCTTTTGAATTGGATTAATAGGGACATCTCTATTTCTGAGTGAATATTGTCACTACTGGGCTATCAAGTCATTCATGTATCCCCTCTGATACTCATCAGATTCTTCTTCAAGAGATGTCTCATTTTCCAAGATGAAATCCTCGTCTTTTTGTACAGCTGAGTTTTTTGCATACTCCTCATCTTCAGTGATAAAAATTGGCATATCATCAGGTGTAAATAAATGATTCTCTTCTCCTATTACATTCTCTTCATCATCTAATTCTGGACCAACAAAATTATGCTGTAAGGGTGTCTTCACTTGTTGTTGTGCCACCGGTTCTTGTGCTCGCTGTTCTCTTTGCTTGATTTTGAATTGCGGTTGCTGCTAGCCACGGAAGTTAGGATTTCTGATCTATAGTTTAGGTTTATCAAGTGTTAATATTTCAAACATCTTTTCCATCTTCCAAAGCATTTGATCTGATGTGGAAACCTCTTCCTTTATTGCTACTTTCTTTTCAGCTCTCATTCTAGCTCTTCTGGCATTCAAATTAGCTTCTACACTGACTGCAATTTTCTGCATATCCTCTAAATTGGCCGGACTTCTTTCTCTCAATTGATAAGCCATGTCAGGATCGAATCCATCTGGAAATTTAATCAAAGCTAACCCCGTAGGTGGCTTTATATCATCAGGAATTGCATTGTAAACAGAATTGAATCTAATACAATAATCTTGAACTGACTCACCAACATTTCGCTTGATATTGTCATATTCGAAAAGGATTGAAAGAGGATGTTTCTACACTTCCCATCGATCCAAGAATTTTCTCTAAATATTAGCCAATGTAGTAATACTTCTAGCCAGCAAAGCTCTGAACCACTTTCTGACTTATCCTCCAAAGGTTTGAACATACAATCTCATTGTTACATTTTCTGCATCAATCTCATGGAGGTCAAAGAAATCTACCATTCTATCCACATGTTGCTGAGTAGTGACACTTTGAGGAGTGCTATCAAACAATGGAATTTTGCTTTGATAATTTGCGAGCATGTCATCTAAGTTCTGAGGCAACATGAGAGGTGCAAATCGGGTAGCCATTGCTCTAGGTGGATTTACAACCGGTATCGGAGATATAGGAGGAGTTGGAGCAATTTTTGTATGAGGTGTATGTGGTGTGGATGGAGGCGATACTACTTTAGATTGTTGATCAGAATGAGATGGTTGCACGGGAATGGTAGGAATGAAAGTAAGCTCGGTAGGAATTTGTGAACCAGATGTAACTGCGGATGACCCAAGAGTTGCAGATGCAGACTCTATGAACTCAGGAATATTTGTTGCCACAATGGAATTCTGAATATTTAAAATGTGATTGTCAATGGATCTATTAGCCTGTTCAATTTCAAGGTACTTGACAAACTCTGGATTTATGACAGTAGAACCAATAGCACTTTCAGACTTAGTCTCAAATAATGACAACTCAAATTGTTCGTCAAACTCAAGATCTTCAAGGTACTCAAAAACAGCGGGACATGAATTAGATTTAAATAGAGGAATCACAGGACTTTCTCGACGAAGGATTCTTGAAATAAGATGGGGATTTTTATACACAGGAGGTGGATCGTGATCCGGATTTTCTCTGGTATGTCGTCTGGAAGCCAGTGTGTTGAATTATTTTCAAAAATCAAAGGGAAAAAACAAACTTGTTCATCCTATCAAATTATAAACTCATCATCCAAAGTCTAGAACAATCTGATGTACCGGGGCAATTTACAAGTTAGATGTTACGTTTACAAACTAGACCAGAGATTGAGTGAAGCAGCGTTTATCTACTTTTGATAATGCAAAGCAAGAGCATTTCGAAGGCTACCTGGCATAACTTCAGGCTCCGTATGTAGCTTATAAAACTAATAATACTAACAAGAAAACCATTTTTTCCCTAGTATGGTCGCCACTATTCTATAGCCTAAATCTACCTCAGGCTGAAAAAGGCAGAATCTAGGGTAACATCAAACCACGCTCAACCTTGTAGCTAGCTCTACAAGGACAGGAGAGGGCTCTCTCCATGAAAATAAACACAATAATGATCTAATATTAGGCTAGGTAAAATGATGGGGAAAAGGCTTTTAATAAAATAAATGAATTTTCCAGGGACGTGTGGGATAAAAGGGACAGTTGAAACCGGGAATTAAATCAAGACATAGGGTGTTTCATGGGGAAAGATAGGCAGGAAATTTAGCAAATAAAATTTAATGAGGATGGGATGGAAATACTCGTGAGGAGCTGAAAAGGGCACAATAAATGGATCCTTTTCAAACAGAAGAAAAATACAGAGTATGAATGATTTCCCAAGGCAGAGCATATAAAATGGATTATACCTTTCTATCTTGAAAGCATTTAAAAGGAAATGTTTATGAATGAGAGGTGAAACATAACAATTTACATATGAAACCAAAAGACAGAACAAATGCTAAATCTCATACCACATGGATCCCACAAATCAGAGCTGCATCTTTTATTAATCCCTGTCAAACTGTACAATGGAACGCAAAAAATGTTCTTCCACACTTGATTTCTCAGACTCCTCCTTTTTCAAATTATTTACAATTACAATAAATAAATTGAACTATGGAACCATAGATCCGTGAAAAGAGGAGCTATTCTAACAGTTGAAGAACAAAAAACTAAAGATAGAAAGCAAGAGCCAATAATCTTTCCAAAAGGAAGAGTTGTGTTACATTATGCCACTCGAAATTTTCTAATAACCAATGAGGAGGAAAAACCTGTAGAGAAGATTCCTTTGAATCGTTACTGAGGAAAAAATAGGCAATCCGATCCTATTTCTTTGATGTTGTAGATATCTCTATTTTATTTTAGGCTCTCGGCCTTTGACTGTTCGCTTTCCATTTTTTGTTTGAATAAAACCAAATTTTTTAATAAACATTCCTTTGAAATGAAATTTTTCCTTTAGTGAAGGGAATATTTATTTTAAATGGGAAAAGGGAAGGGAAATGGGCAGTACCTGCATATAAATCGCAATCAGAATGGAAAGGCGGAGGGACATAACATATTAAAATACAAGTGTAATCGCAATCGGAATCGGGGAGCGGAGTAGGCGGAGTGATATAATAAAACACATTAAATATGATAAAACATATTGTAATATGTTTTAAAGTTGGCGCCATCGAAATCGGAATCGAGATCGGAGCAGGCGGAATGTTATTTGAAACAATATTTCCGATGCGATGGGAAGAACCCTTTGTATTATAAATTAAAACCAAAATTGGGGTTTAACAAAGGAAAAGGCCCTTTATTATATGAACGAGCAGAAGTATTGTATGGTGGGCCCAGGGATTAATCGCAATCGAAAATCGGAGGGGAGCGAAGTGTAACATATATGGGAATGCCGATTGCGATGGGGCAATTGAATGTCAGTCGTCCTATCGGCAGGGAAGATCGACGGTGCTGGATCAATCGAGGGTTGTTAATCGGGGGGAAGTCCATGGAGGCGCTGATTTAAGTTTGGGTCGTCCGATCAGATGGGCAGATCGATGGCCTACAATTAATCGGGTGGAGTCAATCGGAGGTAGGGTTTAAGTGGTGCGATTGGATCGGGGAGAGCCTTATGTAAGTTCTGATTGCAATGGCCTGATCGCGTATGAACCGTCCAATCGGCGATCGGATCAACGGTCAAGATCTCGTTGGGTGGGGCCAATCGGAGGAGCGGATCAAGAGATCAGAAGAAGAGTTGTGATTAATCGCATCGGAGGAAGATAGAATTAATGGATTGGAAGCTGTTGTGATTGGCGGATCTTTGCGATTGCGATGAAAGGTGGGATATATATAATATAAAGTTCTGGAACTTTGATATAAGTTTTAAAGGCATGAAGGGGAAGTGGTTGGGAACTGCGGGGGGGAGTATATATATATATATATATATATATATATATATATATATATATACGGACTTTTAAAATGTTTACCATAAAGTTTTTTCAACATGAAAGGAGGGGAAGTGGTTATGAGGGTGGGGAATTTATAATATAAAGTTTTTTATTATAAAGTTCTACGAGAAATGGAGGGGAAGTGGTTTGGGATCGGATTTAATATAATAATGAGATTTATAATTGGAAAGGGGGAAAAGGGATTTTTATTAAAGAAATATAAAACTTTAAACATAAAGTTAAAGGAAAAATATCAAAACATGGTAAGTTGGGGAGCGAAGTCGAATAGAGCGTCTAGGGTTTGTTGCGTGGCTCTTCTAGTCTGCACCAGCTCAGCTTCACTAAGAGCTGGGCGCCTGCTGCTCCTGCGCCGAAATGCAGACTTGAGTCTGTAGGATTACAAGTTTTTGCTCAGGGCCTTCCACGGAAAAGACGATGCCGCCATCTGGGCGGCTGCCTTCCCTCCAGACTGCTTCAATGTTGCCGCTTTCACAGCTGTTCACAGTGCAAATCAATCTTTCTCTGAAGATCCCACACATATCACCTCAGCAGCAGGCTTGCAGCAGTTCCGCCACTCGAACCTGCCAGATCTGCCTGCGGAGGTAACAATACTGGCAACTCACATCATCTGGGTTGCAGAGGTGAAGTGGCAGGTTAGCAAGCTTCGGCACAGAGCTTTCTTTGGCATAGATGATGCCGCCGTCTGGGAGGTAGCACTATGTGCAAATGTTCTAGATGGCTTCAATGTCGCTGTCTTTACAGCTATCCACATCGCGAACAAGATCCACCCTAAAGCTCCCTTAGATTTCTTCTCTACCGTAAGCAAGTAGCGGCTCTGCTTCTTGAACTCGCCAGTGTTGCTTTCAGTGGAGAACCCCCCTCCCTATCACCGCCATGGAATATTTTCTCTCGGACGCACAAGAGGCACTGGCACTGCGTCTAGGCACCTCTTTGAATCCTTTCAGATCCAACTTTCTCAACCTACAGGCAGTACCATCCTGCAATGGGTCAGTCCTTCAGATTTGGTGCTGGATCTCAAGCTGGATCTAGAACGACGAATTGGAATCCCTTCAGGCCTTCAGAGACTTCTCTTTCAAGGTAAACAACTTGAATACCTCCTTCCCCTCTCTTCTTACAGCATTACCAGAAACAGCTCTGTGGTGTTAACACTTCGTTTGAGAGGAGGTGCAGCAGGACAGTATTCATCTACTCCTCCTTTCTCTTACAAAGATGCAGTTCACTCTGACAACCCCAAACCCTCGGAAGCCCTTAAACCTAAGCCTTTTTTGGTTGAAAAGATAGAGGAAGTTCCCTCTGTTGAACTCACCCATGAAGGGCTTGCAAACCAGCTTCAAGAATTTGCAGAAAGGGCCATCATTTGCAGATTTAATGGACTGTGGCCATGATCTTAGGATCTCTATGCATGGATCCATGCAAACTGGAGTCATCATTATAAGATCAGTTTCTGTTCAAAAAGATACTTCATTGTTTTGTTTGAAGATAGAAAGCATTATGAAAAGGCGTTAGAAGAAGGCCCTTGGTTCATGGGCACTGCAGGGATTTTCTTGACTCCTTGGTTCCCAGATTTTGATCCAACAACTACAGTCATTACCAAGACACCTGTCTGGATCAGGCTTCCAAACTTACCAGCCCAATTATGGCATTTTGCAGTCTATAAAGCTATAGGCAACACCTTGGGCAGTTTCATTATGGCAGACTACGAGCGGGAAACCAAAGGTCTCTACACATATGCCAGAATATGTGCGGAGTTAGATTTGAGCAAAGGGCTTCCAGACCAAATCAATCTCAAGATAATCGACTTTGTATGGACCCAGACACTAGATTACGAAAATACTGCATTCCGTTGATACCATTACCACCAATCAGGGCATCTGCTGAACACCTGCCCTTCTCTCCCGGCAAAAAAGAAAAAGGACAACCTCTCCAAGGCCAAGTCCAAACAATGGGCTCCTTGCTCTCCACCTCCAGTTGTGGATTCTGATTCCTCTAGCTCTGAAGATGAAGATAGTGATGTAGAATTGGATCATTCACCTCATTCCGTGGTCCCTCCCACCGATGGTCTGGTGCTTTCATCCGATACAGCCACCACTCAGAAACGCATCCACATTTCCTCCTCCTCCTCTGATTCAGAAAAGGAGGCCCCCCTGTGGTGAACTCAGATCTTCAAGTTGTTATTGCGCATTCACCCCAGGACGGTTGGGTCGAAGTCAAAAAAAGGAAAGGGAAAAAGCTTCGTGTTGAGGCTTTTGCCCATTCTGGGTAGAAGTCAGTCTTTTTTTCCTCCTGCCATATGTTGTAGCTCCTGCTTGTCTCACACCTTCTCTGAAACCGAGGTTGATAGTCCTATCATTTCCGGTTGCCGATTTTTTGTCTCTCTTGATTGTATCATCTTGTACCATATTTTTGATGAATAGAATTAGTCCAATTCAGAAAAAAAAAACAACATAAATTTAAAGGGGAACATGGGAAATAGGGGAGGTTTAGGGAATTTTACTTCACTTAAGCATAAATTTCAATCCAGAAGTCAGTTTTGAGAGTGTAGTATACCGTTGGAAAGCTCGCTCCGGGATTTTTTTGATGGATCTACTTTGGAGGATGATTTGGTGCTAAAAATGCTGTGGAAAACTCTCTGAAGGTAGGGACATCACTTTGTGGAGATAAAATCTTCTGAATTGTGACTTATTACACATGATGATATAGAATTACCTAATGAATAATAATAAAGGAAAAATATCATTTTTTCACCTCAAAACATGGTTTTGAGGCGAAAATTACATCAAACTGAATAAAATGTCTCTCTGATTCTTCCTGGTGCTATGACTTTGAGCTTATTGGCGTCCTCATGACCTTGCTGATATTTATTGATGTTTGACTCATTAATTTGACCATGGTGAGACCCTAGAAACTAATGAGACCCATCCTATGACCTACTGATATGATTTTAGGAATGAAAGTGAATAATGAATGAAGACCATAGAAAGGAAAATCAGCAAGTACCTCATGAGGAAAAATAGATGAAGAATTACTACCATCAATGAATCCATGACCTAGTGGAATGGTGAAATTTATTAGATATGAGACACCTAATATGCAAATGCAAAAAGAGCAGTTTTGATCACTGATGGCAGTATGACTAGACTGACACTAACACAACATATAAGGCTACTTGGTCTACGATGTTCTTGACACCTCTTAAGGAGCTTCCATCCCTAGCTGGAGCCAATGTTAGTGTCTGTCAGTACTGTCAGTCACCAGTGATCAAATTATGCTCTTTCATATGGTTGATAGGGTCCTAGCGTAAATTTTTATAGTTTCAATAGGTTTTAAAATAGAAATTTGATCATTGGTTAATCTACTTAGGTCATTACTACTCCTTTAGTCCCATGGTCAATAAACATCATAATGGTCAGGTAATTATTTTTTGCAAGATTTTCTTGGTCATCTTCGTCATCATTCATCTCATCCTTCCATATAGTGTCATCATTAGTTCATGGGGTCAAAATCATGAAAATAGGTCATTTCACCACCAAGGTCACCATTAAGAGGATTAGTAATAAGGAAAAGTATCTATAATGATCTCAAGAAATGTATTTTTATCTTTATCATGATATAATATATTTAAAAATGTTTCAAAGCTACAGTACACAAGAAATCAAATCAAATGGTGAAAAGACAAGGTGGGGCCACATTATCACCAAAGAGAAAAAATCGATTTCCAACCATTTAGAGGACCAACCAAGCATGGAATTTTCTCATTTCACCTTCATGAGACATCATTCTATCACCAAGGAGCCTTGGGAAGCTAAGTTTCCTTGTTGTGTTGCGCATTTCACTCGTTGCCCTACACTTTTCTCAAGACTGTTGCACTTTTCTTAAGGAAGGGAAATTCCTCATCTACAGTGGTTTCTTCATCAAGGACAGGTTACAGCACACCAAAGAAAGTAATTTGGTCACTATATACCTATTTTTCAATTCCTTCCATGCTTGAAGGCTCATAAATCCTCTCTCCTAGGGTTTGTTGTGTTTTTTTTTCAAGCAAGTCTCTTTGGTCTAATTTTCTGATAAAAAGCCTTAAATTCATGCTCACTCACCCTCCCCCACCTTTCATATACCATAGTTGACACTCCCCCTCATTCCTTACCAAAATTTTCATCATTTCCCTACAAACCGTAGCTTACACTACACTTTCCTAGTCTAGGGCAGTTGTTTTCCATTTTTCATCCCTTCCCCTCATTAATTTCCTAAAATTCCACCTCCCTAAACACCCTAACATCTATCCCTACCCCCCTAAATTTTCCCAATAATTTAGACGCCCTTAAAATCCTTCAATCCCCTCCATTCCTAAAACAAACCAAAATCCCATGTTTTCCTACACTAAGCCCATAATTTCCCTTCCTATTGAGGTAGGGTTTCTCATGGATTTAGAGACTACAGAGAAAAGGATGCATAAGGGAGGTCATATCATCAGGTATGAACCCACTACAGTACAAGACATCATGGCTTCACCATTTCTGAAGAAGTCATTCCAACATGTGGGCTACTTAGGTTTCTGTGAGAAAATTAAAGAAGTTGGTTTCAATGATAATTTGACAAGCCTCTTTGCAACCAAATTGAAGATATACGAAGCCAAAATAGCATGGATAGACTTCATCATATCAGCAGGGGTGATTGGCATAATGTTTAGGGTTTTAAGGTCTTTTGTCACACATAGGGACAGTCTTACTTAAAAATTAGTTTCTAAAGTAAGGAAGATGAATTTGGAAAATGTGAAACAGTTTTTTATACATCATAGACCAAGGCATAAAAACCTCCTTCATTTTATGCACATGTGTTATTATTGGAGAGAAATTCCCAAATTACAATCTCTACAGGAGGTTTTCTGCACTTTTGGACAACTTGACTTTAAGTCAGTTTTTCAAGAGTTTGGAGAAGGTGTTTGGAGTGCTTGATGACTCTATTGTGTAGGAGACATCCTCAAATTTCCAACCATACCACTTTTAGCCCAAAAATCCTCTGGGAAGGCCTCCAAATCACTCTCCAAACCTTTGTTGTGCTTTTCTCAGAATTTGCTGCACTTTTCCAATTTTTAGTGACCAACTCTAAACTTGTATTATAAAAAAATGGGAAGGTATTTATGAAAAAACTAGGATTTTTTTTGTTCATAACATTCCAAATAACACAAAAATCTCTCAGTTTTTCTAACAGGTTTATGGTTAGAGAGGTATAGCCCCATCTTTGAGCCCTATGTTTGCGGAAAACCATAATTTTTTGGCAATTTCAGGGTACCAAAAGCGTAGTGCCTTGGTGCTACGCTTTTACCTCAGAGGTAAAAATCACTTAAAATATTAAAAAATGGATATATTATGACCTTCATATCTCAGCTATATACTTTTTTTCCCATGTCATCAAACATATTGGTAGAAAAGTGCAAAAAATAGGCTAAAAACACACTTTTTGCCACCTTTTTGACCCAGGTGTTCGCTTTTCGAGTAACCTTGGGAGAATTCATTTTTCTCAGTCTTGGAGAGGCCATTTTTATTTCTTAAGGATTCTATTGACAACTAGACATCCTATTATTTCCAATTATACCTTCAGATATTTATTTGGAGCTAAATAAGGAAGTCAAGCGTGCCTTGCAAGATGGCATTTCGCTTTTCCCTATTGGTCAATATTTCGAGTTTCTTTAGTCAAATTTGGTTTTTCATGATGTAAATCCTCTTGTTTTGAGTTGAAATGATGTAGATGAATGTAAACAGGCTTTTTAATGTCATTTTTATGTAATTATGAAGGTCTTTTATGATGGGTATATCATTCAAAGGCTAAAAAGAGAGTTTGTTTTAACCTCCGTAGTCTTGGGTTTTGGTTGGAGAAATCTGTGTAGACTGATCCTATCTTGAGGGATTCGACTACTGAGAGAGGATAATATGGTTTTTGGATATTTTTATATATTTTTCATTCAGAATCAAGGTTTCACATCAGAGAGTACAAGGCTTGAAGTCTTGTGTACATTTGACATTTTCAGAAAATTTACAAGTTCAGTTGCAACATATATATTGGGATTCATGTGGTATGGTTTTGTGGCATATTTTTTCTAGTGTAATTCACTTTTATGAATTCTTGATTCATATTATTTACATCTCTATTCTTTTCAGTGACTTTCCTATAATATGTTAAATGAAATTCTCTATGCTTATGCTCTATTTTGATAGGAATTTCAAGTTTTTGTAGTTCATCTTCTAATAAATGAATTCACGTTTGTCATGCTCATTTTTATCCTCTACTTTTCCACCCTACACAAAAATTGACAACCCTAAAGCTCCATTGAACATGCCTATAATTCCCTTTTGTATCCCTACAACCTTCATCTTTTTTATCCAACCTAGTTTCCTTGGCCTCTCCAATTGATCCAGCAAAAACCCTAAATTTTAAAAACCCTAGAGTTGAACATACCTAGCCTAAAATCCTTTCTTCCTCTAGTCAAACATTGGTTTTTATTATAGAGAGAGACCTCTCTAGTTTGGTAGGCTTATATACCAAACTAAAAGTTTGGTTTGAGGTTACCTCCATCGATTTCCATTCTCACTAATGTACGTCACCCCATCTACTTGCCTCTTCCTCGATCTGCGTTGTCACCCGGGACATCTTCCTTCCTGCAGAAAAATTTATATTCTTCTCTTCACTGATGGCTTCATCTCTACCTGATCTGCAACAACTTTGATACCATGTGAAAATTTCTAAATCTAAACCAGAAACCCTAATGCAGTAAATCTCATTTACTTCTCCTACTTGTTTTTCTTTAATTAACAAGTTATTTTTTGAATAACTTAGGAAAAAAAAAATTAAATACACTTCAGCCTGCACAATTATACATATAAACTTCTAAAAAATAAGTAAAGCACAAAGAGAAAGGACACACAAATTTTTCAGACAAATGTCCCCGAAAAACCCAATGCGTGAAAATGGCTGCAACAGTTTTGAGGGTTTATATTATTAAGCAGTAATATTCTGAGTACATCTAGGATGCCATAATCTTGCTCACCAAATAGAGAAAACCTAAAAAAGAAAAGATAAATCGTGATTTTTACCTCACTCTGCAAGTCCCAGCAGATCTGGATCAGATAGTGGTGAAACCCCAGCTACCTTTGTGCATTCTCTACACTACCACTGCATAAGTCTCCATGGGTCTGGTTGATAGACTACGTCACCCTTCCTTTATGTTGATATTCCTCTCTATAAATCGAGTTCCAACCCTGTCGGCTTAGAAACTTCGATCTCTAGTTGATTCTATATTGGCCCTGTGTGAGCCTTATATGGGCCTACATCACCTATCTTGGTGGTTGTGTTGCTTCCTCTGTGTCTCTGTTACCCTTACTCTGTAATGAACTCTTGGTCCTCCGACCAATTACTACATCTTCCCTTCACTTCTTCTCTGAATCACTTATATCTTATCTTCGTCCGAGAACTTCTCCATCAGAATAATTTGTTCTATTAGATCCATTGTGTGTATTCTCCAACTAGCCAAAAGCCTTCCTTTAATATTTTTCCAATTTATGAATCAACGGTTGTGATCTCAACTCTAATCAATGACTAAGATTAGAAAATACTTGATCATCATCACTTAGAACATTCTCACCCACATGTTAAATTAATTCACTTTAATCATTTAATTTCCCTATGTTTAGACTTAGGGTCCCAAGTAAAATAATTAATTATTTGAATAACTTAAACTTCGGGTGAAATTTCTCCACACGATTTCTAGGTCTTGGATATCTCATGTGTTATATGCCCTCCAAAAATTTTCAGAGCTAGAGCACATCTAATTCTACCAAAAAAATCAACAGTTACAAACCCTGATCAAATTTACCTCTATATATACATACATATATATATATATATATATATATATATATATATATATATATATGACTGCTATGAAGCATACTTGTGTATATATTTGTTTCCTGTGCATAAATCCTTTATATAGATCTCAACTCACTGATTACTAAAGCATTGTCGAACTAAATAACTTTACTGAAATACTGAGTCACGGAAACAACTAATCACAAAGATATCAATATTGAATCATTGAATACCCAATCACGATATTGTAGCATCATCACTAACCAATATACCAAGCCAAAACCAAATCAATCCAGTCCACATTGTCAAATACATATCATTATGATCAGGACATCATTGACAAATAATACAGACTTCATCAAATATTAACACCAAGAATCAATTAAAAACCCTAGAATGCATATGTGACCTCTATTAAAAGGATTTGTGTATATATGCATTTATCATGAATAAGACTCGCGTACATATTTCAAATCACCAATAAATTCTTAACCAATTCATTATGTTCAAGCCAATCACATCTATAATCATCATACTCATCATTCAACATCAAATCAACTAATATCAATCCAGATCAATTAGTAATATAAATGCATATTATCTCAGAAAATATACGCAGCTATACTAAAGCATATTTGGGTATGTATGCGGTGTTAATGAAGAAATCTTGCATACAAATCTTAAATTATTGAATCAAACCTTCACTAAAACCAAAAAATACCTTTTTCATCTTTCACTATCAAAATCACATATCACTGCAAATACATTCAAATCATACCATCACCATAACCACGGATCTAACATTTTTTTTTATACAAAAATAAACAAATCAAGCAAGTACATCCATTAGTTTTCAATACACTTTCAGATCTATCAGATATGGGTCTTCTCCTTTCTCCCCGGTGCACACCTGTTCCAAATCATATATCACATGAATAATCCATTACATTTCACATATAATTCCTTGATCTCCTTCTTCTCGAAAACATTTTTTCCTTTCCAATACCAAAGGAAAATCCGTTGGAAATTTTGTTGGTATTCGTTTGACAGGATCAAATAGGCGTTCTCGTCACTATACTATGGGAATTTACAATGGTAATGACTCCTAGTTTTTGTTTTCCATGAGTAGGTATTTTGCACGCGAATTTTGTTCATAGAACTTGCGTATGAATGTGATTATTATTCACAAGGGTCACGTAGACTTTTCAAACTTCACACTTTCATCTTTTCTCAAAGAAAATGTCTGACAAAATTCTTAACATACTTCTTCATTTTTGCAATACTTGTACCATTATTCATGTTATCTGCATTAATTCCATAATCATCATATTATAACCAGGTTAACATCAAGGACACATTTGACATGTAGGTTTCCATCAAGGACAACACATTCATCACAATGCCAATAGTTTCTTTCTTAAAGAGGGTAATTGGTGACAAAATTATAGTCCAAACTATTTTACCATATATGAATGAAGAACGAAAAATCCTACTATAAATAGAAACAATCTTAGAAACAAAGATTAAGAAACTAAGAAATTGAGAAATAATTGAGTACATCATAAATTTGAAGGAATAATCTACTAATGGAAGAGGTTATATGGGAAGACGGGTAGTGCATTCAAAAACACACACATGTAATCAAGTGTTGAGGAAAACACTTATTTGAATGGGAGGGGTGTGTTAAGCCCTATATAACCCCCATGTTAATCATAAAACCCTTTATTAAGCCCTATATATTGAGTGATTATATTTCTATTTTTGTATTTTTGTGTAGGTTATAACCTTTCATTATACCATTTTATTATAATTGTACCCTTTGTATCCTCTATATATAATAACTAGATCTAGTCATAGGATCATAAAATATTTTCTTATAAACAATATTCATTGTAAAAAGAGGTTTCCCCATCGAAGTGGATTGCAATTATTTGTTTCTTATTAAGGTGAAAGATTCATAAAATCATCATAAGACCAAGTAAATACATCGTGTAATTCCTTATATAATTCAATTTCTTTAGGAGAACAATTTGTCTCGGTGAGTATATTTTACACAATTCCTAGTTTCATAGAGATGTTGATAAATGTCATTTTGGAATTTTTTTTCCAAATTCCATTATGAATATACATATGCATCAGGTTAGGAAATTGGGGAAAATCCATCGTAGCAATCGAAATTATGTATTGAATTTTTACCTTCACCAATACATATGATGGATAATGGATGATTAATAATGCAAGTCTCCCCAAATATAACAAAATAAATCCATATACTTCATGGTGGCCTCATCAAATGGTATAAAATAATCCTAGAAGTTATGTTATTGTGGAAAAGTGATATCCTACGTGGGAAAAGGATATTGACATGGATCCATGTCTTGTTGCATCATTAAGACGGGTTCAATTCATGTTAATAGGATTTCTTCATAAGTAATATTGGCTAGAATAGACATTTGGATGTCAAAAAATATTTTATCTTGGTAGAGTTTGGAACCACCTAAGGATTGTAATATTTTATAGATCCATTACTACTAAATGAGATCATGTTGATGAAATAAACTATCTTCGACAGGTTTGATCAAGGAAAAAGGAATGTAACCATTAATGAGGACTTTTCAAACATCCCCGTGTCAATATTCTCATATGTATCCATATAGTCACCCATTAATGTTATGTTAATGGTAGAGTTATATCTCAAATTAGGTGTGCAATACATAAGTTGTTATATTATGACAATCTTTCCTTTATGGAGGAAGTGAAGAATATGAAATATTGATGAGACCACAACCATCATAACATACAACCAACTTCAGCTGAGTAAATGATTGTATTCTAAGATACCATCAACCAACTTGACTTCCAACAAGATGTTATTTCCCCACCAATTTTTTGAGCAAAGTGTTCTCAATGATGTCAAAGGATTACTCATTGATGTCAATTAGTTTCATATTCAGAGGGAGCTTATTGGAGATTGTTGACCAGTATGATATTTGGTTGTCATTGATGTCAAGTAAGCAGTGTTTATGTGTTTTTGGTGTTTTAGAGGCCCATATTGATTTCAAATTGATATGTATGATCTAATATCCTATCTTTGAATGAATTTTGTCTATAGTTGATTAGCTCAAATTCTCTTGAAAAGTGTATAGTTGGATAGTATTCTCATATACCTTTCTAACAATATTTGGAACTTTGAAAAAATCCTAATGGCTTAGGAGTTATCCTAGTTTTAATTTCAGAAAGATTACATAGGTCTTATCATTGGTCAAACGCATATCATAAAACATTTGGAATGACTGACTAAAGTCAATCCGATAGGCTAGAAACTTTTTCAATAGGTTTGAAATGAAGGGATATTTGCATCTAACTATCTTTCCTTCAAAAGTATGAATAGTGATTGCTAAGCAACAAATTAGAGGCCTATTGTTTCAACTATTTACCTTTCAATAGTTCCCTGACAACGACTCCAAAATGTTTGGTAAAATCAATTTTTTTCAATAAACCGTTGTTGGGCCAAAACTGTGAATTACGGATAAATCACACTTCCCTAGATAGGTGCTAGTCTAGAACAACAGGTGAAAGACTATACGACTATTTTTCCTAACTTAGAATAGATACATAGAGAGGATTGTTGGGAAAAATACTGAGAGGGGGGGTGAATCAGTATTTACAACATATTCAAAACTTTTGCTTTTCTTTACTTCAAAACCCATACGCTACTTTCCTGAAGCATACTAGCGTATATACGCGGATACCCTTTATTAAAATCACGTATACTCAGAGAATTAATTATGTCATTAATTCTTCACTTAAATCATTCCCTTATTTATTCATCAGATATTCAATGAACAGTAAACATGTGCAGAAAGAACAGAATAAACCATCACACAAAGCATCACACATGAACACCAGGATTTTTAGGTGGAAACCCAAATCGGGAGAAAACCACCGCTGCAGTTGCTCAGCCTTCAATATTTTATTATAGAGAAAACATCTTACAACATGTGTGCTGGCGCAGACTTGACCAGCACGCAGGCACCCACCTGCGCTCGTTTACCAGCCTCTCCTGGAAGGGAGCTCCCACCCCCTGACTCGTTTACCAGCCTCTCTTGGAAGGGAGCTACGACCCCCGATCTCGTTTACCAGCCTCACCTGGAAGGGAGCTACAACCCCCTGACTGAAGGCTACAACCTTCAGCACCACCTTGGACCACGTTTCATCAATTTTCACACTGGATCCAACCAACTTCAATAGAACACAACTTGCAGGCCACATTTCATCATATTTTCAAACTGGACCCTTTCCATTCTTTTAAGCACAAACATACATCACCAACAGATACTTATCAACACAGATCAGATAGCAGAAACACAGCAGAACAGATCAGATATTTCATACCCCTTGCTTCAGCAAACCCTAGTTTGCATACGCGCTTTTACTTCACCGATGTCGCGTATATACGCGCTTCCGTCCACACAAACCAGCGTATACCTCAGTGTATATTTTATTGCGCATACGCGCTTTCTCTTCGCTGAAGCCGCGTATATACGCGCTTCCTCGGCGGCGAAGTAGCGTATAGATCTTCAATCATTACAGAGCAGCATACTTCATCAGATCAGATATTCAGTTCAGATCTACCCTTTTGCTTCAGACAGATGTTCGCCTAGATGCTCGCCTCATCACAGATCTAAGCCTTCCATAATCAGATCTAGCAAATACAAGAGCAATTCAGATCTAGATCCCCTTCTTCCTCATTGGTGCATCATACATTCAGATTTATCATTCAAGTGTAACCCTTTCCATTCAGATATACTTCAGAGAGAAGTATTCATTCAAGCTCAGACATCTTGCACCCACACATATGATTTGTACAATGAATTTCTTCTCCTTATATAGGTTTACCCTTTTCAATACCATGAGCCCCCTTTTTCAATACCATGGACCAAAACAATACCATAAGCCCAAAACTACCTTGACGGGGTCAATTAGGCGGATCATTACCCAATACAATGGGTTAATACCATGGTGGTTACCCTTGGTTTTGCACTTTTTGAGCGCTTTTGCCCATACGCGACTTGGCACGTTCTTTTCCGCGTGCATACGTGACTTCCCTTAGGCCAATCCGCGTATACCAAGAGACATACTCTTTTTCATCATACTTTGAGTACATTCTGAAATCCTTTCTTCATAGCCTTCTGTACACACTGTAGAAACATCATATTTTCTTCATCAGGAACATATTCTCTCAAGCACAACTTCATCAAGTAAGTTGTCATCATCTTTATCAAGTGGGTTGCCTTTCAAAGGACAACACTTAGCATCATATTGTCAACAAACATCATATCACATCAGATTTACATCATTTACTAAGTCCATCAAGTCAAGCATAACTTTATCAGGTGGATTGCCATCAAGGACAACACATGTCAACAGTCACATGTCTTCATCTTCATTCAGTGGGTTGTCATCAAGGACAACACTCTCCATCATATTTCCAACAATCTCCCCCTTTGGACTTGATGGCAACCACAATGGTGTTTGGTTACCATAGCAGATAGATACCATGTCACTCTCCCAAATATGTCACATCATTATCTTCTCTTTATTCAAACACCATGTCACTCTCCCCCTTTGACATCAAGGGCAAAGGACGGATCAAAAACAAACATTCTCCCCCTGTTCTCCTCATGTGAAAGAAGCATTCTGCAGATCTGATATGTGCTGAAGTGGCCAAGCTCCCCCTGAGTTCATGCTGAATCTTCAAACATAGTTTTCAATAAAGTACATGACTCTTCCTATCACCAAAGACTCATACTTACATCAAATATCCAACTAAGTGGATTTACATATGAGACTCAAGTACCCAACCAAGTGGGTTTACACATTTCAATTCAGCTACCCAACCAAGTGGGTTTACAAAAAAATGACTCAGCTACCCAACCAAGTGGGTTTACACAATTGACAAGTCTTTACATGACTGAATATTACAAATTTACAACATGAGTCTCAACAAGATCTTTTCATCAAAAATACAAATATGACTTTTCATAACCATTACCAAGAAGACCTCAAGAGAGATCATATAACAGAACCATCATAATGCATTATACTCAGCAAAGCTAATGCTCCCCCTGAATCTGTGCATCCATGCATCCTTTTTCATATGACTAAGGCTCCCCCTTAGTTTGAGCATCCTGAACACTTTTACCAACAAATCATCAAAACATCTTCATCAACTCATTAGAAATGGAATTATGAGAACTGGAACACCACCAGAGATACCAAACAGTATCAGAGACACCAAACAGCACTACAGCTGTGCTGAAAAGAGCTGACTCCAAGCAAAAATTTGTCAGCAATCTGACATACGCGGATTTATGTGCATTAACTCGCGTATATACGCGACTGTGTTTCAGGAAACCCGCGTATCCACTACCATCTTCTAAAAATTATGCAGATTTGTTCTTTTGACTGGCAGAGAACACTCCCAGCTTCTGTCTTAGATATTCGAATGCTTCCCTGGGCAGAGGTTTGGTAAAGATATCAGCAACTTGTTCTTTGGAGGGAACATACTCCAACTTCACCGTTTGTTCAAGCACTTGTTCACGTAAGAAGTGATACTTGATGGGAATGTGCTTGGTCTTTGAATGCATAACAGGATTCTTTGAAATACTGATGGCACTTGTATTGTCACACTTAATGGGGACATGAGGTGTACATTTAATTTGAAAATCTTGTAAGGTTTGCATCATCCAAAGGAGTTGAGTGCAACAAGATGCGGCAGCCACATATTCTGCTTCTGCTGTAGATAAGGCAATAGAATTTTGCTTCTTGTTGAACCAAGATACTAACCGGGGTCCCATATAGAATGCACCACCACTAGTGCTTTTCCGATCATCAACACTTCCAGCCCAATCTGCATCAGTGTAAGCATGAAGAGTAAGATTGGCATTCTTCGGATACCATAGACCAAAATCTTGAGTTCCTTGTAGATATTTGAAAATTCTTTTGACAGCCTGAAGATGAGACTCTTTTAGATTAGCTTGGAATCTTCCTACAATCCCAACTGCATGCATAATGTCTGGTCTAGTCCCAGTGAGATAAAGCAGACTTCCTATCATCGATCCGTATTCTGGTTGATTCACTGTGGGAGAATCATCATTAGAACTGAGACTGCATCCGGTTATCATTGGTGTACTTACAGGTTTGCATTCTTCCATGCCATACTTCTTCAGAATTTGCTTAAGATATTTTGTTTGTGATAGAAATATACCATCTGCAGCTTGATGCACTTGCAAGCCAAGAAAGAATGTTAGTTCCCCAAGTAGAGACATTTCAAATTCTTGCTGCATGACAGAGGCAAATTTTTTACTCAAGGATTCTTCGTTACTCCCAAAAATGATGTCATCAACATATACAACCACAATCAATAGTTTGTCATTTTCAACTTTTGTGTATTAGTTGCTATCAGCAGACCCTTTTGAAAATCCTTGTTGATGAAGATATTTGTCAAGACGATAATACCAAGCCCTTGGAGCTTGTTTGAGACCATATAGAGCCTTTTTAAGTTTACAAACAAGATTTGCATCATTTCCCAAAATGAATCCTTCTGGTTGTTCTATATATACTTCTTCTTCTAGATCACCATTAAGAAAAGCAGATTTAACATCCATTTGATAAACTTTGATGTGTTGATAACTTGAAAAATCAAGAAACATTCTTATGGCTTCAAGTCTAGCTACAGGAGCAAAAGTTTCTTCAAAGTCTATACCTTCTTGTTGAGTATACCCTTTGCAAACAAGTCTAGCTTTGTTTCTTACAACATCCCCATTCTCATTTAACTTATTCTTGAAAATCCATTTAGTTCCAATGACATTTTTATCATGAGGTCTTGGAACCAAATCCCAAGTGTCATTTTTTTCAATTTGAACAAGTTCGTCATCCATGGCTTGCCTCCAACATTCATATTTGCTAGCTTCATTAACATTGTGTGGTTCAATTGTGGATATGAGTGCCAAATGATTAGAAGATCCTACAAGAGTTCTCCTTGTTCGTACACCAGATTCCTTGTCACCCAAAATTTGAGATTCAGGATGATTCTTTTGAACATATCTGGATGGAGATTTTTCAGATAGATCATCTTCGGGTTCTTCATTGGATCCACTGTCTATATCATTGCTATCTGATGTAGAAGGCCATATGTCGCTATCATCTTCTTTTGTTGTTTGTTTTTCTTCTTTAGGAGCTGCAGGAGACTCATCAATAACAACATCAATACATTCAACAACCTTTTGAAGCCTTTTATTGTAACATGTGTATGCTTTGCTTGAAGATGTGTAACCAAGAAATATCCCTTCATCTAATCTAGGTTCAAACTTGCCAAGCTTTTCATCATTATTTTTGATAAAGCATTTACTTCCAAAAACTTTAAAATGCTTCACAGTGGGAGAATTACCATACCAGAGTTCATATGGAGTTTTGTCACTATTTACCCAAACATGAGCCTTGTTGAGAATGTTAACAGCTGTAAATGCTGCTTCACTCCAGAACATGTTAGAAATGCCAGAATCAGCTAGCATAGCTCTAGCCATTTTAACAATTGTTCTATTCATTCTTTCTGCTACACCATTTTGTTGTGGAGTGCCTGCTACAAAGAATTGTCTTTTTATGCCATGTTGTTCACAAAATTCAAAGAATTCATTTGATGAATATTCTCCTCCTCGATCATATCTAAGACACTTGATTTTTAGATCTAATTCATTTTCTGCCAATGCTTTGAAGCTCTGAAATTTTTCAAATGCTTGATCTTTGTGTTTAATGAACCCGATCCAACACATTCTAGAGTATTCATCAATAAATAAGATATAGTATTCATCCCCATGTAATGACTTTTTCCTCATAGGTCCACAGATGTCAGTATGAATGAGTTCAAGAGGCTTACTTGATGATCCTTCTTTGGCATTGAATCGTACTCTTGTCTGCTTACCAAATTGACAAGATTTTCATATGATACTTTCTGGAAGATTGACCTTGGGAAGATCACGAAAAGCTTGAAGTCTGCTTGCTTTGTTGATTTGAGAGAAACTCAGATGCCCGAGCCTTCTATGCCATAGCCAATTTTCTGAAGATTTGCTCAAGTAACATTGATCTATGCCGTTTAGTACATACAGGTTGCTTGGATTTCTTTTTCCTTTTATAATGATTCTACCTGTATCAAGATCACGAACCACACATTTTTTGGAACTGAAGACCACTTCTGCACCTTGATCACACATTTGACTAACACTTAACAGGTTATGCCTTAATCCATCAACATACATGACATCTTTAGCCTTCACTTTTTCTTTTAGAAATACTGACCCTTTTCCTTTAATTACAGCAGGAGTATCATTTCCAAATGTAACTTTCTTTTCCTTTTCTAGAGCATTGTAAGTATGAAGTTTGCTTTTTTCACCTGTCATGTGTCTTGAGCACCCACTATCGATGTACCATTGATTTTCTTCACCTTCTGCAAATAATGCTATCCCACAATTTTCAACTGGCGGTTCTTTCTTTTTCCACACTTTAGAGCTTGAGGGAACATGTTCTTTTGGCTGGATCTTGTTCCTGCATTCAGATTCTTTATGGCCGAAGTTATTACAATAAGTACATTCAACTTCACTTTGAAGAGGAGAAAAATTGTTATAGGTATTCTTCTTTGGTTCAGTATCCAACCTTTTCTTTCTTGCTTCTCTTGTCATGATGGTTTTATATGCAACACATTGAATAGCTTTATGACCAAAATTATGACAAGTGAAACATTGCCCATTGAAGTAGAAATTTCTGCGATCATGGAATCTTCTATTTGAATTTTCCTGTTGGTTGTAGTTTCTTTGAAAGCTATCCCTGTTAGTGTACCTTGAATTGAGATGGTCCTGATTTCCCTGTAGAGATCCTTTATTCCCTTGCTGAGAGGCTGAATGATGTAAACCACCTGTAACTGCTTTTAGATAGTTTGGTGCTGAAGTTTGAGAAGATTCTTCGGTATATCCAAGACCTGTCTTTATAAGAGGAGAACGTTGTACCTTGATGATCTCATCTAAGGTTTCAGATCCTTTAGCAAATCTAAGATTCAAGGTTTTTGCTTTCTCAGCTTCTTTTCTTTGACTTACCACTTCACATTCTAGTTTTTCAATATGTTTCTTTGCTTCTTCAAGCTGTTTTTCAATGGTCTCTCTGATTATCTTTTGTTCTTCTAAGAGAATTTTGTAATCTTCTAAGCGAAGTTTGAGTTGATTATTTTCTTCAAGAAAATCGTTTTCCTCTAGAGCATCCATAAAAGTATCTTTTTCTTCTTTTTGTTCAAAAGCCATGAGAAGTCTAAGATCTTCTTCACATTCTTCCTCACTATTAGATGACCCATCACTATCTTCATTAGTATAGTAACTTTTCTTAGAGCTAGATCGGTTCTTATTCCTTCTTACTACTTCTTTTCTTTTATAAGGACATTTTGCAGCATAATGACCAACTTTTCCACACTCAAAACATTTGAAGGGAAGCTTACCTTTGAATCTTCCAGTAGCTAGTTGGAGCTTTCTCACGAAATTCGCTTCTTCTTCATCGGATATATAGCTGGATTCTTTGACAACTTCCTTTTCCTTTCCTTTTGTAGATGCCTTAAAAGCAACTTCTCTTACTTGAGAAGGGCCTCCTTGTCTCATTTCAAAAGCAGTCAGAGTACCATGTAATTGAACAATAGTAAGAGTTTGCAAATCTTGCCTTTCTTCAATAGCTGAAACTTTAGAGTCAAATTTTGAAGTCAATGATCTCAAGACCTTTTCCACCAGAGTAGTATCAGTTATGGTTTCACCCAAATTTCTCATTCGATTTACAATTTCATCCAGACGAAGAAAGAAACTGGCAACACTCTCATCACTATGCATCTTCAAATTTTCATATTCAATTCTAAGAGTTTGGAGTTTTGCACTTTTTACCTTTGTGTCTCCTTCATAGCTTAGAATGATTTTTTCCCATATGTCTTTTGCCGAATGTAGCTGCATCACTTTAGCAAATTCTGATTCAGACATGCTTCCCAATAAGACATTCACTGCTTTGGCATTGATTTCATACTTCTTTCTTTAAGCTGCATCAGTAGGAATACTTGCCGGGTATTGATAACCTTCTTCCACGATTGCCCATACATCTGCACCAAGACTTTGCAGATATGCTTTTGTTCGTACCTTCCAGAATATCAGATTTCTTCCATTGAATAGAGGTGGCTTTATAGACATTACTCCTTCTTGACTTCCCATTGCGACGGATCTCCTTCAAGCGATCAAGCTTCTGCAGAAGGACCTCCTCTGATACCAATTGTTGGGAAAAATACTGAGAGGGGGGGGTGAATCAGTATTTACAGCATATTCAAAACTTTTGCTTTTCTTTACTTCAAAACCCATACGCTACTTTCCTGAAGAATACTAGCGTATATACGCGGATACCCTTTATTAAAATCGCGTATACTCAGAGAACTAATTATGTCATTAATTCTTCACTTAAATCATTTCCTCATCCATTCATCAGATATTCAATAAACAGTAAACATGTGCAGCAAGAATAGAATAAACCATCACACAAAGCATCACACATGAACACCAGGATTTTTAGGTGGAAACCCAAGTCGGGAGAAAACCACCGCTGCAGTTGCTCAGCCTTCAATATTTTATTATAGATAAAACATCTTACAACATATGTGTTGGGGCAGATTTTACCAGCATGCAGGCACCCACCTGCGCTCGTTTACCAGCCTCTCCTGGAAGGGAGCTCCAACCCCCTGACTCGTTTACCAGCCTCTCCTGGAAGGGAGCTACGACCCCCTGATCTCGTTTACCAGCCTTACCTGGAAGGGAGCTATGACCCCCTAACTGAAGGCTACAACCTTCAGCACCACCTTGGACCACGTTTCATCAATTTTCACACTGGATCCAACAACTTCAATAGAACAACACTTGCAGGCCACATTTCATCATATTTCCAAACTGGACCCTTTCCATTCTTTTAAGCACAAACATACATCACCAACAGATACTTATCAACACAGATCAGATAGCAGAAACACAGCAGAACAGATCAGATATTTCATACCCTTTGCTTCAGCAAACCCTAGTTTTCATACGCACTTTCCTTTCTCTGATGTCGCGTATATACGCGCTTACGTCCACACGAACCAGCGTATACCTCAGTGTATATTTTATTGCGCATACGCGCTTTCTCTTCGCTGAAGCCGCGTATATACGCGCTTCCTCCGCGGCGAAGTAGCGTATAGATCTTCAATCATTACAGAGCAGCATACTTCATCAGATCAGATATTCAGTTCAGATCTACCCTTTTTCTTCAGACAGATGTTCGCCTTGATGCTCGCCTCATCACAGATCTAATCCTTCCATAATCAGATCTAACAAATACAAGAGCAATTCAGATCTAGATCCCCTTCTTCATCATTGGTGCATCATACAATCAGATTTATCATTCAAGTGTAACCCTTTCCATTCAGATATACTTCAGAGAGAAGTATTCATTCAAGCTCAGACATCTTGCACCCACACATATGATTTGCACAATGAATTTCTTCTCCTTATATAGGTTTACCCTTTTCAATACCATGAGCCCCTTTTTCAATACCTTGGGCCAAAACAATACCATGAGCCCAAAACTACCTGGACGGGGTCAATTAGGCGGATCATTACCCAATACAATGGGTCAATACCATGGTGGTTACCCTTGGTTTTGCACTTTTTGAGCGCTTTTGCCCATACGTGACTTGGCACGTTATTTTCCGCGTGCATACGCGACTTCCCCTAGGCAAATCCGCGTATACCTAGAGACATACTCTTTTTCATCATAGAATTAGCACATGCTGAATTCCTTTCTTCATTGCCTTCTGTTCACACTGTAGATTTATCATATTTTCTTCATCAGGAACATATTCTCTCAAGCACAACTTCATCAAGTAAGTTGTCATCATCTTTATTTAGTGGGTTGCCTTTCAAGGACAACACTCTGCATCATATTTCCAACAAGGATTAGAAGGCTACTTGATCAGTCCCTTCCTGCAAGAAAGAACACTAAAACAGCAGAATATGCAATAATATAGATATCTATTCAAGTTAGTTTTCTAAATCAGTAAAGCATAAACCATATACATCAACTAAGATCTTGCAATATGGAAAATCAAAGCCAATACAGATGCATATAGGGAAAAATAAGTTGTATTCTTTATTGATGATAGAAGGAGAGGTTACAACCAAGTGACTGATTTGAAGTGACCCTTCCAGCAACATCCCCAAGCCTCATCACAGTATAAATCTCTCCATAAGAAGCTACACAAATCTAGCTCTCAATTGAAAATTCTCCAACATTTCTCTACTCAAATTCTTCCTTCTCAAGCACTCAGATCTGTGCTCAATTTATAGATTAATTGTAGATTTTTTTGCAATAAATTACTTTCCAATAATAGGAAATACATGTTTCCAATCATGTATATGTCAAATGGACAATTGGATCCGAAGCTTGACACCTGTGAACTCTTCTAGAAGGCACTGGCCAAGTGGAGATTCTAAAACAATGAGAATTTCGCTCCCAATGTGACCAACGCACCTGTGAATGTTAGGAATTTCTTTGTAGAGAAGCCTTACATGGGGCTACCTACATATGCAATGCACTTAGGCCCCTTAGAGCCTGTGTTGGTGAGCTCTCATATGCTATATAATAAGCTTCAAACCTTGGAAACCTTTGCTTGATGAAAATCTTGCTTGATTTTTCTTATTTCTAGTCTTAGGGCATGTAGCAACTGAAATGATAGGGAATGATAGACCCTTAATCGTTGGTCCTAGAGATGATGTCTAGTTAACCAATTCATTGGGAACGGTGCCCAAATTTACCTATAACAATTTCCCCCTAAAGCATGAGATCCAAATAATAAGAACATTTGATTGAGATGCTTTACATTGTGATGGGCTGGAGATGAAGTGGAGTGGTCACCTGCATCAATATTACAGTACATTACATCATGATATATCCTCTTTTGATCATAATTTCTGAGGGTAGGCATTTCCATATTCAGCACATAAAAAAATCTAATAACATGTACATAATTCAGAAAGTCATCTTCATTGGAATGTTGCCCAGATGCAGACATGCCTATAGATATAGGCCTGTGTTTGGATGAAAATCTGTATGTAAGGTCACCGTACAGATGATGTGTACAACAATCCTAAAATCACAGCCTGGATGGATGAAACTAGATCCATGGTCTTCTTATCTTGTTCACTCAATCATTCGGGTACAAGTCTAACCATGCGAATATATGATTTGTAGTCGAACATGAAAAGACATCGTTTGATTACCATCCAATGATGTGTGTTGTTAACAAATGTGAGAGAACCACCATTAATGTCAATGGCCCTCAAGGTACTGCAGTACATTTCGTAAGGCATGAATAGATGATTTGATGTCGAATGCCAAACAAAATATTTCGGTCAAAGGTCCGAAAGCAAGGATCTTGTCGATGTTGTAACAAGCCTCTTGGTACTGGAATCTGATGTTTCTAAGTGAACTTCCTAGATATTTATTTTTCGTCAACAGGAAGTCACCTTATTTCAAAACTGGAGTTAGTGATTTCAGAGACAAGGGTATGACTTTATATAGCAATTTTCAGGGATGATGGTCATGAGAATGAAGTTTTATGAGTATTGCATAAGGATGAGTTTTAATCACTAGATGACTCCTCTTGAACATATCAGTGACACTGTGATGAGTTGGCAGCATTGACTGAAAACTGAAGTGAAGGTATGATGAACCATAGGTGTGAATGAACTTTCAAGATGATTACCCAACCCAAACAGTCATGGACATGGAGTGAAAGAAGTGTCATGTTCAAGAGCAACTTGCTACCCTAAATAAATTCTTGCTCACTTTTCCCAATTTTTTCCCCGGTCATTTGTCGGCTAGTACCTCTTTATTTTTTAACAAGCTTAAGGAGGATAACATTTTCTTGATCTATAATTCAACCCTTTGGGTGAATAAAGTATCGCTATTTAATAATTTAACTAGCCTAGCGATGAATGAAACTCGATTATTTCCATGATCGGCAAGCCCGTCGCTATTTTATGTTTTAACGAGCTATGCTCGAAAAGAAATATGCTCATGACCTGCTTCATTCTTTAATGAGGTTGACACAATAAAATAACTTTCCTCAAAGGCACTTGTTTCATTTTTTAACGAGGTTGACACAAGAAAAAATAACTATGCTCAAAGGAACCTGTTTCATTTTTTAACGAGCTTGACACAAGAAAAACGAACTATCCTCAAAGGAACATGTTTCATTTATCGAGGCTGACACAGGAAAAGAACTATCCTCAACACCTGTTTCATTTTTTAACGATGTTGACACAAGAAAAAACAACTATCCTCACAGGCATTTGTTTCATTTTTTAACGAGGCTAAATCAAGAAAAAAGAACTATCCTCATAGGAACTGTTAGCCTCTCTCATAAAACAATAATAAATCCAAAAATAAAATAAATAAATTAAATATTAAAAGTTAGGAATTTATGCCTAACTCTTTAGTTTGGGTTGTTCCTCTAAGATAGGAGTTAGTTTAGTTAGCTCCTATATTGGTGTTGGTTTGGTTGAGAAATTATCTCAACCAAGGTGTCCAAGGTAGCACGCACTATCTTGAGACATTGTCCCCTCATCTATTTAATTGTAATACTACATTCTTTTAATAATGAGAAAATATGTGAGGAAGTCGTGAGGCTGAAGCCTTTTCTGCCATTATTTGGTGTCTGGTTTATTATGTGTGTTTTATATATATTTGTTGAGATAATTTGATTTTCAATATGTGTTATTGGAGCATAGGAAAATAAATGACTGTATTTATATAGTTTTTTATATCAAATTTTGTCTGTCCATCTTGTAACATCAGTGAACGATCTTCCGAAGGGAGCAATTTGTGTTGCTTGGTCAGGTTGTGCTAAGGCCGTGATTGTTGGAGCTACTGTACCAGTGCTCACTTGATGTTGATTTCAAAACATTATTTCACTTTTTTTTTAAGTGACATAAGAAAATTGAAAAGGGAGTGCTCATATTATATGTTTTCATGATTTTCACGGAACTATGTTTTGAGATTGGATATGACTTTATGAAATGGATATAAATGTAAGTGTCCAAAAATTATAAGAAAAGAAAAAGGAAATGGGTGCCAAGGTATATTTTGACTCATTATTGGGGTATCTTCACTTTTAAGCCATCATGTCTTTGAAAGACAAGTGCATTGGATAGGAGAATATTTTTATTTTTTCATAAGGGTGAAGCTTGTAATAAGTGGAGTAATAAGTTGTAACTTGGCGAAATAAGGTGAAATTTTTGTTTTTGTAATTTTGGAACAATAAGTGATTTTGTGGAGTGATAAGGATTCACCTTTTTTGTAAATTTGGAGTGATCAAAAGAAAGCTCATTTTTGTAGGAGGTTGAGTTTGTTTTTGAAGTCATTTTTCTTCCAAGAAGTTCTGGAAATTTGATTACATGAAGATGTTGTGGAGCTGAATGATTATGTACTCCAAATTTTAATAAAGCATATATTTTTTGTGTTGATTTTTTCCTAGATCCGCCCGAAATTGAATAAGGGGATCTTAGGTACACGAAACTGTGAACTGCAGAATACCTCCTAGCGAACCAATAAGTATGGGCAAGCAATCTCCCCGAATGTTGTGTTAGGTGTATCACAATTTCAAGGCGGCTGACTCGGTTCACTATGGATGGATAGCACCTAAAAGTTGTCCTCCCAAATATACGCGAAGGTACGTGGAGGCCCAAGTCCTTATTAGCGTTGTCTGATGCGAAACCGCACAGTGAGAGCACCCCTTTATACTTATCATACTATAACACCGCCCGATATACCCGAAAGTATATGGATGAGCTATGATATACTTGCATACATGGAGTGAGGTAGCACACTTGGAATGTATCGTAGACAAGTTAACGAAATCTGCTATGTTTTATGATGCCGAAACATGTCTCTAGCCTAGACCTTCTAAATGTTATCGTTATGGTTCCAATGCTTTGTTAAGTAAATTGAGATTAATTGTATGTTGATCATGCTTAACAATTTTCCCTTCAAAGGTTCACCGCGATGATGTGTATGAAATTCCTAAAATGCAAGCTAAGAATGATAAACAATCTTTCACTTTTAGTTTGTTCAATGAAAATCCTAGATACTAAGGGAAGAGAGCAAATAATTTGTGAGAAAACATATCAATGAACAAAAAAAAAAAAATGAGCACAAACTAAATGCAAATTTCCTAATGTTCATTTTGCAAAACACACAAAATTCTACGTGCAAATGCAATTTTTTATTTTCAGTTTCCTTAATGTTCTGAATGCAGAAAAGAAACTAAGTGCACGAAATCAACAATTCAAATGCTTTTTACTTTCAAGAAACGAATAATACAAACAACAATTTCTCTTTTGAAGGAAAAATGAGGATTTCAACAACAATTTCTCCTATCAAGGAAATGAATATTTTACGACAATTTCGTATTTCGAAAGCAAATGATTCTTAATGCGACCATAAAAAATACTTTGAAATCAACTTGTCAATAATAAAGAAAAAAAAAATTAAACAAACATTGAACAAATTTTCAGCCAAAGGAGGAAGAAGTATATAGATTCACTGGTCAATTGAGGATAAAAATTTTCAAAACTGAAGCAAATTGCAAAGGAAAATTCAAGGGAATTTGGGTGTTTTCAGGAGTCAATGCAGTCTCCATCTGCAACACAGGCTAGGAAGGAATATAGTGCTCTGCAAAGCACTGTGTCCATTCTAAAGGTGCATTGGGCACAGTATACAAAGAAAAATACTACTCTTTAACTCACTGTCTTTGCAAATTAAGCTTTGAAAAGGTTTAAATTTGTGTGTAACAACTACTGGGTGGATAAACAGATCAAATGAGAGGCTTAAACAACTATAACTAAGAGAAATTATCCCCAGTGGAGTCACCAATTTGTTTGGCCAGAATTGTGAATTATAGATAAATCACGCTTCCCTAGATAGGTGCTAGTCTAGAACAACAGGTGAAAGACTATACAACTATTTTTCCTAACTCAGAACAGATACATAGAGAGGATTAGAAATTTATTTGATCAGTCGCTTCGAAATGGCTCCTTCTGTCGCTTTTGTTGCAACTTCACATTCAAGTGGTTTGTATAGAATGCTTCCTGCAAGAAAGAACACTAAAACAGAAAAAGATGCAATAATATAGATATCTATTCAAGTTAGTTTGATAAATCAGTAAATCATAAACCATATACATCAACTAAGATCTTTCAATATGGAAAATCAAAGCCAATACAGATGCATATAGGGAAAAATAAGTTGTATTCTTTATTGATGATAGAAGGAGAGGTTACAACCACGTGAATGATTTGAAGTGACCCTTCCAGTAGTGTCCCCAAGCCTCATCATAGTATAAATATCTCTAGCAGCAACTACACAAATCTAGCTCTCAATTGAAAATTCTCCAGCATTTCTCTACTCAAATTCTTCCTTCTCAAGCACTCAGATCTGTGCTCAATTTATAGATGAACTGTAGGTTTTTTTGCAATCAATGACTTTCCAATAATAGGAAAGACATGTTTCCAATCATGTAGATGTCAAATGGACACTTGTATCGGAAACTTGACAAGAAGGCACTGGCCAAGTGGAGATTCCAGAACAATGAGAATTTCGCTCCCAATGTGACCAACGCACTTGTGAATGTCGGGAAGTGCTTTGTAGAGCAGCCTTGCATGGGGTTACTTGCATAGGCAACGCACTTAGGCCCCTTACAGCCTACATTGGTGAGCTCTCATATGCTATATAATAAGCTTCAAACCTTGGAAACCTTTGCTTGATGGAAGTCTTGCTTGATTTGTCTTGTTTCTTGTCTTAGGGCATGTAGCAACTGAAATGATAGGGAATGATAGAACCTTAATAATTGGTCCTAGAGATGATGTCCAGTTAACCAGTTCATTGGGAATGGTGCCCAAATTGACCTATAAAAACCCAAATTCAATTCAAGTTGTAATACTTATGACCTGTTAAAGAAATTTAGGTGTTATTAAAAGTTCTAGTACCTAAAATTAGTATTCTACGTCTAAATTTGTTCCATATACTCAAAGGGTAGACATTTTGTTACTAAAAAATAAAAAAACGGAAATTTTAACACAACAAAAATGAATCCTACTTAAGCAAGCAACCAAATGAACTAGTAATCAACCCCTCTATTTTGATCCCCTGTTGATGTTCAGAAAGAAATATTTCACCTCACCAAGATGGTGTTCGTGCTTGAAAATATAATTTTTTAACTGGAACATAGCGTGGTCAAAGTAATATAAATTCTAGTCTATTCTAAAAAGAGAATGAGTATCTCAAGTTTTCATTGGAGCTCGTTTCCTTATCTATTCACACTTACTCAAAACCTACCTAAATTCCATAGACATATATGGGAATATGATAGCTATAAGTTAGTATTAAATTTATATGTGTATGAGTGCATTCAATCAAGTGTTGTGGTGATTCTGCACATTTTCATTTCAATTCACTTATCTTTGTGTGAGTGTGACCCTTCTAGGGTTTATCTCAAGGTTCATACACCTTCAATCACAAACTTAGAAACTTCTCAATGATGCTTGAAACATCTTTCCCTGGGTTAATCTCACAACTTGTGTTGGAAGATAGTCTTTGTGTCAGTCATTCATGCTCTTTTGTATTTCATGGTTGATTAGTTCCCTTACAAAATAGAGTTCTCAGCAATGGAATATAAAAATACTCAAATGTGAATTTAAAGCTAATGAATCAATAACATGATTACCAATGAAACAAATTCCTAAAAAAAAAAATTCTCAATGAATAATGAAATGGGATGCAATAAAGGTTTCAACCGGTGTGAGCAATCAATCAAACAACTTAAATGGGAAATGCATAAGATCCAAGTGTATTAACTATCATTCCAATCAAATATCAATGATTCATATTAGGTAAATTATTCTTGAATGTTAATTATATATACATATGGTAAAACACGCACTTAATGCATTATAACAGTAGAGATATCACTACATGAAATAAAATCAGAGAAATAAATTAACTGAAATAATGGTACACTTACCTCTTGTTGATCGAAGAGTTGGGAGCCCTTGCCAAACAAGATTGGTGAGTCAGTAGACTTACATAACTACTAGAAATAATATACCATATACAAAAATAATATTTTTATTAATAGCATAATCTCACAATAGTTACAACACGTATATGGTGTCCATATAACAAAATAGGGCTTATAATGACAAGAAGAAAAAATACAAATTACAACAACATGTTTTTCCTCTCTTCAGCACACTAGCCTTTCACTAGAAATTCAAACACAATATATAGAAAATCCCTAAAATAGTAATAAATCTAGTGTATTTATTCACATGGATCAATGGGTAAAACAATTACATTTCTCAAATAATAGAACCAACGGTGGTTAATCGTCAATAAATTTTGAGTAAAAATTGATTGAGATTTTGATGTTGTTGCTAATTATTAACCTGGATCCTTCATGAATGACAAGGTGAAATCTTGGTTGTGTTGAAATGGCTAATATGGTCTCAATCTCTGTCCTCGTGCTAAGAAATAGAAATACAAACACATACCATTGGAATCCAATGCGTAGCTAGAAGTTAACCCTCACTCTCCATGTGATCAATCAAAATTAGTGCTCATATAGTCATAAAAATTTTAATTTTAAATGTCGGAATGGTTGTAATGATGTAAAATAAAACTAAAATTTCTCATCATTAAATTTCACTTTCAGACTCCTATTTATCTATTAAAATTTTAGGAAAAATAATTAAAATAAATAAATTTTATCTCAAACACCTATCAGGGGAGACTCAAGTTTAATATCATGGATATGAGTGATATCATTGTTATGTTTAGGTGTTGTAGTAACATATAACTAGAACAAAATTATGTCTATTAGGTAGATAAATAGGGATTCAACAATGATAATCCTTGTGGTCTATATGATACTATATTTGGTAGTAATGATGACTCAATAAGAAGGAAATTTGCGAGAAACATTAAAAAGGAGTTCGAGTGCCCATGCTACGTAAATTATCCTTTTTTCTTGGACTACAACTTAATCAATTAAAGTCGAGATTATTCATGTCACAAACCAAACCTCTTAAAGAAATGTTGAAGAAGTATTGAATGGAAAATTGTGCCCTATTAAGCACCTCTATGGTTACAAATTACAAACTAAGAAAAGATGACGAATCTTTCGAAGTAGATTAAACCATGTATAGATCAATGATCAAAATTATTCTCTATTTAGAATCAAGACTCGATATTATGTAGGTTGTGGCATCGGTATGAATATTTCAATCATCCCCTAAGGAATCTCAAGAAAAATTGGTAAAAGGGGTATTTTGATATCTTCAAGGTACTGCAGATTATGGCTTATGGTATCCATGAGGAAATTATATTACTCTTAAATCTTATAGCGATACAAATTCAGTAGGAATTTTGGATGATGGGAATGCGGAAGATCACTTTTCCTTAGAAAATTTTGGTTTCATGGAACAACAAGAAAAATCATCTCTCTATCTCTCCATTGCAAAAACAAAGTACATTATCATAACTGAACGTTGTAATCAAGTGATATGGATGAAGAAATGTCTAAAATACCTTCAAGAACATAATGGTAAACCTTTAGCTATCATGTGTGATAGCACTAGTGAAATTGATATTTCAAAAAATATGCTCATGGAATTAGAAACAAAACATATTTTTATTGAGTATCACTGCTTGAGAGAACAAGTTGCAGAGAATTCAAAAAGACTAGAATATATTCCAATCAAGGAATATATTTCTAATATCTTTACCAAACCACTACTAAAGGGAAGTTTTGAATATATTTTTAGGTCCCTATAATACTAGTGTATCCCCTTATTGTTGTTAGTATAGCCCCCTTATTGTTATTGTTGTACCCCTGTATCCTCCATATTGTTATTATTGTGCCCTTACATTATTATTGTTAGGTTGGTGATCCCATGGACTCCTATATTTAGAAAGGAGGTTTTTTCATTTGTATCATTCAAGAATTGTTCATTTATGTCATGTAAAGGAGTTTTCCTCCTCGAAGTGGACGAATTCTATGGCGTTGATCTATCTTTTATTCTATTTTTGGAGCTGGTTTCATAACATATCTTCCATGACAAAATGGGAGCATTATCTTCCTCACTTGAAGAGTTATCTCATTAGTATTAAAATAGTTACAAAGAGCCTCTTCAAAAATTCAAGTAATACTATGATATGTAACTATATATGAAGAAAGGAGTAGGATATCAGTGGGAGTATAGGTAAAATGGATGCAAGGGGATTACAACAATAGTAGAAGCATGGCCTCAGGGGTAGACAACATATAAACAGGAAGGAATCATAGTTCAGTCAAGTCTATAGGATCATCTATGAATATATACTCATACTGGATCATCAACATGACAATTTTTACATAGATGTCCATGAACCTTTTCCATTGATGTCAAAAGGGGAGAGATTATATACATTGATGTAGATATTGACATTAAAAGGGATAGATTGTGGCACTTAAACTTGAGGAGGTAAATATGGTAGAAATTACACTTGCACAGGAGGAGTTCTTGATTTGTTTGACAACAAATTACCATCAATGTCTAGTGGTGTTTCCATAAATGACAAGAGGAGATATTGTTGCACATAGTGTTGTCATTGATGAAAACAATATGTCAATGATTTCAAAGGGGATGTATGAGACAACAAAAAAATACCATCTTTGATGACCCAAGAAGAAACAAGGCTCATTATGATGCCATATGAAAGTTGAATTTTTCACACGGTCTCATCACATGAAGATATGGGTGCTTGAATTTACTTGAAATTTTTATGTGATTGCAATGCTCAAAAGTACTAAAAATAACATGGTTGCATATAATTAATTGATACCTTTCCAACAATATATCCTGCTCAAAAAAATTCCTCTCGAATGAGAAGTTATGGTTGTTTTAAAATTTAATATTAATTGAGGGTTCAACACTATAGGGTATGAACCCACAAACATTAATATGTTAACTAGTGTGTAAGTTTTGAGTGGATCCAAAATTGATATATAATATTAGTGGCATCGAGAATGCATATATGTGCACCATTTAACACCATTAAATGGCATGCACCTTTTGGGTTAATCCATGACACCTCCAATAGGTCAATGGTCGAATGAAGTAAAATTTTCATGATGTTTAAACATCCCTATTGGACCAATTTAATGATGACACGTGGTAGTGTTTTCTTGGATAATGGTATGGACATATTGGTGGTTGGCACATGGCTCATTAGCATAGTCAACATAATACATCAGTAGCCTAATTCCAACGAGCTAATGTTGCACCACTATGCGCTACCATGTGGCAGTGACAAATGGTACTTTTCTATAAGTGAAAAGTATGAAACAAGGTGAAACGTGACACTAGTCATGATCTTCCACATGGATCGATGATTCCATGGTGATGTCATCAAGAGAATGACTAGTGACCCTATGTTCTAGGTCATATGGGCATGATCCTATGGCTTTTAGAAATGTTAGGTCGGTCATATGTTTGGTTGGAACTATGGATTTATAATCAATCCTATGGTTGGATTCATGAACATGGTTTCACTCGTTGGTGAATATATACAAAGTGCTTAAACCCCAATTCAATGTAGTTGTAACAAAAAAAAAATTTATTTTGTTTTAACTTTGATTTATGGTTGATTCGAATGAGTGGTTACATGTTAGGGTTATTATTTTCATTGTGAAAGTATGAGCGTATTCTTCACATATAGTGTTGATGTGAAGGCTTGAAAATTCAATGAATTCGTTGTTAGCCACCTATAAAATTTTGGCATAGCAAACAGGTGGCTAAGTATGTTTCTAAGTCTTCAAGAGAAACATTTTCCTTGAAAATATATCATTCTTAAAGCCTTCACGTGTCTTTTTTCCTTTTAGGAAATCCTCACCGATGTTTCCATTGAAAAGCCCTGTTGTTTTGAGAAAGAGACTGCCTTAAAAAGGCCTCCATTTTCTCCATTTCATTCCCACAAAATCCCCATTTTTCATTCATATTCCCTCCACAAACCCCTCTGTAATCCTTCATTTTGACCTCTAAACCATCCTAAATCACTTTTAAACCATGTATTTCCCTCTGTTTGGTTTAAAAAATCATCCCTTTCATCTACCGGAACCCCTCATTTGGCTTGAAAACCCCTGTTTTTTGGCCTAAAACACCCTTTTTACACTATGAAAGAGTTAAGCCCCTGTGGGATTATAATGATAGCCCCCTTCCTCATATAACCCCAGCCCTGCAATCAGGCAGTTAAAGGCCAAAAAATCCCCAAAATCCCTTTAAAAGGCCTAAAAATAATCTCTCCGCTCATTTTAAATAATTAAGCCCCCAAGGGCTTATTCACTTTAGCCCTCCCTCCATGTGACCTAAGCTCTGAAGCCAACACTAAAAAGCCAAAAAACCCCCAATTAAAACCCTTTTCCCTCTGATTTTTCACTTCCCCCCTGTTTTGAGTTGAGTGGATATAGACCGTCGATCTGCACAATATCAACGGTCGTCAGGAAAGCCGAACCCCATTCATCTTACCATTCCCCGACATAGAGTTTTGAAACGAATCTGAACCATCGAATTCACAAGAACCAACGGCCTAGATTTCGTCACTTTCCACCCATCCATCTAACCCTTCTCTCCCTCTTGAAACACTCTAGCTCTATCCTTCAATCTTGATCGTC
Organism: Pinus albicaulis; assembly: GCA_034641835.2. Taxonomy (NCBI): domain Eukaryota; kingdom Viridiplantae; phylum Streptophyta; class Pinopsida; order Pinales; family Pinaceae; genus Pinus; species Pinus albicaulis. Next base: position 760,399,562 of record CM076578.1, on the reverse strand, counting down.
CATTCCAGCAATCCAACGGTCGATAAAAAACCCGATGGCCCACCTTCTGTCCGCGCATCTCACCAGCTATCACATCTATTCTGCACCATCCGATAAATGCACCTTCATCCGACGACCACCGATGTGTTTCACATAATTTTTGAGCTAGAACTTTAACGTTTCAAAAAAACGCAAAATGGGTGGTTTTGTATTTCCACGTGTCAGGCGCTAAGTGGAATCACATTTTTTTTGGTAAACCATATACCACCCCAGAGCTTGCGCGAAAACCATTTCAGTTTTTCGCCTTAACACCCTCCGCAACATCATTTTACTTTAATCACAGCCATAGATCAGCCAGATCTAACGGCCCACATTGTATCAGGATATCTTTTCATTGCTTCCCATCTATTCCCCCAACGACTCCATCTGCAGATCTCCGCCGTCGATTATTTTGATCGAACGGCTCTCATTTAACCTCGCCTCCCATCCATTGTTCATTCATCTAATCCTCCAAGAGACTTCATCGATGAATCTACACCGTAGATCATCGTGGATCATTATAATCCGACAGTCCATAACCCACGATGCACTCAACCTCCATCAAACCTGATTTTTTCTATTCCGCCATGATTTTCATCCATTTTTTCGCTACATCCACTGATTTTCCATCGTTGCTCCTTCATTTTCACAAGCCTCTGAAACAACCTACCTCACCCCCTCAGAATTTTATAATGTGTTTATCATGTTTTTCGGGGTTTACAAGCAGTGAATTCATTCTATATTCATAGTCATGGTGAAGGACCATCACAGAACCGAAATAGCAGAAAAAGAAGTCTCTAAGAAGGTTTAAGGGCATATTTCGTTAAAGACCAAGGCTGTTAACCTTGGTTCAAACCCTCCAGCACCCCTAAAACCTGTATGTTCATGAAGACAGATCAGAAGAAGCAGCAAAGTGTATCAGTAAGATATTTAAGGGATTAAAGCCAAATGTTGAAGACTTAATGCTTATGATCCAGGGTTTAAAGGATAAAGACACAGATGAAGACCATAATAATGATCAAGAAGACTTAATGAGGCCCAAAGCACATAAACAGGTTATATCAGTGCTTTCATATCAGGAGAATGTTCTTTTTCCTAAAAAGTACAGGTTCCCACAACATTCTCCACTCCTCATCAAGCCCATAACAGTTATTATTCTGACAAGAAGCCCTAAAAATTGTAAGTGCATTAGTTACAAATCATGGAAGACCTGAAAGGAAAATCTTCATCCTTTCTTGTCTCAGAGTACAAATAGAGTACCGACAGTCAGAGAGTACTTCAAGAACATACCTTGGAGTTATTATCAACCTGTCAAAAACCCCTGATTCATCCAAAGGGTACTGAAAGTTAATACATAGATGTTAAAATAGAATGGGCTTCATAGACTCCTCTTCCTTTGTTTTAATGCATCATTTAAGTTCTATCTGCCACTACTATCACTTTTTCTTCTATAAGAACTCTTGAGAAATACATTGTAAATGTTGGTTGGTTGGATATTGTAAAAACACCGATTGTAAGTTGTTTTACTGAGTTAGATTTTTGTGAGTAGTAGTTGTAAATAGGCTGCGAGATGATTTCTGGATGATATCAAGCTATTGGAAAGGGATGTATGTGACTGCTTTTGCTCTTCTAATATGACAAGCATGTTCATTAGATCTTGATCTAAATCAGTGGTGATTTATTCTATCTTTTTTATTGTTTTCCCTCTGTTATACATCATGTTTCATTTTCTCTGATAAGAATCAGTAATTTTAGCTTAGGATATACTGCTGCAAGTACCCTAATGCTTCTTGTGCTTTCTTATCTTTATGTTTTTTTCTATTTTTGTATCTAAGAAACTAATTCCGCATAATTTAACTAGTATAGAACTTGGTTTTTCCATGCTTACTGATGTATGAATTTAGAGTTTCTTTCTTAGATGTTCTTGTCTGGTTCCAGATGAAAGAATTGGGAAACTGGGAGGTTTAGAGTTAGCCTTGTCCCCTAGGTTCCTTTTCCAACAGTTGGCCTTTCTGAGATCCCTTTGAGTTGAGTTCCAAAAGTAGAGAAGTTTAAAGGTATTTCTCTGATCTTAGACTTCACTCAAGTAGTCAGGAGGACTACGGGATTGTTGTTTTCAGATTTAGCCTCATTAGGAGTGTAATCATAGAGGTTAAGGCATGCCCTATCCCTATATTTCCTTAGAATTGGTCACCTTGGAAGGTTTTCCTTGTCATTCCCATTCATTTCCTTATTGTTTCATCCCATACTATCATCTTAAGAGGTCCTCTGTTTTAGATGACTAGCCCTTTGAAAGCCTTGGATATTTGAATTGCAAGTAAATCCTTTTATGACCCCATTGCCCAATGGACTTGCGTTCTCTTTGAATTATCTCCCCATTTCCATGAAATATTTCTCTACTCATTCCTTTACGTTCATTTAACCCTTCTTTCATGTTTCCCAACCAAACAAACAAAACAAATCATAAACCCATTGTGCCCTATAACTAGCCTAACACCTATAATTGAACATCAAAGATATACATTTCTTTTCCTTTATAGAGAGATCCCTATTTGGATCCAGGAGGGCTAGATCCTGAGATCCCAAAGTGGTTTGATGTATTCTTGTAATTTGGTATTTCCAAATCTGCCAATTCACAGGAACCACAACATAATGGTGACTCCGATGGGGAACTTTGACTAAAACACTCCTTGAAACATCTCTAAGAACTCAAAGAAGACCAAATTAGCCTTGGTTTGGTATAGATTGCTGATGGTGGACAACAACCTACTTCAAAACATTTTAAAACTCTCCACCTGGAAACTCCATAGTTCTTAAATGACCAAAATACTCCACTGGTGATCAGTAGGCCTACCGATTATCTTTGCTTTCACAAGACTCCACTGGGAGACTAGTTTCATTACAACATCATCCATACCAAATAAATACATAGGATTAAGCTTCTTTGTGTAAGGATAATCTGCCTCTTAAGATTGTTATACTTAACATATTGGCTTCAAGAACAATCCATACCAGAGCTTATCCTGATCCAAATCCTCCTGAAATAATTAATAATCCAGAGAGAATTCTTAGGAAGTCTTTCACATATAGGGATACAACTATTGTCAGATCCATTCATAGAGCTAACTAAACACCTGAAAACCTTGCAGCTCTATCAGATACTCAAGTTGACTTAGATTTACCAAGTAATTTACCAAGAGCTAAGTCATTCAGTGGTATAGATCAGACAGACTTTGAGCCTCCAAGTTCACCACCACCTAGTGGTCAACCTATTAGTGACAGAGAAACCCCTCCATCAACACCTCCTAACATCCACTTCATTCATAACTTGGGTCTCTCTCACCCTAAATCTGCTCAACAGTTTGATGCTGCTCCAATAATTTCTGTCATTCACATACCTGTTGTCCAAGATACTCATTCCCCCCCAAAAAACACTATCATGGCAGCATGGTATGCTCCCCTAGTGTTGCCATAGCCTCTGGCTCCTTTACCTAATGAATATCAGTCTAAAATTCCCCATTTCACTAGAAAATAATCTACCACAGCTCAACATCATGTAGATAGGATGGAAGATGCTTTTGACTATATGGAAATAGAAGATGAGACCATTAAGATGAGAATATTTTCTCAAATTTTAGGAGGAGAAGTAAAAAGGTGGTTTAAAGGCTTAGCTCCTAATAGCATCAATGACCTTCCCTCCTTACATCAAGCTTTCATAAAAAAGAGGAAATTAAAATCAACCCTCTCCAAATATTAGCAGAGTATAAAAATCTCAAAAGAAATCAGGGAGAGAGTATTCATGATTACTCTACTAGGTTTAACAGTGTCTATAATGCTCTTCCACCCCACATGAAACCTCCACGAGGAATGGCCTTAGTGAAATATCCCAAGGGCTTTGATGTTGGCATGGCCTATCAACTTAGGGAGAGAGACTATACAACTCTAGAAGATATGCAGAAAGGAGCTATGAGTGTAGAAGAAAACTTGATTGAAAAAGGAGCTAGGATGAGGGTTGAGAAGAAGGTAACCTATAGGGAGGACACCATAGCTTCTACATCTGATCCCAAAATTGATAATCTAGCCCAAAACATGGAGAGGCTAGAAAGAATGATGGAGAAGATGGTGGTCCAAGTCAATAATCTGAATAGAAACCAAACTCAAAACTAGAACCAAAACTTTAGGAGAAACACTATCCCTAATAGACAGAGGGATGCTGACCAACAATTCATACCTCCATTCCAAGAAAATTTCCTTGATGAGGATGAGGGAATAATAGAAGAATCATAGGGAGATATTATAAACATGGTGGAAGTGGATAACCAAGATCACACCTTTTCCACATAAGATAACCAGACTTCGTACACTCATTGGGATGAGGAAGGGTTAAAATCTAAAGACTATAGGTTATGATTCGAGAATGCCATCATGCATGTTTGAGAATAATATGATCTCATAAGAAAAAATAACATAGATACTCCCAAACCAAAAGCCTATGAAATCACCATTAAGAAAAGACCCGAAAAGAATCCTAAAGGGACTGCCGAAAGCAATAAAACAACAGCTGAAAGTTCTGGTAAAAACAAGGAAAAAGACATCCAAACCATTGAAAAACCAAGTCAAGAAACCAGCAACACTAGAATTGTAGCTAATGCTCCTAAAAAAAAAATTTCAACCAATGTACATAGTGAAAATCAGCAAGCTAATTTTACCAATAAAACAATGACCAACAAAACAGAAATGAGCCTTTCAAAGAGTCAATCTCCTTTCAATCTGGAAAGTGATATTGCCAAAATCAAAATTTCTGTCCCTCTCACTAAGTTGGCCACCCAAGATGCAATAAATGTCAAATCTTGAAAGCCTTAAACTTAGGAGAAAATAGTGACTCTGTCAACTTAAATGATGATCAACCAGCTCTCTTGTTTGGCCCAAAAATTGAAGGAAAATTTTAGGAAGGAGTAGTGCCTCCTTTCTATATCAGTCTAAATATCCATGAAAAAATATTACACAATGCTATGCATGACTCAGGGGCTTCACACAACCTCATGCCAAAGTTGATCATGGAAAGGTTAGGCCTAGAGATAACCATACCATATAAGGATTTATATTCTTTTGACTCTAGCAGACTGAAGTATTTGGGCCTAATCAAAGATACATGTGTGAATTTGACCCAAATCCCATCCAAGTGCATGGTAATGGATGTTGTAGTGGCCGATGTACCTCCCAAGTATGGCATGTTGCTATCAAGATCATGGGGTGCCAAACTATAGGGTACACTGCAAATGGACATGACATATGCCACAATCCCTGTTTTCAACTAGCTTAGAAGATTATGTAGGGAGTCACACATAAAATTCATGGTTAGCAGCCCAGAGAAAATAGAAAATTTCCCTATTTACTTTGTCCACAGAGATCTAGACTCTTTTATCCTTTACAATGATGATTTTATAGATGAACAAGAGTTGGAGAATAGAAACTTAAACAACAGAGTAGAGGCCACAAACCTAAACATAATGGCAGCTCTAGATACAGAGGAAAACAAGAGAGAAACATCTGAAAAATCTAAAAAGTTATAAAATTAGAAACAAGACTGTAAAGAGTAGATTACCCATCAGCCTGCTAATCTCAAGAAACAAGAAGACATTAAGGGTGAAACTGATAACAAACCTGCAAACAATCCTTTATGGAGCATGAGCTTTGATGGGTCTTGCACTAAAATTAATGAAGGAGATGGGGTATGGTTGCACAATACTGAAAACAATTATGCTAAGAGTCATGCCTTCAAGATAGATTTCAAATGCACAAACAACATAGCAGAGTATGAAGCTCTCCTCTTAGGACTGCATCTATTGAAAAAACTAGGAGCTAATAGGATAGTTGTCCATGGAGACTTAGAACTGGTCATCAAACAAGTAAATGGAGAGTACACTGCCAAACATCCTAGATTAAGGGCATATAGGAATGATGCCATGGATCCGTTGAAAACATTTGTAGAATATGAGCTTGTGTTTGTCCATAGAAGTCAAAACATACTTGCAAATGGATTGGCCTGCGCTGCTAGTTCATATTAGAGACCACTTAGTGACAAACAGATCATTGTTCAAACAAAATATAGACCAGCAGTACCAGACAATGAAAAATATTGGCAGGTCCTTGAGGGTGACAAACAGATAGAGGATTTCTTGCTTTGCAGGAATGAGTTTGAATTACCTGATTTAGACTCCAAATCCAATGAAAAATGTCTGGATAAAGAACCCCGTGATGAAGATAAACCATCCCCTATAGCAGAAATAAACATGTTGACCAAAGAATTTGAAAACCAAACTGAAGAATACAAGAATGCATATAAAGAAGACATAGAGGTATTGCAGTCCAAAGACAAAAGCATACCCAGAGGACTAGCACCTCTTGAGGACCTCTTTGATTTCAATGATGTGGCAAATAAGCCCACTATAGAACCCACTGAATATGATGTTGAAGAATGCAATATAGGCAGCAAATACAAGCCTAAAATGATAAAATTATGTAAAACTTTTCCAACACATATCAAACAGAAATATATTAATTTATTTAAAGAGTTTGTTGATGTTTTCGCCTCGAGCTATGAGGATTTGAAATCCTATGACACAGAGATCATCCAGCATAATATTCCATTGAAAGAAACCCAGAAACATTTTAGGCAAAAGTTGTGCAGAATCAACCCTGTACAGTTACCCCTAGTAGAAAAAGAAATTAAGAATATGTATGAGGCTGGAATCATATTCCCTGTGAGGTTTTAAGATTGGGTATCTAACCTTGTGGCTGTAAGGAAAAATATAGGAGAAATAAGGTTGTGTATCGATTTTAGAAACTTAAACAAAGCCTCACTAGAAGACAATTACCCTTTCCCCAAAATGGATCACATCCTCCAAAGGGTAGTTGGTTCTAGGAGGATTTATCTATTAGATGACTTTTCAAGGTACAACCAGGTCTTAATACTCCCAGAGGATCAACTTAAAATATCCTTCACCACTCCTTGGGGCACTTTCATGTATGTGAAAATTCCTTTTGGATTAATGAATGCTAGTGCCACCTTCCAAAGAGCCATGGACATTGCATTCTCAGAGGAAATAGGACACTTCATTGTAATTTACCTTGATGACATTACAGTTTATTCCAAAACTGATGAAGATCACCTTAAACATCTGAGAAAGGTCTTTGAGAAATGCAGGAGGTATGGGCTATCTTTAAATCCCAAAAAGACAGTGTTTGGTCTCCAAGAAGGTAAACTTCTTGGTCACATTATATCTGAAAAAGGGATTAAAATAGACCCAAAAAGAGTTGAAGGGATATTACAGATTAGCCACCCAAGAAACATCAAAGAGTTGCAGTCCTTTATTGGAAAAATTAACTTTTTTAGGAGGTTTATACCCAACCTAGCAGAACTCCTTAGAAACATGACTAACATGCTTAAAAAAGAGGTAGGAGTTAAATGGACTCTAGAAACCAAAAATTCTTTTAAATTGGTAAAACATGCACTCACCCGGGCACTAGTCCTCATCAGCCTTGATTTTACTAAGGACTTCCTCATATTCTCTTTTACATTAGAACATAATGTGGTTGTTGTCCTATTGCAGAAAAATCCTGAGGGACAAGAGTAGCCAATTGCATTTTTCAGCAAGGCATTAAGAGCTGAACCTCTAAAATATAACATAATGGAAAAATAGGCCTATGCTTTGGTAAAGGCCTTAAAAGATTTCAGAGTGTATATTTTGCATTCCCATATTATCGCCTTTGTGCCTAATATAGTGGTGAAGGACATTTTGTCACAAGATCCAGATGGAAAAAGAGGCAAGTGGATTGTTGTGATATTAGAGTATGATTTGGAGATCAAACCCACTAAAATCATCAAGGGTCAAGGCTTAGCACAATTAATGGCTAAATCTAACTTACAAGCCCTTGACATCAATATGGTGGATGCTTTGAATGAACAGGAAGGATTACCAGCTCCCATTGTTGAAGAAAAATTCCAAAACTCACCTTGGTATGCTGATATCTTGTATGTGCTTGTGAATCTTAATGCTCCTCCTGATTTATGAAAGACAAAGGCAAGTTTTTTAAAATTGAAAGCTAGAAATTATTGCATTTTAAATGAATTTTTATATTGGAAAAATGCCAATGGTTTATTGCTTAAATGTTTGCCTGAAGTGGATGCAGAAAGAATCAAGCATGAGTTCCATGAAGGAGAGTGTGGAGGCCATCTCTACTGGAAAACCACTGCTAATAAAATCCTTAGAGTTGGCTATTACTGGCACACCCTCTTCCAAGATGTCCACAAAATGATAGTTGCCTGCCAAAAATGCCAAATCTTTGAGGGCAAAAGAAAACTCCCTCCTTTACCTTTACAACCAATCATTGTTGAAGCCCCTTTTCAACAGTGGGGCCTAGACTTCATAGGGGAAATCCATCCTGCTTCATCAGCCCAACATAGATGGATACTCACAGCCATTGAATATTTCACCAAATGTATAGAGGCCATCCCTTCTAGGAATTCCACAGACTCAGTTATTATAAAAATCCTTGAAGACCATATCCTATCTAGATTTGGCTGCCCTAGGAAAATTATCACTGACAATGCTACTGCATTCGGTTCCAAAAATATGATTGATTTTTGCCATAGGTATCAGATTGCACTTGGTCATTCTACTGCTTATTACCCTCAAGGTAATGAGCTGGAAGAATCATCAAATAAGAGTTTGGTGACCATCACCAAGAAGCTACTGGAAGAGAATAAAAATTCATGGCATAATAAGTTAGTGCATGCTTTATGGGCAGACAGGTTGACAGCAAATAAATCCATTGGGATGTCTCCCTATCAGCTTGTTTATGGAGCAGACACAGTATTCCCTACCAATTTGGGAGTACCAATGATAAAATTGGTCCAGGAAATACAGTTAGAGGAAGACAGCATCGTAAGGAGGATCAATCAAACCATACATCTCCAGCAAACAAGGGAAGAAGTCTACAACAGAGCTCAGAAAGTGCAAGAGAACGTCAACAAGTTGTTTGATAAGAGAACAAAGGCTTGTGATTTCAAGATTGGGGACAAGGTACTAAAATGGGACTCTAGAAGGGAAGATAAGGGTAAGCATGGCAAGTTTGACAGTTTATGGCAAGGCCCTTACAATATTCAATCTGCAATTGGTCCCAATGCGTTTTTTCTGCAAGAATTAGATGGTACAGATCTGTTTTGGGGTCTCGTCAATGGCAGGATGCTCAAGCATTATTACTGTTAAAGTTCAGTCTAAAGTCTTCACTTCCATTGTAAATACCATTTCCTTGTTTTGTTAGGAAAAGAAAAATACAATATATATATATATATATATATATATATATATATATATATATATATATATATATATATATATATATATATAAGAAGAAAGGTTTAGACAAGCTCAAATCTTGAACCTATGAAGCACTAAAAGGAATTGCTCAAACTAGACCAAAACCTGAGCCATAGAAAAGGAAAGTTTGGTTCTAGCATGCTCAAAACTTGAACCAGCAAAGAAAAGGAGAAAAAACAGATCTAACAAGATCAAAACCAGAGCTAAAATGAGGAAAGAAAGATGACTCTAACAAGCTCAAAATCTGAGTCACGAAAAGAAGGAAGGATGCTCTAAATTTTCAGAATTTCAAGCCTTCACAATTTTGTTTCAACTTTTGCAAAATTCAGTCCATATGCAACTTGTCTTTATGCCATGGACCCACAACAAATCAGACAGTCTAATCCTGGTTTTTCTATATTTAAATTTCTGTTTTAGAATGTAGAGAATGAAATCGGTCAGACAGTTTAATCCTGGTAGATAGTAGTTTAGGTAGAGAAATTTATGAGTCCAATGGTTTAATCTGGTCTCATGGAGAAATAAGGATATAACTAGATTAGTTTTCTGATTTCAATAAAAAATAATGATGAAGAAGGTCTACAAGTCTAAATTCACCTTGAAGAAAAAGTGTTAGGACAGTAGGATGGGTAGGTAGATTGTTTGGGGAGTATTGCTGCTGATATAATGCTTTCACTTGTGCAGCAGCTGATCAAAAAGAAAATAAAGATGGTCAAGTACCAAGCATTTGGCTTACTTCCAAAGATTATTTCTAAGATTCTTGACACCTTCAAGAAGATGCCATCCCCATGTGGAGCCACTGTTAGCCACATATAAAATTTTGGCATAGCAAGCAGGTGGCTAAGTATGTTTCTAAGTCTTCAAGAGAAACGTTTTCCTTGAAATTCTATCATTCTTTAAGCCTTCATGTGTCTTTTGTCCTTTGAATAAATCCTCACTGATGTTTCCATTGAAAAGCCATGTTGTTTTGAGAAAGAGACTGCTTTAAAAAGGCCTCCATTTTCTCCATTTCATTCCCACAAAATCCCCATTTTTCATTCATATTCCCTCCACAAAACCCCTCTGTAATCCTTCATTTTGACCTCTAAAACATCCTAAATCACTTTTAAACCATGTATTTCTCTCTGTTTGGTTTTAAAAATCATCCCTTTCATCTACCGGAACCCCTCATTTGGCTTGAAAATCCTTGTTTTTTGGCCTAAAACACCCTTTTTACACTATGAAAGAGTTAAGCCCCTGTGGGCTTATAACAATAGCCCCCTTCCTCATATAACCCCAGCCCCACAATCGAGCGCTTAAAGGCCGAAAAACCCCCAAAATCCCTTTAAAAGTCCTAAAAAGCATCTCTCCGCTCATTTTAAAGAATTAAGCCCCCAAGGGCTTATTCACTTTAGCCCTCCCTCCATGCGACCTAAGCTCTGAAGCCAGGCATTAAAAAGCCAAGAAACCCCCAATTAAAACCCTTTTCCCTTTGATTTTTCACTTCCCCACCATTTTGAGTTGAGTGGATATAGACCATCAATCTGCACCAGATCAACGACCGTCGGGAAAGCCGGACCCCATTCATCTTTCCATTCCCTGACATAGATTTTTGAAATGAATCTGGACCATTGAATACACAAGAGCCAATGGCCCAGATTTCATCACATTCCACCCATCCATCTAACCCTTATCTCCCTCTTGAAACACTCCTGCTCTATCCTTCAATCTTGATCGTCCATTCCAACAATCCAACGGTCAAGAAAAAACTCGATGGCCCACCTTTTGCCTGCGCATCTCACTGACTATCACATCCATTCCGCATCGTTTGATCAGCGCACCTTCATCCAATGGCCACTGATGCGTTTCGCATAATTTTTGCGCCATAACTTTAACTTTTCAAAAAAATGCGAAATGGGTGGTTTTGTATTTCCACATGTCAGGCGCTAAGTAGAATCGCGTTTTTTTCGGTAAACCATATACCACCCCAGAGCCCGCGTGAAAACCATTCCGGTTTTCTGCCTTACCACCCTCCGCAACATCATTTTACTTTAATCACAGTCGTAGATCATCCAGATCTAACGGCCCACGTTGTATCGGGATATCTTTTCATTGCTTCCAATCTGTTCCCCCAATGACTCCATCTGCAGATCTCTGCCATCGATTATTCTTATCGAATGGCTCTCATTTAACCTCACCTCCCATCCATTTTTAATTCATCTAATCCTCCAAGAGACTTCATCGATGAATCTACATCGTAGATCACAGTGGATCATTCTAATCTGACATTCCATAACCCACGATGCACTCAACCGCCATCAAACCTAATTTTCGTCGTTCCGCCATGATTTTTATCCATATTTTCGATGCATCCACTGATTCCATCACTGCTCCTCCATTTTCACATGCCTTTGAAGCAACCTACCTCACCCCCTCAGATTTTTATAACGTGTTTATCGTTTTTTGCAGGGTTTACAAGCAGTGAATTCATTTTGTATTCACAATCATGGTGAAGGACAATCACAGAGCCAAAATAGTAGAAAAATAAGTCTCTGAGAAGGTTTAAGGGCATATTTTGTTAAAGATCAAAGATGTTAACCTTGGTTCAAACCCTCCAGCGCCCCTAAAACCTGTATGTTCACAAAGACAGATCAGAAGAAGCAGCAAAGTGTATCAGTAAGAGATTTAAGGGATTAAAGCCAAATGTTGAAGACTTAATGCTTATGATCCACGGTTTAAAGGATAAAGACACATATGAAGACCATAAGAATGATCAAGAAGACTTAATGAAGCCTAAAGCACATAAATAGGTTATATCAGTGCTTTCGTATTAGCAAAATCTTCTTTTTCCTAAAAAGGATAGGTTCCCATAGCATTCTCCACTCCTCATCAAGCCCATAACAGTTATTATTCTGACAAGAAGTCCTAAAAAATTTCAGTGAATTAGTTAAAAAGCATTGAAGATCTGAAAGGCAAATCTTCATCCTTTCTTGTCTCAGAGTACAAACAAAGTACTGACAGTCAGAGAGTACTTCAGGAACATACCTTGGGTTATTATCAACCCGTCGAAGACCCCTGATTCAGCCAAAGGGTAATGAAAGTTAATACAGAGATGTTAAAATAGAATGGGCTTCATAGACTCCTCTTCCTTTGTTTTAATGCATAATTTAAGTTCTATCTACCACTACTATCACTTTTTCTTCTATAAGAACTCCTGAGAAATACATTATAAACATTGGTTGGTTGGATATTGTAAAAACACTGATTGTAAGTTATTTTACTGAGTTAGAGTTCTGTGAGTAGTAGTTGTAAATAGGCTGGGAGATGATTTCTGGATGATATCAAGCTCTTGGACAAGGATGTATGTGACTAGTTTTGCTCTTCTAATATGAAAATAATGTTCATTGGATCCTGATCTAAATCAGTGGTGATGTATTCTATCTTTTTTATTGTTTTCCCTCTGTTATACATCATGTTTCATTTTCTCTGATAAGAATCAGTAATTTTAGCTTAGGATATACTGCTGCAAGTACCCTAATGCTTCCTGTGCTTTCTTATCTTTATTTTTTATACTATTTGTGTATCTAAGAAACTAATTCCACATAATTTAACCAGTATAGAAGTTGGTTTGTCCATGCTTACTGATGTATTAATTTAGAGTTTGTTTCTTAGATGTTCTTGTCTGGTTCTAGTTGAAAGAATTGGGAAACTGAGAGGTTTAGAGTTAGCCTTGTCCCCTAGGTTCGTTTTCCAATAGTTAGCCTTTCTAAGATCCCTTTGAGTTGAGTGCCAAAAGCAGAGAAGGTTAAAGGTCTTTCTTTGATCTTAGACTTCACTCTATGTCAAACTTATGTGTTTTCTATTGTCTGAAAATAGTAAGGAGGACTGCGGGATTGTTGTTTTCAGAGTTAGCCTCATTAGGAGTGTAAACATAGAGGTTAAGGCATGCCCTGTCCCTAGATTTCCTCTATAGTGGTTACCTTGGAAGGCTTTCCTTGTCATTCCCATTCATTTCCTTATTGTTTCATCCCACACTATCATCTTAAGAGATCCTCTGTTTTAGATGACTAGCCCTTTGAAAGCCTTGGATATTTGAATTGCAAGTAAATCCTTTTATGACCCCATTGCCCAATGGACTTTTGTTCTCTTTGAATTATCTCCCCATTGCCATGAAATATTTCTCTACTCATTCCTTTACGTTCATTTAACCCTTCTTTCATGTTTCCCAAACAAACAAAACAAATAATAAACCCATTGTGCCCTATAACTAGCCTAACACCTATAATTGAACATCAAAGATATACATGTCTTTACCTTTATAGAGATATCCCTCTTTGGATCTAGGAGGGCTAGATCCTGAGATCCCAAAGTGGTTTGATGTTGTCTTGTCATTTGGTATTGCCAAATCTGCCAAATCACAGGAACCACAACAGTCGTAACTCTATTTTGGTAGGAAACTTGTGAAATACATGGTTATGCAATAAGTTGGAAAATTTTTGGGTGTCTAGTTATGGAACTCGTTCAAGCCTGTTCAACCACAGTGAAGCTCAGTATATAATGTTGAAATTGTACCATGAGGATAAATTTGTGCATTCGAAAGCCATGATGGAGCTTCGTATATAGTATTGACCCTATATAAATGAGCCACAATGGTAAGGAAAACCACGTTGGAGTTCAGTTTATAGTAGCAATGAGTCACAAGGGTAAATCTTATTGATCCAAATGGAATTATTTGCAACCAGAGCCATGACGGATTGATGGAATTTCCTAATATGGTTATAGTATTACCACCATCACACAATTGGTGTGAAAATGCATTACAAGTGACATTGTGGAATGAATTTGGTAATACATGCACATTATGCATTGGTGGTCATGGGTTCGACCCTCAGTGGAGAACAAATTGGGTTTTTGTTGTTGTTGTTGTTGTTGTGTGTGTGTGTGTGTGTGTCACAATTTTTCGAATGTTTAGTTGGATTACAATGGTCATTTTTTAGATCCAACGCTGAGGTTTTTTCATTTTGTATAGTGCTCTCAGAAAGTGAGCATTTGTAGAAAAAATAATTTTTATATGGTTTTTGTGAGTTTTTTAAGTCATTAATTTTCCAAAATGAGTTATGGATGAAGTTGGATGATCAGGGTTCAAATATGAATGTAACTAGTTGTATTTGATGCTCTTCTTATTGCACCAAGAGGCACATCTACAGCCCAGTATGACCCCGATGTCAGGTGGGTCACGTCCTCAATGTCGGTTGAAATTTTAAATTAAAATAAAAATAAAAATAAGTGTCGGCTTAAGTTTTAACTTTAAAAAAAATAAAAATAAAAATCGCATTGTGCTAGAACATATATCAATTTCTAATACAATTATGTATTATTTATATAATTTGAATGGACAGTAAATTATATACGTGAATTTGAATGGATCATAAATTTACCTTTAACAAAAAAAATTACTACATTGAATTTCCAAATTAAGTAAAATTTTAATTATCTTTACTCTTTACTAAAGTCAATACCATTTTCTAAATCAAAAGAAAAGAGTTAATTCAACACAAACAATCAAAATCCAAAATCTTTTAATATTTCTTTTAATTAAATATTTGTAAAATGAATTTATATAAACTAGATGTATGGTAAATAAATAAAAATTCTTTTTATATTTATTCCATAAACCTTTTTATATTTAAAAAAACTTTAAAAAGAGGTTTTATTTAGATGAAGCCTATGGGACGAATACCATGGGACAAATTAATATTGATACCATGGGCCAAATACCATGGGTAAATAAATAAATAAAAAAGAGGCATAAAGAGGTAATGTAAATAAATAACAATATATCAAATAGGATTATAAATAAAAATCTAATTATATAACAAGCCTATGGGCCAAATACCATAGTAAAGAAAAGAGGTATGGTAAACAAATAAAAATATAAATAAACTAGGGGTATGGTAAGTAAATAAAACCTCTTTTCATATTTACTCCATAATCTGCTTTATATTTACGAATATTTGTGTTCATTAGTTTAAATAACTAAGAAGAAATAGAGAGAGAGAGTGATAAGGGAGGGATGGAGAGAGAGTGTGTATGTTTAGGGGTGAGATAAAGAGACAAAGTAAGATGTATGGAAAGAAGGGGGGAGAGAAGAAGTGAGAAGGAGAGGGGGGGGGTATAGTAATGTAGTTAGAGAGAGAGGGGGGTGGAAAGAGAGAGAGAAAGAAAGGGATGGGGGAAGAGAGAGGATTAGAGAGAGAGAGAGATATGGGAGAAGAGAGAGGATTGGAGGGAAAAGAGAGAGAGAGAGGTGGGAGAGAAAGGGAGAGAGAGGAGGATGAGAGAGAGGAGGAGAGTGATGGGGGAAGAGAGAGTATTGGAGAGAGAGAGAGAGAGAGAGATCAAGGAAGAGAGAGGGATTTAGGGGAGAGAGAGAGAGAGGAAGGATGAGAGGGATCGATAAGAGAGATGGAGTTGGAGGGGGAGAGATGTAGGAAATAAGAAATATAAAGAGTGAGAAGTGGAGAGAGAGAAGGAGTGACAAGGGAGAGACAGAGAGAGAGCGTGTATGTTAATTGGGGCTGAGATAAAGAGACAAATAAGGAGAGATGGAGATAAGGGGGGAGAAGGAGATATAAGGAGAGAGGGAGGGATATAGTAACATAGTTGGTGGGTGAAGAGAGAGAGAGAGAGGGAGAGAGAGATGGGAGAGAAAGGAAAAGAGAGGAAGGAAGAGAGAGGATGTGAGAGAGTGGAGAGAGGGAGGGAAAGAGAGATGGACTTGGAGGGGGAGGAGGAGAGAGGTAAGAAGAAAGAAATAGAGAGAGAAAGGTGGAGAGAGAGAGAGTGAGTGAGTGATAAGGAATATGGAGAGAGAGGGAGAGAGGGGGAAGATAGAGATATAGATGGAAGGTGAAGAAAGGGAAGAAGAGAGAGATGGGGAGAGGAGGGGATTGACAAAGAGATTGATATATATATGGATTGCGAGAGTGTGTGTGTTTAGGGGGGTGAGATAGAGAGAGATGGAGAGAGAGTGTGTATGTTTAGGGGTGAGATAAAGAGACAAAGTAAGATGTATGGAAAGAAGGGGGGAGAGAAGAAGTGAGAAGGAGAGGGTGGAAAGAGAGAGAGAAAGAAAGGGATGGGGGAAGAGATAGGAGTGGAAAGAGAGAGAGAAAGAAAGGGATGGGGGAAGAGAGAGGATTAGAGAGAGAAAGAGATATGGGAGAAGAGATAGGATTGGAGGGAAAAGAGAGAGAGAGAGAGGTGGGAGAGAAAGGGAGAGAGAGGAAGGATGAGAGAGAGGAGGAGAGTGATGGGGGAAGAGAGAGTCTTGGAGAGAGAGAGAGAGAGAGAGAGAGAGAGGGATTTAGGGGAGAGAGAGAGAGAGGAAGGACGAGAGAGAGGACTTGAGAGAGAGGAGGAGAGAGGGATCGATAAGAGAGATGGAGTTGGAGGGGGAGAGATGTAGGAAATAAGAAATATAGAGAGTGAGAAGTGGAGAGAGAGAAGGATTGACAAGGGAGAGACAGAGAGAGAGCATGTATGTTTGGGGCTGAGATAAAGAGACAAATAAGGAGAGATGGAGATAAGGGGGGAGAAGGAGATATAAGGAGAGAGGGAGGGATATAGTGACATAGTTGGTGGGTGAAGAGAGTGAGAGAGGGAGAGAGAGATGGGAGAGAAAGGGAAAGAGAGGAAGGAAGAGAGAGGATGTGAGAGAGTGGAGAGAGGGAGGGAAAGAGAGATGGACTTGGAGGGGGAGGGGGAGAGAGGTAAGAAGAAAGAAATATAGAGAGAAAGGTGAAGAGAGAGAGAGAGAGAGTGAGTGATAAGGAAGATGGAGAGAGAGGGAGAGAGGGGGAAGATAGAGATATAGATGGAAGGTGAAGAAAGGGAAGAAGAGAGATATGGGGAGAGGAGGGGATTGACAAAGAGATTGATATATATGGATTGCGAGAGTGTGTGTGTTTAGGGGGGTGAGATAGAGAGACAGAAAAGAAGAGATGGAGGGGGATATAGATATGGATGGAGGGTGGAGAGAGGGAAGAATATTTCTCACACTAGATGGATTGATATAAGTGGAGATGGTATTTTATAATCCTATTTGATTATTTGCACTATATGCATCGATTTTAGTGTAGAAAATTATTTCTAATGATATTTGATTACTTGCACTAGATGCATTGATTTCAGTGTAGGTGGTGATTTCTAATACAATTTGATTGCTTGCACTGAATTTTTTTATTTCAATTTAGATGTCGATTTATAATTATATTTGATTACTTGCACTAGATGAATTGGTTTCAATGTGGATGATTTCTAATCCTATTTGATTGTTTGCACTAAATGCATTGATTTCAGTGTAGATGGCGATTTCTAATCCTATTTGATTTATTTGAGTAAATGCATTGATTTCAGTGTAGATGTTGGTTTCTAGAGAGAGAGAGTGAGTGATAAGGAAGATGGAGAGAGAGGGAGAGAGGAAAAAAGGAGGAAAGAGAGATATTAATGGGGGAGAGGGAGAGAAGGGGAAGATAGAGATATAGATGGAAGGTGAAGAGAGGGAAGAAGAGAGAGATGGGGAGAGGGGGTGATTGAAAAAGAGATTGAAATATATGGAGTACGAGAGCACGTTTGTTTAGGGGGGGTGAGATAGAGAGACAAAAAATAATAGATGGAGGGGGATATATATATGGATGGAGGGTGGAGAGAGGGAGGAATATTTCTCGCACTAGATGGATTGATATAAGTGGAGATGGTGATTTCTAATCCTATTTGATTATTTGCACTAGATGCATCGATTTTAGTGTAGATATTTATTTCTAATGATATTTTATTACTTGCACTAGATGCATTGATTTCAATGTAGGTGGTGATTTCTAATACAATTTGATTGCTTGCACTGAATGTGTTGATTTCAATTTAGATGTCGATTTATAATTATATTTTATTACTTGCACTAGATAACTTAATTTCAATGTAGATGATTTCTAATCCTATTTAATTGTTTTCACTAAATGCATTGATTTCAGTGTAGATAGCGATTTCTAATTCTATTTGATTTCTTTGAGTAAATGCATTGATTTCAGTGTAGATGTTGGTTCCTAGAGAGAGAGAGAGAGTGAGTGATAAGGAGGATGGAGAGAGAGGACAAAAGGAGGAAAGAGAGATATTAGCGGGGGAGAGGGAGAGAAGGGGAAGAGAGGGAAGAAGAGAGAGATGGGGAGAGAGGGTGATCGACAAAGAGAATGATATATATGGAGTACGAGAGCGTGTGTGTTTAGAGGGGTGAGATACAGACAAAAAAAAAAGAAAGATGGATGGGGATAT
Organism: Pinus albicaulis; assembly: GCA_034641835.2. NCBI lineage: Eukaryota > Viridiplantae > Streptophyta > Pinopsida > Pinales > Pinaceae > Pinus > Pinus albicaulis. The sequence continues at coordinate 760,380,855 of CM076578.1, read as the reverse complement.
AGATATGGATGGAGGGTGGAGAGAGGGAAGAATATTTTTTGCACCAGATGGATTGATTTAAGTGGAGATGGTGATTTATAATCCTATTTGATTATTTGCACTAGATGCATCGATTTTAGTGTAGCTATTTATTTCTAATGACATATGATTACTTGCACTAGATGCATTGATTTCAGTGTAGGTGTTGATTCCTAATACTATTTGATTGCTTGCACTGGATGTGTTGATTTCAATTTAGACGTCGATTTATAATTATATTTGATTGCTTGCACTAGATGCATTGATTTCAATGTAGATTATTCCTAATACTATTTGATTGTTTGCGCTAAATGCATTGATTTTAGTGTAGATGGCGATTTCTAATCCTATTTGATTGCTTTGGGTAAATGCATTGATTTCAGTGTAGATGTTGGTTTCTAATCTTATTTGATTGATTGTATTAGGTGCATTGATTTCAATGTAGAAGTTATTTTCTAATCTTATTTGATTGCTTGCATTAAACACATTGATTTCAATGTATATGTTGATTTATGATTTGATGTAATTGGATATATGACGGTACATTAATATTAAAGTGATTGGATTAACAATATGCATTGATTTTAGTGTAAGCACAAAACGTTATTAACAATGTAGATTGATTTTTGTGTTATAGTAATTTAAGCTATTAATATTGGAGAGCAAGAGAGACAAGGTATCATGTTTACTACAATAGATCGAGCTAAAGATTTAAATGGTTTACGATTTAAATGTTCTTTTTCATATAATCAATATGAAAAGATAACAAAACTAACAAGGGAGGAAATAAGAATAGTAGAAGAAAATAGTTTGAGATTGATTGTAACATGAGTACGTTCTTATTATTCACATTTTCTATCTTTCAACACTATTATTTTCACTTTGCATTTAAAAAAAATATTTCATCATTTTTCATCATTATAGTTATTAACAATAATTATCATCTCAACGAACCGAGGTAACTAAGAAAATTTAAAATTAAAATGACCAAGTCAATCTCAGAAATATTTAGCATATTTAAAATGATTATATTAATATTTGATATATTTACATATTACTGATAAAATTAATCATATCTTTGATAGATTTTCCTTGGCAGCACACCACTGAAACCAGCCTAGAACTATCTTACATCTCAAAAATATACAAAATTTTTAATAATCTGAAAAATGTGACGTTGATGCCTCTGACTGGAACCAGCCTAGATCCATCTAACTCTGGATCTATCATGTGCCGAGAGGGATCAAATATCTCGAGGTGCAAACCTTTCCTCAAGTTTTGCACTCAAAAAATAGGTTTGCACCTCAAGAGATTTGATCCCTCTCGGCGCATGATAGATCCAGAGTTAGATGGATCTAGGCTGGTTCTTATTTGATGGCCAAAATATCCTATGTTTGTTTTTAAGGTCTATGAGCATGTTACAAGTGTTTGGATATATGAGGTAAGTAGGTTCAAGGAAGGGGTTTGAATGACTAGATTGAAGATCTAGTTGAAGAAAATTATAAACAATAGTATGAAAACCAACAACAATGATATTTTTTTGTGGTGGCAATGATTATGATAGTGACAATGTTTGAAGTAAAATTCATTTTGACATGGATAATGTTTTCAATTTATAGTGATAGGGACTAGGATAATTTAAAGTGATAATTTGTGTAGGCTAAGATGAGTGTATAGGTTTTGATGATGAAAATAGATTGTAGAATATGAAATTTCTTATAAGTTAGTGATATATGCTGACAGTGGATCTAGTTTGAGAATTATATGAAATAGGGGTCCACAAGGAAGTTAAGAAGGAGGGGGGTGCATCCACTAAGGCTGGAGCCTCAATTAAGTCAGAGCCTAGAGAAAGTTGGAAACTATTGATTCTAGAGGTTGGAGCCTTAATTAGGTTGTAGCCTATAGTGAGAAGTTTCTTTCATTTTTTAAGGTTGGTTCCTCAATCAGGTTGTAGCCTACACTAAGTATTTTCTTGCATTTTTTTAGGCTAGTGCCTCAATCAGGTTGTAGCCTATAGTAAGTGGTAGCTTGCATTTCTTTGGGATAGTTTCCTCTAGTAGGTTGGATCATGCAAATTGATGTAAATTGATTGAAGATAAAGGAGAAGAAGATTGATGGTTTTCTCCCATATTGGTTTCAACCTAAAATATTGTGTCTCCTTGTGATGTGATGGCTTATTAACGTGTTTATGGTTTCTTGTTATGTTACTGATATGATTATGCATTTTTATACTTAATGATACATTATTTATGGTTCATTTTCATATGGATGCATGACTAAGAAATATTGTGAAATTGTAAAATTAACCTCACACAAATTCAATCCCCCCTCCACTCTCAGTGTGAACTTTGGGCCAACAAAATTAGGAAAAGGTGAAAATGCAGAAGTTCTTAAGTAGATTTATATCATTTTACAAGGACAAGGATCAATTCAATGAACCTAAGACTTCGAAAGAGACCATTAGGAATTCCAAGTAGCTCTATGATCATAACAAAGGAAAATTGTATTTTAATAAGTCTTGGAAAATTAATAAGTAGGAGAATTTGGATCAGATAAACAATGCATTAAAATATCCTTTCATTAAAAACAATCAAAATAAATACTATCAAAACTATCCATCTTAGAGTGAGTAAAAAATTGCAAAATACCCAAGGAAAATGCAAGGCCACCAAATAAATGTTGGGATGTGAAGAACATAATATATATAAAAATTGTCCTCATTAGAAAGACACATTTAGGATTTTTCACAACATTTTTGAGGCTACTACAGTAGAAGAAGTGAGTATAAATATTCCAAGGATATACGTATCCATGTAGAATGACATGCTAATCATCAATTAAACATGATCGAAGTAGAAAATAAGGTTTCAAATTAGAAATTTTTATATTTTAATTGATTCAAGGGTAGTCCATAGTGACATTTCCCTTAATTTATTTGAAATGTTTCATTTAAATAAAATTAAGCATGATAGATCATGGTTGGGTACTAGATAATGGAACCAAAAATAATATTAATGTGATTTTTAAACGTTGTCCTTTGGAAATGAATTGTGTTAGAATTATTGCAAATATAAACATCACACCATTAGGATCATATGATGTCTTGATAAGAATGGATTGGTTAGATATGCATCATAAGTGTCATAATTATGATGGATTGGTAAGATACACATCATAGTATTTTAGTTTACCATAATAAAGATTTTACTTGTCCTGAGGAGGGAAAGTGGCAAAAAATGAAAGGAATTCAAAGCTCCATTTCTATGAAGGATACCTTAAACTTAAAACTGAAAAGATGTTTTATGAAATGATTCCAATTACATGAAACTTGTGTGGAAGAGCCAAAAAATATCAAAGGTCCAAGTATTGAGGGCATACAAATGTTGTAGGAGTTTACAAATGTATTTAAAGAAATATCATGTTGGCCACCAAAGATAGATTTATCTATTGACATAATGCCTATATTTTCCCTAGTATCAAAGACTCCATTTAAAATGTGTACTCTAGAGTGAGAATAGTTACAATTGAAACTAGAATAATTTTTGAATAAAGGTACATACACCTAAGTGCCTCACTTTGGGGAGCATTAGTACTCTTTCTAAAAAATAAGGATGTAATCTTCAGGTTATGTGTTGACTTTAGATTTCCAAAAAAAGATACTATGGAGAGAAAATACCCTTTACCTAGAATTGATGACCTATTTTATTAGTTAAGAGGATAAAATGTACTTTTAGGGATATATTTGATATCAAGTACCTTGGTGAGAATTAAGGAAGAATATATTAGTAAGAAAAAATTAAAAATACTTATAAACATGATGACTTTGTAGTGGTTTCATTTGTTAAATTTTCAAATTGTTCTATGTTGTATCAATTACTTTAGCCCAAATTAATTCTTCATTAACAATGCATCCAATTATTAGCACTGTAAACAATCATAAAATATAACAGAAGATAGAATAATACATGTAGTAACAAAGAGGAAAATAGAAAAACCATAAGAGGCAACAAATTGGTCTAACACCAGGGAAAACCCCCATTATGGGGGAAACCCTTTCAAATCTTCTTCTTCAATAAATTTTCATAAAAAAAATTTAGTAGAGAGTACAATGAGCCCAATAAATATATGACATGGAAAAAAATATATCATATCTACAGATATTCAAATCTACAACATCAAGAGCATGAATCCAATAGATGACTAGAACCAAGCGATATCAACTGCCAAGTCTTAAATCTGAATCTAGGATGTTTTCAAAGACTGATCTGAAGCAACTGTGACTGAAAGAAATATTTATTAAGGCACTACGCACACAACTGAATGTGACCTAACTAATATCTACCCAAAAAATCCCTTAGCTGCAACCTCAACATGCTTAGCCTGTAGCTGAAGCTTCCCTTGCCACAACCTAGAAACTTTGTGCCTGCAGCTCTAGTGTTGATTCGTCTGATCTAGCCCAGAAACCCTAACTGCAACATTAACATTGTTATCATGTGGCTATAGTAGCTTATCCTCTACCTTAACACACTTAGCTTGCAGCCCTGGCCTAAAAACTGTAGTACTATGCCCATGGCTTTGGCTCAGAAGACCCAAATCAGAAGGAGCCTCTCGCCTGTGATTTCAAACCCTGTACGAGTTTCTCCCAATGAACCTATGCGAGCTAAAATAGAAAATAAAATCCAAATAAAAAAGTGAATAGAGAAAATATCATGAGAAAATCTATGAGAATGATCTTGAGGTAGCTTCTATTTATAGCTTTTGTGAGGGATCACTTGGGGCTTTGACCAAATACACATGTGTTTTGGCCGACACATTTCATTTTATTTATAAATAAAATAATTCATAACTTAACTTCTTCTTAACCGATTGGGGAAATATATAGGTCGATTTTGGTCCTCTCACAAATATTAATCTAATACAATTATAACATTAACCATTTGAGTTTTCGAAAGTGGAATTTTACTCTAGTTACAAAAATTAACACTCCCTCTCAACTAGGAAGAATTCCACTTGGTAATCTCCTCCTGTATATACTCACAATATGGTGTCGTCACAACTCAACTGCATCTACTAAAACTTTCTTGAATATAAAAGAGGAAGAATCAGGGAGCCGTAAATTCCACCCATACTAAGTGAAAAGATAATTCATCATACTAGGGAGCACATCTCCAACCCTGGAATCTCATCAAGGAGTCCATTCTCAACCCGGAATCACAAAATGCGAGTAACTCTCAAATCAATCTTATTTGCTACCGATATTCCCATCAATAACTCTCATGAATCATGTGGTATAACACCTGCATCATAATCGACTTTGGTTGTACACCCCAAGAACATCTCAACTTGTTAGACAAACGAGGAGCAATATTTCCATCAAGCCTTTCTTGAGGGTATGATGCTAACTGGGGTATAATTTTCATAGACCAGATAAGGGAGAAGCATATACGAACCTATGAATATTTGGGAGCAGCATATCAATGCTAGGTAATAGATAGGAATGTACCCTATTTTCCAGAGATCCCTCAACCCCAAGAGCCCTCTATCTCAATTCCTCAGCATGAGCGCTCAAGTGGGGAAGGAAGAGCTTTCTCAGTGCCTTGGATCAGTACTTCCCTTTATCTGGAGGAGCTACGTCTATTAGTACAAGTTGTTCTCTAAAGACCAAGAACTTTCCTTTTGGAAGTTCCCTGGTGAGAATATTTTTATCTACTCGCCAGTCAATATATGGTGGAGTCTAACAACTTCTATTTGCACCATGTCACGAATAAATTGATATCGAATCTCGATATTCTTGGACTTGTCATGAAATACAAGATTCTCTACCAAAGGATCCCGCTTTGGATGTCACAGTATATCACTGTGGTATCTAAGACTTGGCAAAACAACTCACCAAAGATATTTCTTAACCACACAGCTTCACAACTAGTCATGCTAGCAGCAATGTAATCTACTTCCACAGTGCTCAAGGCTACCAACTTTTTCTTCCTACTCATCCAACATATCATGGAAAAACCAAGACTGAAAAAAAATCCATATGTACTCTTTCTATCAGAGACATTACATGCCCAGACTGCATCAGTGTATCCTTGAAGTTGAATATTTCCAGCAGAATATCTCAGACCAAGTATGATCAATCCATGTAATTATCTCAATACATGTTTGGCCGTAATCCAATGCGCTTGAAGGGGCTTAGTCATGAATTAACTCAATGTGTTAACTGCATAACACATATCTAGATAGGTGTTCATGATGAACATGAGAGCCTTAATTAGCTGTTTATACTTGGATGGATTTTTCATATCAGGTCCAGTTGCTTTTCCACATAGCTTCTTGAAATTCATCGCCATCCGAGTAGTCATGGATTTGCACTCAGTCATACAAAAAATTTCGAGTAGCTTTACTACCTACTTTCGTTGTGAGAGAAATATCTCACCAAGACTTTTCCACACCTCAAGGCCCAAAACGTAGTGCATAAGACCAAGGTCTTTCATCTCGAATTCAGAAGCTAACTTCCTTGTACATTCTATCATCAGCAGTTCAATTCTTGTTAAGAATAGATCATCAACATATAAAACTAGAATCAATGGCATACCTTGGAAAATATTAAAATTTGGGTTGGGATCATCATTGTTTCTTGTGAAATCTAGTTTCATTTGATAGTTGTCAATGTGTGTATACCAACCTCGGGGAGTTTTCTTCAAACCATAAAATTCTTTCTTCAACCTGCAAACATGCATTCTTCAATATTCCACTTCAAATCCCTTTTTTTTTCAACATACACTTCTTTTAGTAAAATATGATGAAGGAAATTTGTCTTTACATCCATCCGATGAAGGGTCCAACCTTGACTAGTATCAAGGCAAACTATTAAAGGGATAGTGGCGTATCGAGCCACAGGAGAAAATATATCGTCTTAATATTCTCCCACTTTCTAAGAGAAACCTCAAGATAAGAACCTTGCTTTGTATTTCTCAATGTTTCCATCAATTCATGCTTGATCTTAAATAACCACTTTGAATTCACAAAAAAATTCCCATGCATTCTCGGAACAATAACCCAAACATCATTTTTCGTAATAGATTCATATTTCTTAGCAATGGAATCCTTCCAAACTTATTCTTTGAATGCTTCTTCAAATGAGTATGGTTCAACTTGAATCATGGTGCTCTTAGAAACTACATATCCCTGATACCTTCATGGTTCCTTCCTTTCTCTAAAGGATATTTGAATGGGAACACTTCTTTCATTGTCCTGTAGAGTCTCGTGAAGCCAAAGTGGTATTTTCTTTGAAGGAGGATCATTGGGAGGTATATATAAAGGATCCATATGCTCCAATATGGGAACATCAATATCATCTGACATGGGAATATAAGGACCATCTATAATATCCGTGTCATCATCATCTTCCTTGGCGGGCCGAGGAAGGTCTCTTGCTTTACAAAGTGCTACATTTTTCATTAAAAGTTACATCCCTTCTAATTTCAACCTTCCTTTGACTAGGAATATATATTCTGTATGTGTTTTCATTTTCACAGTAACCCATGGAAATACCTTTTCTTCCTGTACCTTCCAACTTGTCTCTTTTGTCTTTCGGCACATGAAAGTATACGAGATATCCAAATATATGAAGATGATTGATGTCAGGTTTGTTACCTAAGAATATTTCTTCAAGAGTCTTGTTTTTCAATTCTTGATGAGGTACTCGATTTTGAAGATATACAACAGCATGTGTGGCTTCAACCCAGAGAAGCTTTAGTACCTTCTAATCATGAAGCATGGAATGAGTAGCTTCCAATATCGACTGGTTATTCCTTTTAGCTAAGCCATTCCTTTCAGGTTTTTAAGGCACAATAGTTTCCTTCTTGATCCCTTATTTCTTGTAGATTGATATGAATTATTTTTTCATGTATTGTCCTCCATTGTCAGACCTAAAAACTTTGATTCTTTTCCCTGATTGATTTTATATCAAAGAATTAAATTCCTATAGTTTTTCAAAGGCTTCATACTTGTGCTTGATGCAGTAAAATCATGTCTTTCTTGAGAAATCGTCAATGAAGGTGATGTAGTAGAGATTACCATGACCAATAGAATGAACATGCATCAAACCACATATATCTCAATGGATGAGATGGAGGTGTTTGGTCTCAATCTAGTCTCCTAAACTGAGCTCATTTAATTGTCAACCAGGATTTGTAAACTGCTGAAGTGAAGTGTACTGTATGTACCTAGGTACTTGTTTCCTAATGCGTTGTGTGTAGTGTTTTGTGATGTTTTTGGTCTTTTGTGATGATTTATGATGTTTTTAGTCTTTTGGTGGTTTTATGTTCGCAAGGAAAATGCCTAGAAAGCTGATGGAAATGAGCTGATGATTAAAAACAGAGTGGATCCTAATTGATGGATGACAAATGACAAATGCAATTGGAATGCTAAAAACAGAATCAAATATAAACTATGACCAATCAGAAACAAAGCTTGATAATGAATTTTGAGAAAATGATTCAAAACACAAACTAAACTTGTCAAATTCTTTCATCAAAGGCATTTGAGAGAGAGTTTGAAACATGGTCAACTAAGCATGCAAATCTTCCTAACTAAACAGTTTAAACAACTAACTTATAATGATGCAACATCTTGTCCTTGATTAGAGATTTGTTGAAGTATGTTTGGAGTAAAAAATTGATATCATCATAATATTTTCTATTCTAAAGCTAATTCCTAACTCTATTCTGCAATTCAATTGAATGTCACAAAACCTTTACTCAAGAGTTATTGATTTCTTTTCAAAGTAGTCTTTTGAGGGAGAGCTCTGTCTATGAAATGATGAGGAAATTGCAGAGGTACTTTAGGCCTTAAAATGATGCTGTCTTCTGTTCATATGGTTATAGATCAATTATGGATTTTATAACAAGAAGAGGTTTGTGAATAATGAAGGTTGTTTTGTTAATCCTAACAACTGAATTAATTTACTGTGCAGTGAATAAAAATTGAATGTGGAGTGCAAATGCAATGAGTTGAACTACAACCAAACCTAAGATGTCACTAGCCTAAAACAATGTTAAACTACAAGTCATTATCAAACCCAAAATAAAATAACTGAATCATGAATTAAGTGCAATGAAACTCCGGAGTATCCTAACTATACTATCATGCATTATTCTATGAAATTATACAGTCTGTTTGTCCATCATTGTTGATATTTTGGAAGAGTTTCTTCTTTTGGAAGAGTTAGAACAATTCTGACTGTGTAATTGAGTGCAAATGCAAATGTAAAGGCTGAAAGCAATGAAAAACTAAGACATCATATCCATATCCCACTCATCATTATGATATTTTGGACAAGCGTTTAAGAGCAAGAACAGAGATGGTGCTTAGTGAAAACACACAACTAAATCATTCATTATCACGGTCATGTCTTGGACTCCTTAAGAATTTATTGGAAGAGTTTCTTCTTGTGGAAGAGTGATTAGAACAAGTGTAACTGTGATAGTGAACAACAAAAATTACAACTAAATCCTATAGTACTATAGCCATTTCTCATTCATCATTATAATCTTTTGGAAGAGCTTTCTTCTTGTGGAAGAGTTAGAATGAGTACAACTACAGTAGCTAATTAAAAACAACTATGAATTCAACTTCTAATCCTACAATACTATATTCATTTCCCATTCATCACTATAGTCTTTTGGAAGAGCTTCTTCTTGTGGAAGAGTTAGAATGAGTACAACTACAGTAGCTAATTAAAACAACTATTAATTCAAATTCAAAGACGTAAAGGCAGCTAGAAGACTTATCTAATTTACGCAAAATAAATCTGTGCAAGAGGCAGGGGCCCTCTACCACCTAACGGAATTCAACTCCAAATTAAATCACGCTTTCAAAACAACACTGTCTGCTCCATTAAAGATGAAAGAACTTGAACATAGAACTCTGCGTCTTCAGAAATGTAGCACAGAATCTAAACAAAATCTAGCATAAAATCTAACATCAAAATCTAACCTAGCTCTCAGTTTCCCAAGTGTTTATATAACAAATGTAAATAACAATATTTGCAACAATTCAGGAACACTGTCTTTCCTTATCGGAATCACGTTAGGACTCTTGAAGTGGCTGCGTGAAAAGGAAAAGACATCTGGACTGAGACAGTCCTAATAGAAGTCTTCCTTCCTAAATGTGTTCCCACGTTCCAAAACCGTACCCAGAATTCGTTTCTTCCTCCATGATGAGCAACGAACCATGTAGACATGACGTGGATTATGCCCATATGTGGTTTTCCTTGAGAGGCCACCTGGAACATACTCAAACGTGAAGGCAGCTGCAGAATCGCCGGTTAGCTACGGAATGTCTGCATTCTGCAGCTAGTTCCAGTCAAAATGCTTTACAATGGCAAAAATCACAAAACTTAGCAAGTCAGTCATGTAAATCATTCTAGAAGTAATTTTAACTATATTCATTGATCAATTGGGTCTAGGATGGCAATAGACAAAGGAAAATGAGGTAAAATGGAATGAAAGAAAGCACAATTTTGAGGCTCAACAGGAGGATGTCAGTTGATTTGTTATTACAGGAGGGGAATGGTCCCCTTGTTTTCTTTCCACTTGCATAACCTAGAAAAACTCCATTATGATGAGCTTCAACATCAAGAATACTTGAGACAAATATCTTCAATTTCGGAAGAGAAACATAGTGTAGATTAGCTAAACTATGGCGCCACAATTTTATTATATGATTGTTATTATGAACCAATGCTAGAATTGGCCTTCTTGTTACTTTGTAGAGTCTTTCAGATCTCAGAGCTAATGTGACAGCATCTTTCATTTGTGAATCAACAAGCCAATATAAGACCTTTCCATTGATGAAGGAAACCCTCATCCCTTTATATTCTAATGTGGATATAGAAATAAAATTATTCATTAGACTTCGAACATACATAAAATCATGCATCAATATTGATTCCCCAGAGTTCAAATAAAACTTAACATATCCAAATCCTTTTATGAGATGAATGGAGTTATCTCCAAGAATGATTCTCATCTTAGTCTCCCTCCCTACCAGATTAGAGAGGACTTCTTTTTATCCAAAGAAGTGATGAGTGGCCCCACTATCAACCAAAAAAATATCACACAAATTCACTGGAGAATAACTAATAAGTGCAGAAATGAGAATATATTCAGATTTATTCATAGAATTAATTTCATACCTGGGAGCCCTTGACATCCTTTGAGGAGGATGTTCTTCTTCACAGTCAATTGAAGAATCTCTTCTCTTTTCATATATTTTGTCACATTTTTTTCCCTGATTCTCTCTTCTTCTCTTCTCATTCTTATTTCTTTTGGTGTTGTAACGTTGCCTTGTTCTCTTCTCAGGACAATCACGTGCATAATGACCTTTCTTGTGGCAGTTAAATCATTCAATATGGGATAGTGATATGTCATTCCTTCCTTTTGAGATTTGAGGAGTAGGTTTTCTTGAAGGGCCTCCTTTTTACCTCATCCTTTTGTTATGGGTGATATATGCAACACTATCTCCCTCTTCATGCTTCTAAATTCTTCCTTTTGCTATCATTATTGATTCTTCTTGAGTAAGCTTTCCAACAATTTCATCAGATTTTGGGAGAACATTGCTATTCTTGATTCTAGTAATGAATGTTTCTCAAATAGAAGGGAGACCTCTATGAGTCACGACAACCAGTTCTCGGTCAAGAACATTCTATCCAACCCTCTATAGTTGATATTGAAGATGAGAGATCCTCATAATGTAAGACTAAATAGTTTCACCTTTGTTCATCGTCATTTCCTTGAGTTGATATTTCAAGGTGTTAATCTCATTCAGATTTTTAACTTCATACATGTTGGTTATATTTTCATAAATGTCTTTAGACTTTCTTAAATTACCAACATATGCATGTAAATGATCTTGTAAACCATCACCTTTATTATATATGTTCTTGATAGAAGTGGAGCCATTTTCTGGAGGCTCAGGCATCCTTCCTTGAATGTATTCCAGCACATTGTTGATGTCAGCTATGATCTCCAATCTAACCTTCCATGCAGCAAAGTTTGATGCATCACCCAATCTCTCATGCTCCTTGAAGGTAGAGGAATATATATCGACTTTGGCTTGTAGATTTTTTTTTTTTAAATGAGGGCTTCACTGCTTGTCGTCTCTTGGGATTTTCCTTCACCTTAGCTCTAATAACATGTTAAATTTTCATATTGTTCTATGTTGTATCAATTACTTTAGCCCAAATTAATTCTTCATTAACAATGCATCCAGTTATTAGTAGTGTAAACAATCATAAATTGTGACTGAAGATAGAAAAATACATGCAATGACCAATAAGACAATAAAAAACCATAAGAGACAATAGATTGGTCGAAGACCAAGGAAAAACCCCACTATGGGGGGAACCCTTTCAAATCTTATTATTCAATAGATCATCATAAGAAGTTTTCAACAGAGAGTACAATGATCCCAATACATATATGCAGGGGAAATAAATAGATCATATCAACTTATCTATGGATCTACAACATCAAGAGAATGAATCCAATAGATCACTAGAACCAAGTGATATCAACCGCCAAGTCCTAGATCTGAATCTAGGATGTTTTCAAAGACTGATCTGAAGCAACTGTGACTGAATGACAGATGTATGATGGCATTTCCCAAGCAACTAAACGTGGCCCAACAAAGATATTTCCATAAAATCCCTTAGCCATGACTTCAACACACTCAACCTGTGGCTTAATATTCCTTGACCACAACCTTGACACTCTGTGTTTGTGGCTCTTGTGCTGATCAATCTGATCTAGCCCAAAAACCATAGCCAACATTGTTATCTCGCATATATGGTAGCTTAGCCACTACCTTGACACACTCAGCCGACGAACTTGTCCTGAAAACTTTAGTATTTTGCCCGTAGCTATGGCTCAAAAGACCTAGATTGGAGGGATCCTTTCACCTGTGATCCCAAACCCTACGCGAGCTTCTCCCAATGAACTTGTGTGAGCCAAAACAGAAAACACAATCCAAAGAAAAAATTGCAAGGGGAAAATATCATGAGCGAATGTGTGGGAATGATCTTGTGGTCACTTATATTTATAGCTTTTGTTAGGGACCTCTTGAGGCTTTGACCAAATCCACATTTGTTTAGGCCGACCCATTTGATTTCATTAATAAATAAAATAATTCATAACTTAACTTCTTCTTAACCGATTGGGGTGATCTATAGGTCAATTTTGGTCCACTTGAAAAGATGAATATAATGCAATTAAAATCTTAACCATATTAGTTGTGCAAAGTGGAATTTGACTCTAGTTGCAAAAATTAACATCATTTGGATTGAAATATGCATTGGTTACCTTCATGTGTCTGAAAAATTGTATATTTAGAAGTTACCTAGATAATTTTGTCATCGTGTTATTAGATGAAAAAATTTCTAATATAATTCAAAGAAAGATCAAGATTGTGGCTAAAGGAGCATTGACTTTATGACAAGAAGAGAAAAATATCATTTTATCAAAAGTGGAAACATTTAGGACACATAATTTTAGAGGAAGGGATAGCACTAGATCAAAAGAATATCAAGTTCATTAGACGATGGACAACAACAAGAAATATAATAGAGGTAATATCATTCATGGGGCTTATTGGACATTAAAATATATCCACAGAGGGATTCTCTAAAATTGCTCATCCCATCACTTTTTTAAAAAAGAAGGGAAATATATTTGAATGAAAACTCAAGTGTGAATAAATTTTCCATATATTAAAGGAATTACTTTCTAGTGCACCCATTTTAAATATTATATATCCAAATGAAGATTTTATGGTGTGCATAGATGCATGTAAAGAGCGAATAGGTGAAATCCTTACTTAGAATGGACACATTATTTTGAATGAATATCAAAAACTCAAAGAGAATAAAAGTAATCATTCCACTCATGAATTGGATATTATTATCATATTTCATATATCTAAGACATTGAGGCATTATTTAATGGGAAATCTTTTTTTGTTAAGGATATACAATAGTGGTATTAATTATTTATTTGAGCAACCATCTCTAAATGCTAGGAAAATAAGACGACTAGAATTTAGGAGTAATATGACTTTGATATCAAATATATCTAAGGAAAGTTTCAGAATGTTGCTATTGCACTCAATAGAAAAGTATCTGGAAGGCATGCTACAACCATTATCAGGTATAAGTCATATTTAAAGAGTATAATGTTAGAGGTTTTTATTATATATGTACATTACGTATACGTAAGAGAAAGCTTACAATAAGAAAATGTATAGTGGAGATACAAAGAGTATAACTTAGGAGAAGATCGGATATTTATGTACTGAAATAGAATTTATGTTCCTACAAGTGAACTAACCAATTTGGTACCAAAATAAATGTGCAATGTTCCATATCCTAGACATCTTGGCTGCCACAAAGTAATTGTAGCAATAAGAAGACAATACTTTTGGCCTGGAATGAAAAAGGATGTGGTTGATTACATAGTTAAGTGCATGAAGTTCCAAAGAGAGAAAGTTGAACATAGACACTATGTAAGTTATCTATAGATGTGTCACTTTCTAGAGTGGAAATGGAAATTTATAAGGAAGCTGACATTGTAGAAATATATGTGAAATAAATTGGCAAGTTGCATAGTGTGTCTAAGGCAATTTTTTTATATAAAGATCCAAAGTTTAATTCGAACTTTTGAAGGGTCCATTTAAAGGATTTGGTGAAAATATGAACTTTAGCATAACATTTCATTTGAAAATAGATGGATAAACAAAGAGAGTCAATAAAGTGATTTAATATATGATGTGGATGTATGTGATGGATAAACCATCCAAGTGATAGGATTACCTGCATTTGGTTGAGTTTTCCTATACTAATGGGTATCACGATTCATTAAAAATGAATCCATTTGAAGCATTATATGGAAAAAAAATTGTGATTTTCTAGTGATCTGGGACAATCCAATAGACAAGATAGTGTTAAAATTATAGTTTCTTAATGAAATGGAATAGCACATGGTGAAAATTAAACAAAATTTGAAAGTGTCACATGAAAGATAAAAACATTATGAAGATAAAGCAAGAAAACTAGAGAATTTAAAGTGGGAGAGCATGTACTCCTGAAAGTGATCCAAAGAAGAGTTCATCGGAATTATATATTTTTACCAGTCTAGTAGCCATATTTTTTGGTCCATTCATAATATTGGATAGAATTGGATTAATTGAATATGTGATTTCACTTACCACTTCCATGTAGAGTGCATAATGAATTTCATGTGTAATTTAAAAAAAAAAAAGTATTTTCATAATCTTAAGCATAGCATCATTCAGACTTTGATTCAAGTGGACCTCAAAGGATACTTCTAGGTACATCGACTGTGTATATTATATAGGAAATTCATGGTGCTAGATAATAAATCCAAAGGTAGGTAACGATCCATTAGACCTACTAGAACCTTGAGGAAGTGTCAACAAAGGTAGAAGATGAAATGAAAGAGGAATACTAGTATTTATTTTTAAATTTTGATGTAAACATCACTATATATATATGTGTGTGTGTGTGTGTGTGTGTGTGTGTGTGTGTGTGTGTGTGGTGATGTACACAAAGTGAAATGCAAAATTTTAGGGGAGGGAATGTACCACCTTAGTTTTGATCCCCAAGTTAACAATGCATGCTTTTATATATGATGAATGGGTGTGGAATTAGCATATAATTTTTAAACATTTTACATTTAATGTCAATAATAAAAATACATCGTTTTTTATAGAAGGAGGAGGATAGGGACATGGTAGTATCTTAACACCATAAAATCGTACACTATAAAAGACACATAAGGTTTTCTAGTAAAGCATACAAATGAATATTTTTCAGCTGAAGACATTATGGAAATTCCAAAAATTAAACTTATCCTAAGGTTATCAAGGAAATTTTTAGACCACACACTACGAAAGAAGGTTAAATGCATGACCATGCGGATTTTTCTTCGAAAGTCACGCGGTCAAGGGAAAGTGTGACTATGAAATTTTGGGCCACTTCCCACACTTGCGATAGGATTCCCTAAAATTTATAGTCAAGGAAAAATGACTTGGAGTCGCCCTAAATATATTCAGCCCTTAATGGAATCATATTGTCCTATTCTTGAGTCACTATCATTCTTTAACCAAGAGAGGGAATATGGGTTCAAAAATTTCTATATAAACAAGCCATGGGAGAACCAAAACATGGGACATTATTGTGTTGGCCAAATTTCTATCAGAGCAACACCACATTTCATTGTTGAAGAAGGAGAAGTAATAGCACTAACATGTTTCCCATGTTTATTCTAAGCAATCCAGCAACTTACTGAGAAAAGAAGAGTCCACCACTAGAGATTCTTCAAACTTCTTTTGAGGGACATGAGAAGCTTGCAAAGATACTAAGGAAAGGGACCTCCTTCCTAATGATTTTGAGCAGCATTTCTTAAAGAATCCTCTTCAAGTGTTTTTAGTATTCTATTGTATTCATCTTCTACCACCAGCAGTTAATAACAGAAGTCTTTTTCCATTATTATTTTGAATTTTTGCTTCATTAAGCATTATTTTGTATTTGTCTCTTTTGTTTAGTTTATGTTTGTAGATGCATAGTTTTAATTTTTTGCAATGCATTCTTTTACCTAAGTATGTCCACTAACAACACCAACAATATTTTTGATCCTTTGCAGGGAATAACGAAATGTTAAGGAGGTGTTATTCGGTACTCAATTTCCACAAAAACACTAAAACAAAATTGGCGACTCCACTGGTTTTTTTTCTTTATTCTAATGGTTGTTTTACAGGACCTCCTCTCTACATAACCACTCTATAAGGCTCTCAACATCTCTCTGGAATTTTTTCAGGACCTCTGGGACCTGTTCTGAGCCCAAGGAATTGAGTTTTCATTTTCTTTGCTCTCACACACGACTTTTCCTATGACAAAAGCATGCGCATGTCTGTGTGTCGCTAAACCCGCGCAGTCGCCAGAAATTCAAAAAGAGCCTTGTACTTTCTCTTTTCTCAGGTGATTAGCAGGCTTTATTGAATTTCCTTCACCTCTGCATTTTATTATTTTATGTTCAGTTTCCTTGATTTCTTTACTAACCTTAATTAGTGCAGTGCAATAATATTAGGGGAATTTTGAGGTCTAAAATGGGCCTCCTAAGAAAAATGTACAACCAAAAGAAAATTTATAAGAACCAATAGGCTTCAAGATGATTATGTCAACCATTGGGGATGATTCACCATTTTTTAAGTGAAAGGGTAAAAATATTAAAAAATAATAAAAATAAAACTATTTTTTTCAACTCTTATTTTCAACTTATCTCCCAAAGTGTTTACTAAAATTTCGATCAAGAATACATGTTGGATGCAAAATTAAATTCCTCATCCAAGGAGTACCCATGTTTCATACTTTCTATGGACCCTGCTACGTGAAAAATGAGAAAGACATGAAAAAACGTGATTGCAATCACGTTTTTCATGTATTTCTCATTTTTCGTGTAGAAGGGTGCATCGAAAGTTTGGAACATGGGTACTCCTTGGATGAGGAATTGAATTTTTCATCCAACGAGTACTCCCACTCGAAAATTTGAGTAAAAAATTTGAGAGATAAGTTGAAAAGGTAGTTTTTTTCTTTTTTCCCTCTAAAATTTGATGATGTCATCAAATCTTATTTTATTATTTCCACTATTATTTTATAATTTCCTTAGGAGGCCCATTTTAGACCTTAAAATTCCCCTAATGTGGAGTATTTTTTCCTTTACATTGCCAATACACACATAGCTTAATTAAGGAGAGAAGTAAGTGGCCAAATTCCACATATGTTTTTCAAACTATTTTTGCTAATTTTTTCTGCAAATCACATAGTTTAATTAGTAAAGGAGTAAGTGTCCCATCATCCACAAATCTTGTTACTAAACTTTTTTCTTTCTTTTTCATTAGTTTTGGGAATATGGCCAAGTGTTAGTACAGAAAGAAAGTAATCTCTGCTTCACTTGTGACTTTAGGCAAACCTAGGCTTGCATATGAACACTTTCTTAAATCACTTGAGTTTTCCATGTCCTTTTAGACCCACATAGTGTAATAGGAAAAAGCGTAAGCGGTCATCTATCCACACATCATTTCACTTTTCATGCAAGGAACAATCAAAATGCAGTGTAATTAGAAGGATATAGTAAGGGATCATCCTATATCCACATATTATCACACTTTGTATGTTCACTCTGCACAGGCTAAGAATTTGTAATCCTCATATAAGAAGGCATCTCATTCATGGAGGTTTTTTTACTTAGCTTACTTTTTCTTACCAAATCATACCCTAATAAAATTTAGACACCTAAAAACAACCATAACTTGAACCAACTAACTCTCCCCATAGGGGTCATAAAAGAATTAATAGTTCAGGTTAAGACCATTGGAGGTAGGAATCCCATAAGCAACCATGGTCATGTTACATATATGAAACATATAAGTTGACTTTTATGGTGCTTAAAATCCTTCAATCATCCCATGGAAAAGAATACCCAAGCATAAGAGACACCCAATTCAGAAGGGGTTCGGCTTAGATCTAGTGCGTACGATAATCTTTGGGGCTACCCGACCCATCTAGTGCTTAGTACTAGTAAATGAATACCAAGAAGCTAGATACTCGAATGCTCACGTGGGATGAAGGTACTTTAGTGGAAAAAATATAGGGCATCCTTTCCTTATCGGTGACGGTGCATGAAGCACTTGATCCTAATTTCCATTACCTTGGTTGAGTCTTCGACTACTGTAAGCATCACCAGTTCTTTCGGGACGTTACCATAAGACCCATCAAAAGATATATCTGCAAGGCCGAGTTACTTTCAGATTATAAATGACAATTACGTCTACATATAATTTTTTATCATACGTAACAAACGAAAATTATTATTTTTTATTGATCACATAGACTAAATCTAAAATGAAAATAACCTTTCCACTTTCAATTTGTTTTAAGTATGCTATTTTATTTCATATATATATATATATATATATATATATATATATATATATATATATCCCCTTCCCTCAAAACCAACAAAGTAACATATATGCTACTCAACACCATAGGGGATCCCATTGCTCCTCATCGATCTAGATGTTTTTTAAACCTCCCCCCATTACTAGGAGGTATGCTAGGCCTCCTGACATTTAGGTGTAGAGGACGTCACACAACCACCATTATAGGAGATTCCTTTATTAGTGAAAATTTTCTTGGGACCCCTCCGTGAAAAAATACACCTTTTATGACCCCAGAAGGGTCACCAATCACTTCAAATTTGGGGAGCCCACATACCACTCCTCCAAATAGTCCAAGGAGAACCCGCCAAGGTATTTCTCCTTAGACTTCCCCACAAAGGACCCCTTTGCATAAAATTGTTCAAAATTGTTTTGTGATGGTAGATAACTCAAAAGTACCATTCTTAGCTTCTTTAAAGCTACCATATTTAAGAAATATAACCAATGACCTAATTATGCATGGAAAAAATTGGCAATCTATGCCCACCAAGCTCCCTTCTAACTTTCCAAAATTTGAAGGTAAGCAGGCATAAGACATAGGAAACCATGTCATGAATTTTTTCCTATGGTGTTCATCAAATAGTATTATTGATGATAATATTCGACTACGACTATTTTAACGCACCCTTACTGGGCCAGCATCGAAATGGTACATTGACAAACCTTTTGCATCACATCGAAGCTTTAGTTCTCTAGCTACAACATTCCTCACACTCTTCCATCTCCCCATTCGACATGACTCAAGCGTGAAACTTCTCACCCACTTCAAAAAAACACCTGATACACACATATCATATCATATCCATGAGTGGAGGAAACATCACAGCTTTTTTAAAGCACAATTTGAAGATAGAGTCCTCTTAGACTTATTTTTGGGATCCCTCACATCATAAATTTCAAAGGACTTGGAAAACACATCCCCGCATAATTAGGAAGAAGCCATTAGTGAATCTCAATATTTAGATTTTATATACACTCAATCTGGATAGATCTATCATGTTATTCTGAATTCCCTATGCATGTAAACTTATAAAGAGACGAAGAGCGCATCTAATGCTGTTGATGGATTGATAGGGTCCATAACCCAAACTCAACCCAGAAAAACCTACTATTATCCTCGATACTCGTTCAGTAGCCAATCATTTGATGCTACGCAAAATGCACCGCATACAAGATACTACCCTGTTCAACGTGCACCGATACATAATACGGTTTGCAGGGTTAAACAATATCAGTCCCCATAGGGACGAGCATACCCTCCCCCATAGGGAAACCAATACTCCTCTAAGAATATAGACGTAATATCATATTTTGAGAATCAATATACCAATCAGGGAAAGGAAAACCAATATTCTCCTTTCCCCACACAAGAACAAAACATCCCACCAACGTAAAATAATGTGAGGTTTAATTTAGTGAAACCTTCCCATGCTCAACAAAAACCATTATTTGACCAAGTAAATAAAAAAAATCCACCTAATGTTGCTAATAAAAATCCAAAGAGAAAACCAAAGGGAGATCCTAGCCAGGGGGCAGCAATCTGTAACACCCCCCATGAATTTCGGATGAGGGAAACCCCAACCGAAATCAAAACCAAGAACAAAACAAAAATAATTCAGAAAGGAAAAATAAGAACACTAGTCTTAGGACAAATAATTTTTGTGACATTTGTGGGGAATACAGTTACTATAATCAGCATTGTCCTCAACTCCCTGAGTTGAAAAGGATTCGTGATAATAGGGGACAGGGAGGGCCAAATTAGCAAACTGCAATAATGCAAGATTTTTTCCACTATAAATGAGTGGTTAATACTCAACAAAATCCACCACCCAAAAAAAAACCCCTGTAGGGAACCCCCATAGTAACTCTAATTGCAACATTTTCATTGCAGGAGAGGAAATTCTCCTGCAAATGCGGAATAGAAATTATGAAGCTCCCCTAGAAACCAACCCATCTACCTCAACTACAATCATGCATATAACATCATTGACCATTCCTTGAATACCTATAGAAGCTATGCCAAAAATGGTAAAAGTACCCTTACGAAGAGCAGGACATAATTTAAAGGCCTCCCATAGCTATAACATAGTTGATGATTTGATTCAATCTCCTTCAGCTATGTTAGCATTAGAATTCTAGCCGGAAAAAAAGCCCTACTTTTTGCATTAGGCACAATGGACCCTTTCAATTATTTATTAATGGTTTTTGACATAGTAAAGAGAGCCCATGACTCCCTTCTCTAGTCACATTCCAAATCCTAGTCTCTATCCAAAACATGACAATTCATATTTTCATCGTGGATGAAGGAGCATCCACATGTATCATGTCAAAAATTGTTTTGAAGAAACTAGGATATCCAGAAATCAAACCATATTACATTATTCTTAGAGCATATGACAAGCACCTGTCCACCCCCATAGTTATATTCCAAGACATACCATTACATATCACTAGCAAGACTGTACTCATCGACATCGAATTCTTGGATACACAGTTGGATTACAACATCCTTCTTGGTCAGAGTTATATGTATGCAATGACTATAGTAGCATACTCTGTATTTAGAGTAATGATGTTCACCCATGAAGGAAAATTTGTTACTATTGACCATCTCACCTATTACAAGAAGAAGCCAGTAACCACCTTGATGGCATCCTACCATATGTATAATCCTCTCCTGAGTTGATTACAACGTACACAGATTTCACTCCTCGTAAATTCAAACCATCAAATCTCCTTGGAACATATCCTATAGAACCCCATGTGTTGGTGGAGGAGGTTCCAGCAACTGCAAGGGCTTTTTTATGCATGATGAGTTCATCAAATATCCAACAGATTCAGGAACTAACATCTAATACATAGAGCACTGCCACTGCTAACTCAACATTCCTGCTGCATGCCATCACCCAAACCCCATTTTTATACCCTACACCTAGTTTTTTCTCACACCAAGTTGTGGCAACACTTACATTGCCAAATATGGCTCTCATGATACCAGTTTGGTATTTTTCCCCTCCATCCATGTTAGGAAACTCAGGTATTGCCTCTACAGCCGTCATTCATATTGTCTCCTAGGAGGCCATCTTAACTCAGTATTAGAGAACTTTTAAGGCCTAAAATGGGCCTCCTAAGAAAACTATACAACAAAAATAAACTTTATAAGAACAAATAGGATTCAATATGATGATTTCAACCATGAGTGATGATTCACCATTTTTGGGGTAAAAAGGTAAAAATATTAAAAAATAATAAAATAATAAAACTACTTTTTCAACTTGTATTTTCAACTGATATCCCTAAGGTTTTAATTAAATTTAGAGTGGAAGTACTCATTGGATGCAAAATTTAACTCATAATCCAAGGAGTACCCATGTTTCCTACTTTCGATGGACCCTACTACACGAAAAATGAGAAATACATGAAATATGAGTTAAAAAAAATAGTTTTATTTTTTATTTTTTCCTTCTAAAATTTTATGATGAAATCTAATCTTATTTTATTATTTCCACTATTATTTTATAATTTTTTTAGGAGTCCCATTTTAGACCTCAAAATTCCCCTAATGGGAAGCACCTATTTCGACACCAGTCGTTGCCACCCAAAAGGATAAGAAAAAAGGGAAGAAGGTGGACACCCCAAAGATTCTTAGGACACCTCCACCTTGCCCTTTATGCAGCATATTTGGCCACCCTACCAACACTTTCCCTGAGTTAGAGAAGTTAAAAACTCTCGTACATGCCTAAAAAACGACAATGGCATCAACTCTACCTATTAGATAAAAGTTTGCAATTGTTCACAACAAAGCATTACACACCAACCATGCATGCGTTATATGCATAAAATATCATAATTATACACATAATTGCTTTAAAATCCCTTGATATAGAGATGCATTATGTGCACTCGTGCAATACAATTCTCAGGCTCCATCATCATTAGCCACGCAAATAGTTGATGATGGATCAATACAATCATGTACTTATGAGAGGAACCAACTTTGTGCTCGTACCCACCTCGCCCAACCCAATAGAATACAAGAAGGAAAATAGAGTCTACACTTCCTTCCCCAGTATGCGCCCTATGTGATGAACCCAACCATTTGATCATCCAATGCCTTGAATTAATGACATTTAATGGATGGTGCTCAATCAATTTTTTTCCCAAAGAAACATATCTAGACATAGAAAATATACTTGTCATATTTATTGAAGTAACCATCATGTTCAACATTATCCTCACCTTTCCCGATCTTGCTCTATGTTAGACTTCATGCATTGGTTCATCGCTGAAAAATCTAACTTAGTTGACTCAGACACTGAATCTTCGGACAGCACCACACCCCAAGGGGATGATGCATCTAGGTCCATCTTATGTGGGTTTGAGGAAAACATTTTGTTGGTAATCCCACCAGCCTCCTCTCAACATCACCAACCTAAATATAAGAAAAATACCAAATGCACTCAAAGCACATGGTCCAAACCACCCCTCCCATGTTCCCTATGCAATAAATCCAACCACTTGGTTAGAAAATGCTGTTAATTAGGAAAAAAATTTTTATTTTTTTCATAGTGGCCCCCATTCACCAAATCCACCTCTCTAACCAAGAGAAAATCACACGATCATTTTGCCGCATATTCTCTCAGTTTTGTCACATGAAGAACTGTCAATATCTTCCACATTTGAGTGCAAATATAACATCATCAAGCCAAACCCACCCTAGGAAGTCACACGATGCTAATACTAAGACCCGGAGATGGAAAGAACTCAAGAATTCCCCATCAAATTACCCTAGCCAAGCATCATCGTCTTACATTGTTAGTATTGACTCGCATACCATATACTTGGTTAAGACTTATCTTGTGTGAAAATTTTGCACTAGTATCTCTCATAGTACATAAGCATGTCATATGTTAGAAACATTTTAGCATCTTAGGATTCAGTGCCAACCTCTTATTGGAGAGGAAACATTTTCTCCTTGTATGCCAACAAGGTTGTAGGAACTACCTCCCACTCACTATAAACCAACCATTACGGAAATTCTTCCCCCACCTAATGCTGACAACACACAATATCACATACGATTCATCTCATCATACATGGGAACCATGATTCATGTTTTATGCTCATCATTTTTTGGTGTGGAGATAGCTAAAACTACCTTACTTGTAGTAACATCATAGATGGTCCAAACACATCCTATCTACATCTTGTCAAATTCACTTAGTTCTATGACATCAACCATAGAATCATATTCTTACTTGTCAAACAACACTGCTAGGCCCAAAGTCCCTCCTCATGACCTCGCACAAACCAATTCAACCTTAGCTAATATTTTTCACTCAGATGAAGATATTCTAGAGGCCATGACGGAACCTGAATTTCCATGGGATGCTATGCACCATCGTTCATTTTTTCTACCAAAAAATCATACTAGTAGACCTACCCATCATATTTGCTCCAACAAATCAAAATATTTCCTACCATCACGGAGAAATTATTCGTTCAAAAATCCCATCCTGGCACCCGATACATTTGAGGAAGGAAACTTGTCAAATATTTCACCCACCATTAAGGTAAATATTTTGAAAAAACTTGGCAAGATCGAATATATCTCTGGGAGAATCATGCTCTCTAGAATAGGTAACCTCATACACCTCCTTATTCCAAGAGTATAGGGATATTTTTGCATGGGATTACTCAGAAATTTCATGCATCAATCCCACCATTGTGGAACACCTTATTGACACGTGGTCTGCCGCCCATCTTGTCTAGTAGAAAGAATGTCAATTACACCCCTATAAGGAAGAGGAACCCAAATAGGAAATAGAAAAACTCCACAAATATGGATTTATCTATTTTATCACTTACACGTCTTGGGTTTCCAATCCTGTACCCATCATGAAAAAATAGGGCACCATTCACATTTGTATTGATTTCCGAGATCTCAACAAAGCTTGTCCCAAAGACAATCATCCCACACCATTCATCGACCAAGTTATCGATGCTTGCGCTGGCCACGATGCCCTTTCCTTCATGGATAGATTCTCTGGGTACAATCAGATCCATATTTTCCATATGATCGATACAAAACCGCATTCACTACCCCTTAGGGTACCTTCACATACCAAGTTATGTCATTTGGTCTTAAAAACGCTAGCACCACCTTCCAGTAGGCCATGAACTACATCTTCAACGACTTGTGTCATCTCATCCTTGCCTATTTGGATGACCTTACCATATGATTAAATTTTTGATCTAACCATTTCGAATACCTCCGCCTTTTTTTCAAATATTTTGATAATATAACCTACGTTTGAAACCTCTCAAGTGTGTTTTCTACATCAACGTCGGAAGACTGTTGTGAGTCATAGTCTCCCAATAAGGTATTAGAGACGACCCTATAAAATTATAGGAAATTAAAGAAGTGACACCTCCAAAAACATTGAATTTGTTACTAATCCTGCAGGGTAAGGATAATTTCTTATGATGTTCTATCCCCGAATACGCTACTTGCGTGCAGGGCTTCCTATGTATCCTTTGTCAAGACAACCCTTTCCAATGGGATGAACAGGCTCAAAAATCATTTGAATCTTAAAATATGCATTATCTTCATCTCCTTTTATTATCCCACCCAACCACAATAAGGGCTACACCTATTATCTATCTGCATCAGATATAGCCATTGCCAGGGTGTTAGTCTAGGATGTACTAGACAATAGGGAACGCGTAATTTATTATGTTATTGAGAACTTATCTAGGCCTGCATTCAAGTATGAGCCAAAAGAAAAAAATAGCCTTAGCCCTAGTACACTCAATACAGAAGCTTCAACATTATATCATCTTTCGAACCACCACCATCATAGAAGCTATCAACTATATGCGATATTTTCTCATTTGCCATATGATGAATAAAAAATACGCTCAATGGGTAGTTACACTGCAAGAATTAGATATATAGTTTAACTCCCCTTAAATAAAAAAAGGTGTTCTTCCTCGCCGAATTCATCATTGATCTCCAAACAAAGACCCAAGGATCCCCTGTTAATAATGCACTACTAGATGAAAATATCTTCTTCATGTCAATGGAATATCCTTTGCATGATGAAATCCTCATCTTTTTACGAACTCAAAAGTTCAAATCTCATCTCACTCATGACAATTAATGGTGCATACACCATTAGGCCCTAAGTTCCCTCCTTCTAGGGGATGTCCTTTATCGAAGAGGTGTTGACACCATCCTTCATAGGTCCATCTCTCACAACCATGCCAAGCAGGTCTTGAATTACTATCAAAGTGGGTTTGCGGTGTCCACCTCTCGGGAATGGCCGCCGCTCAAAACTTCGTACACGTTGGGTACTTTTGGCCCACCGTCTTCCATGACTGCATTCAAGTAGTCAAACGATGTGAGTGATGCCAACAATATTCTCATAAGGCACGAGCCCCTCCAAATTCCCTGCACCCCATCATCATCATTGTCCCCTTCTGAAAATGGGGCATAAAATGCATGACATGCAACTCCCCATCATCTGGAAACCACAAATAAATAGTGGTGGTTGTCGATTATTTCACCAAGTGGGCAGAAGACATGCCCACATAAAAGAACACTTAGTGGATAATTCCCTGAAATTTCTAGTCAAGGAAAGCCGATTTGGAATCACCCTAAAGATATGTAGTCCTGAATGGAATCATCTTATCGTACTTTTGAGTCACTATCATTCTTGAACCAATAGAGGGAAGATGGGTACAAAAATTTCTATATAAACTGATGCAGGGGCATTAGAGCCTAGCCAACAATGTGAAATATTGTTCACATGTTGTGGTTAGTTGAGTTAAAATTCATTCACTAATGGGTGAAAGTCAATGTTCATTGAGAGGGTTGAATCCCTCAAACAAATTGATATTATTATTTTCTATAATAAATTAGGAAAGAATTTAGAGATAATTGGTTTGAATAGGTGTGATCATATCTAGCTGCAGTTGATAGATTTTAGGAGGATATTGGGCAAGTCGGATTTTGTCTCAATTTAGGAAATTTGATCCTAATTGAGGAGGTCTGTGTTTTGTAATAAAACTATAAATTGTAATCTCTGTAATTGAGAAATAGGGAGTTGGCTGAGAGGAATTATTTGTGAGGATTTTATTTAATAAAGATTGCAAGATTTCTAATTATTGTTTATATTGGCAATCCCCGAAGGATTCCACCTTTGTGATTTATTTGGTTTTGTATATGCTGTGGAGGGATCAATTGAAATGATTTCTGTATAGAAATTCAAAAGAAGCTGAAGAGTTTTATTTTGTTAATTGAAACATAGTCTCTGTTTATTTAGAGAATTTTAACTCTATGTACAAGTCTATAAGAATCGAACTCTGTTCCTTTGTGGAAATCGATAATATCGATTCATCTTTTATTGATTTATATATGGTAGAGAAGCATTTTAATTACATTCTGGGTGATAATTGCCTATGTATTATGTGTGAAGAACTCCATAAAGGCAATGCGTTTTATCCTTGTGAATGGGCAATACAGCGATGTATGTATTAGATGATTGGGGCACAACCATTATCAACAATTGATTATTGAACACGTTGAAAATTGCATCGATCATGTTTAGCTGGAATCGGAAAGTCTTTTTCTGTAAAATTCAAATCATAGCGTTGGTTGAGTCGATGGTAGTGAGATCGATTCATAACTTTAACACAGAGGAGGACAGATCTTAAAGGAGTGAATTAAATTCAAGAAGGCATTCCAAATACCAGATTTTCCAAGAAGCGGTTTTGTGTGAGTAAACCACTGGTATCATATTCCTATTTTGACAAGGAGCAATTTTACAAAAATTCATGCGATCTAATTATTTGTTAACATGTCATCATTTTAAACTTTCCCATATCGCGTAATTTTGGAATGCTAAAGCTCTGTGAGGAAAAAAACGCGATTTATGTTCGATCTTGAAGGCAGAAGATCCAAGGGCGATCACTTTCAAAGCTGCACAAGAGTTAATTGAGGTATGGCCCAACGGTTTTGGTAATGGTAAATGTTTATTTAAATTGAAAGTTGTTTGTTAAATGGATATGTGGGTCCCATAAAATCCAACTTCATACAAACTCTTGTTCATTGAGTTAATTGGGGTTAATGTTACAAGCTTAAGGTTTGGTATTTGTTAAATGATTTGAACCAATTATATTATAAGTATTTTAATACTATGATGAAAAAGGTTTAACCTCTATTCATATGCCAAGTGTTAAACTTCCAAAGGATTTCGAGTTGGGTTTTTAAATGAATCGAATTCAAGAATTTATAAAATCTTGAAGGGAGCTGATATTGTCTAAATGAACTTTTAAAGTTATTGTGATTTCATTAATCAAATTTTCAAAATTTGATGAATGAAAATAAAAATGAAGAATTGAGTCCAACTCCTCCGGAGTTAGAAACAATTGTGAGCAAATTTGAGAGGCTCTCCTTAACGCCTGCACCCACACTGCCATCATTCGTGGTATCAGAGCAGACTTTAAATCATTTACCAGATACTGAACAGACTTCCAAGAGTCAGAAGAGGAAATCCAGCATGGCTGTCCAAATTGGTAGAGGTGCTGCTGGTAGAAGAAGAGGTAGGTCAATTGCTAATGCAGAAGTACTGGAGACTATGCAGTAGATCCAAGCTAGATTGGAAGCAATTGAAGTAGGACATCCAAGAGATCCTGAAGATGTCAGTGAACCTAAAGCTGAAGAAGAAGAAGAAAATATTGAGCTTACCCCTTATATGAGATATTTTAAATCAGTTTTAGGCTCTACATCTAGGCCTAGACTTGAAGTATCAGCTTTTGTAGGAGGATTGAATCCAGAGGAATTGATAGACTAGATCAATGAGATGAATAAATGCTTTGATTATGAAGATATGGGTGAAGACAAGAGAGTCAAATTTTCAGTCACAAATCTGAAGGGACATGCAGCACTTTGGTGGGATGGAGTGCAAGCATAGAGAAGAAGAGCTGGTAAACAACCAATCAAGAGTTGGAATAGAATGGTGGAAAAACTGAGAGGTAAGTTCTTGCCTAGTGATTATCAGCTTACATTGTTTAGAAAAATGCAGAATCTTAGACAGGATTAATGACTGTGAAAGAGTACACAGAAGAATTCTACAAAGTGAGCATAAGAGCTGGATAGATCCGGGATACAGCAGAGAATATTGCCAGGTATGTGAATGGCCTCAGATTAGAGATCCAAGATGAAATAATCATATTGTATCCTAAGACAGTAGAAGAGGCTTATCAAATGGCCTTGAAAGCTGAAGAGAAACTGCTGAGAAAGTAGTCTGCCAAAGGAAGAGGTACTTTCTGAGGAAAAGGAAGTCAAGGTGGTAGAGGGAGATCTATAGCACCAAAGGATGGAGCTAGCAGTAGCTCACCTCAGCATGCACACATAGATGGTGATGCAGGTGGCAGAAGAAATTCCCATAGAGGAAGAGGAGGCAAAGGCAGAGGAAGAGAAGTGAGATGTTACCGATGTAAAAAAATGGGACATAGAGCCTATGAATGCCCAGAGAAAGAGAATGTGGGTACAAGTCAGAGAAATGAAATTGTTGCTCAAACTGAAGAAGCAGAAAAGTTGCCTGAAACAAAGAAAGAAATTGTGCCAGAGCATGGAGAATCTTTGTTTGTTAACAAATTTTTGCTGAAGCAAACAAAGGAAGTTGTTGAACCAACACAGAGGAAAAACTTGTTCAGAAGTGTATGCAAAGTTCAATGGAAATGCTGTCAATTAGTCATTGATAGTGGTAGCACAGAAAATCTGGTCTCTATAGAGGTGATAGAGAAATTGAAATTGAAGACAAGGGAACATCCAACACCCTACAAGGTGTCATGGCTTCAGAAGGGTCATCAGCTGATTGTGAAAGAACAGTGTGAAATAGAGTTGCAGATGGGCATCTACAAGGACAAAGTAATGTGTGATGTGATGCCTATGGATGTGTCTCACATACTACTGGATAGAACTTGGTAGTATGACAAAGGAGCAATGCATGATGGTAAGAGAAACACTTACAAGTTTTACAAGGATGGCATGTATCAAACATTGTTACCAATGGAAGAAGGAGATGCATCAAGCAAACAGTCTAATCCAAAGGCTTTATTGCTGAGTGGGAAAGAATACTTGCAGCAGATTGAAGATGAAGAGGTAAATTTTGCTTTAGTTTGCAAACCGAAGGTAGTAGTTACTTCTACAAAAATTTCTGATTTTCCAATTGAAATTAAAGAAATGTTGGACAATCATTGTGATATAATTGTGGATGATTTGCTTGATGAGTTACCGCCTATAAGAAAAATCAGCCATCAGATAAATTTTATCCCAGGATCAAATCTACCAAACAAAGCAGCTTACAGAATGACTCCTACAGAAAATAAAGAAATCAAAAAGAAAGTGCAGGAATTGGTTGACAAAGGTTTGGTCAGAGAAATTTTGAGTCCTTGTGTGTTACCTACAGTGTTGAGCCCAAAGAATGATGGAGGCTAGAGAATGTGCACTGATTCAAGAGCAATCAACAAGATAACAATCAGGTATAGATTTCCTTTGCCCAGAATTGAAGATTTAATGGACTGTTTGAGTGGAGCAAGATATTTTTCAAAACTTGATTTGAAAAGTGGGTATCATCAGATTAGGATAAGGGAAGGTGATGAATGGAAAACAACCTTTAAGAAAAATGAGGGATTGTATGAGTGGTTGGTAATGCCTTTTGGCTTATCAAATGCACCCAGTACTTTTATGAGGCTTACGAATGAAGTGTTAAGAGAATTTATTGGTAAATTTGCAATAGTATATCTAGATGACATACTAATTTACAGCAAAAAAAAGGAAGAACATTTAAGGCATTTTAACTATGTCTTGAAGAAATTACATCAAGAGAAGTTGTTGATAAATTTGAAGAAATGTTCATTCATGAAGGAAGAGTTGGTATATCTAGGTTTTGTTGTTTTTGCTGAGGGATTAAAGATGGACCCAGAAAAGTTCAGAGCAATTGTGGAGTGGCCTTCACCAAAAAGTGTCTTTCAGGTAAGAAGTTTCCATGGACTTGCTAGTTTTTATAGAAAATTCATAAGGAATTTTAGCAATATTAATGCACCTATCATTGAAACCATAAAGAAGGACAAACAACCATTCAAGTGGATTGTTGAAGCTGAAAATAATTTTCAGTTTTTAAAGCAGAAAATAATTGAGAAACCTCTTTTAGTTTTTCCTGATTTTAATAAACCATTTCAAGTGAAGTGTGATGCCAGTGGAGAAGCTATTGGAGCTATTTTAAGTCAAGAAGATAGGCCTGTAGCATATTTCAGTGAGAAGCTAAATGACACAAGAAGGAAATACTCTTCTTATGACAAAGAGTTTTATGCAATAATACAATCATTGAAGAAGTGGAGACATTATTTAATGTCTAAAGAATTTGTACTATATTCAGATAATCATGCTTTACAATATATTATGTAGCAACCTAAATTGAATCAAAAACATGCTAAATGGATTGAATATCTTCAAAGTTTTAACTTTGTTTTGAAGCACATAAGTGGCCAAGCAAATAAGGTCGCTGATGCCTTGAGTAGGAAGAACATTCTTGTTCAAGAAAGTCAAATTGAAGTGGTAGGTTTTGATTTTCTTAAAGAACTCTATAAAACAGAATTGGATTTCAAGGAAGAATTTGAAGCATGTTGTAATCCTGTTTTGATAGATAGAAGTCAGTGGTTGGATTATTTCTTGCAAGAGGGTTTATTATTCAGAAGAAATCAATTGTGTATACCAAATTGTTCCATGAGAGAGAATTTAATCAGAGAGAAACATAGTGGTGGACTTGCGGGACATTTTGGTACTGATAAAACTTATGAGCAACTTAGTCATTTTTATTATTGGCCAAAGATGAGATCTGAAGTGGAAAAATTTGTGAAAATTTGTAAAATTTGTCAGTATGCAAAGGGAAGAAGCCAGAATGCAGGTTTGTACATTCCTTTGCCTATTCCAGACAGACCTTGGGATATGGTAAGTATGGATTTTGTTATAGGATTGCCTAAGACACAGAGAGGGAATGATACAATTTTTGTTGTTGTTGACAGATTTTCTAGGATGGCACATTTTATCCCATGTTATAAAACCAGTGATGCTACTCATGTTGCCAATTTGTTTTTCGAAGAAATTGTTAGATTACATGGGTTGCCTAAAAGTATTGTTTCTGATAGAGATACCAGGTTTGTTGGTCATTTTTGGAGGACATTGTGGAAGAAGCTTGGTACTAATCTAAGTTTAGCTCAGCTTATCATCCTCAGACTGATGGACAGACTGAGGTAGTAAACAGAAGTTTGGGTAATATTTTGAGAAGTCTTGCAGGAGAACATCCTAAGCAGTGAGATCATATCTTACCACAGGTAGAATATGCATACAATGATTCACCGAATAGAAGTACAAGACAGATTCCATTCCATATTATTTATGGGATGCACCCAAGAGGAGTTTCTGAATTGAGGAACTTGGGAAAATCAGAAATGAGAAGTGTTGAAGGTGAAGAATTTGCTTCAGAGATTCAAGCAATTCATGAGCAAGTAAAGTAGTAGTTACAAGACAGCAGTATAAAGTACAAAGGCAGAGCAGATTTAGGTAGAAGAGAAATTCAATTTGAAGTTGGTGATTTAGTTTTGGCTCACGTGAGGAAAGACAGATTTCCAAAGAGGTAGTATAACAAGCTGAAGTTTAAAAAGATAGGACCATGCAGGACATTGAGAAAATTTTCTACTAATGCCTATGAAATTGAATTGCCATCTGACATTGGAATATCTCCAATATTTAATGTTGCAGACTTGTACAGGTATGAAGATGGTGGCACAGATGAAAAATCAGAAGACAAAGAGCAGATTGACTGGGTAAAAAAGTTACCTACAGCACAGCCATTACAGCCAGAGATGATCTTAGAAAAAAAGGTGTGTAAAAGAACCAGAGGACAAGAGTACTTCCAGTACTTGATCAAATGGAAAGATCAGCCAATTGAAGATGCTACTTGGATGATAGAAGCTATGTTGCAGAAACTAGGCAGTTCTGTGGAGGAGCTCATGGACAGGAGCCCATGAAGAATTTTTTCCTTGGGAGTCTGATGTAGGGGCATTAGAGCCTAGCTAGCAATGTGAAATATTGTTCACATGTTGTGGTTAGCTGAGTTAAAATTCATTCACTGATGGGTGAAAGTCAATGTTCATTATATTAGTGTTAGTCCTGTCATACTACCATCAGTGATCAAACTTACTCTTTTTCATTTGCATATTAGGAGTCCCATACCATAAATTTTCATCATTCCATTAGGTCATGGATTCATTGATGGTAGTGGTCTTTCATCAGTTTTCCCTCGTGTGAAACTTGTTGATTCTCCTCTCTATGGTCTTCAGTCATGATCCACTTTCACTCCCAATCCACATTATTAGGTCATAGAGTTGGTCTCATTAGGTATTAGGGGCTCGTCATGGTCAAATTAATGAGTCAAGTTTCATAAATGTCAGCAAGATCATGAGGAGGTCAAATAAACTTAAAGTCATAGCATCTAGGAAAATCAAAGAAATTTTCGATTGAGTTTGATGTAATTTTCACCTCAAAACCATGTTTTGAGGTGAAAACATGATACTTTGCCTTTATTACCATCTTTTATGTAATTTTATGTCTTCATATGTAATAAGTCGCACTTCAGAAGCTGCTATCTCCATAAAGCCACCACCTTGCCCTTAAAATGTGTTTTCCATAGCATTTTCATTGTAAAATCATCTTCCATTTATGTCCATCAGAAAGAGCCTGGAAAGAGCTTTCTAACGGTATATTATACTCTCAAAACTGACTCCTGGATTGAAAATTATGCCAAAGTGAATAGAAGTCCCCTATAGCCTAAACTTACCCCTTTCCATCATTTTTCCCTTAAACTTTATAACATATTTTTAAAGTTTTTATTTATAAATCCCTTTTCTTTTGATCCGATCACAACCCTCCCTCTCCGATCCAATCGCAACATTCAAAAACCATATCCCGATTGACCCTTGCCCGATTACTCTAATGCGATTGAATTAAATCTCGACTAACCCACCTCTGATCAATCGCATTGCAAACTTTGCAGTGGCCCCTCGACTCATCCCCCACTCTTCCAATTTTCTCCGATGCGATTGGCTGGGCCCCACCATAAATTTTTCCACCCCGCTCCAAGAAAAAAACGCTATTTCCTTTGTAAATGCGATAAGTCGAATTTAAAGATTTCTTAAGTGTTCAAAACCTTCGTGCTTCCCCCGCTGATGCGATTGATCGCATATCGGCAATCGCAATTGGCGTTCCCACAATCCTTAACCCTCCGTCTTTCTCACCCTCCGATTCCCGATTGCAATTGCCACTTTACCCTATACACTATCACATCACATTTTTTTTTGTTCCGCTATGTGTTACGTCCGCTCCCAAGTGTCGATTTGCGATTGTGATTTAGCCCCCCGGTCCCACCAAAAACCTTTCCGCCTTTCAATGAAAAATCACTTTTTCCTTTGTAAAAGTGCCAACCCATTTTTATTCATTTTGAAAGGAATTTAACCCATTACCCCTTTCAATTATCCTTTTGTCCCTATTGAATTTATTCCAATCACATCGCAAGTTTTATGCCTCATTCCAATACACCTATTCATCTCCTGCTCTGATCCCTGATTGCGATTGCGATTGCCCCCTTCCTCTTATACACTAATCACAATCGCAGGTTTCCATCGCATCTCTCCCTTGTGTGATACTTCTTCCCCTCTTCCGATTGTGATTGCGATTCGGGCCCACATCCCTTTCCCTTCACTCTTTTATCCAAAAGGGGTCTTTTCTTCATTAAAAGGCATAATTTTGTTTTTAGTTTCAAAAGGAATTTTCTCGGTATAAAGAGATTTTCAAAACAAAAGAAAGGAAACAGTCAAAAGGTCGAGAGCTAAATATGAAACAGAGACTTCTACAGTAGCTGTAAAATAGGGATCTGTTCTTCAGGTCTCCTATTTTCATTCATTCAGTGTAATAGTAAACTATCCAGATGTTCAAAATGTATTGTTGTTCCTTCTTTTCAGGAGTAGATCATTGGTCTTTTTCCTATGTTTAGATTCCAGTGAAACAGCTCCCTCTTTCTGTGGATCTAATTCCCTCATATTTCTGTCTATTTAATGTAATTTTCAGTCATTTGTAAGAGTGAGTAGGGGAATAAAGTGTGGAATTATTTGGAAAACATTCAAGGACGCTCTGTGCTCCACTTGTAGCAATTTGACAGGGAATTAATAAGAAATGCAGCTATGATTTGTGGGATCCCTATGGTATGGATTTTAGCATTGTTCTTTCTTCTGTGTTCATATGTTAAATTTTATGTTTTCCATTCATTCATAAACATTTCTGGTTGAATGGTTTCAAGATAGATAGGTAGAATCCATTATTAATGCTCTGCCTTGGGAAATCATTCAATGTTCTATGTTTTCTACTGTTTGAAAAGGATCCATCTCCTATGCCCTTTCAGCTCCTCACCAGTCTTACCATCTCATCATTATTTAAACTTAATTGTTAAAATCCCTGCCTACCTTGCCCCATGAAATACCCTGTATCTCTGATTTAATTCCCCAGACTCAAACTGCCCCATCTTTTCCATACAACCCTGAATTTTTATAAAAACATCTCCCATTATTATACCTAGCCTAATATCAGTTTACTCTTATACTTCATTGGATATATTTTTACGAAGAGAGCCCTCTCCTGACATTGTAGGGCTAGCTACAAGGCTGAGCGTGGTTTGAGGTTACCCTGATTTTCCTTCCTTCAGCCTAAGGTTCAAATTAGGTGCTAACATTTCTGGAGACTCCACTGGGGAACATTTAGCGTAATTGACTGATCACCCCAGTAATCTCCAAATATAAATTCCTAGACTCTGGATGATTGTATTCAGAGTTTGTTAGGCTGAAATAAAACATTGTAAAGTAGAAATTTTACCACACTGGCTTCAAGGAGATATATAAGGGCCAACCCTGATCCAAATCCTCCCCCTGTGTTTGAAAATCCTAATCTCATTCCAAGGATAATCAGAAGACAAGAAGGATCACTAAGTCCTAGACCCATTTTCAGATCCCATACTTGGCCCAGTGAGTGGTTGTTTGTAGAAGATTTTTCTTTTTATGAGTGTTTTGAGCTTTCTTTGTTCATAAGTAAATCTGAAACTGCACTTGATGACATAGTTTTATATCCAGAGTTTCTTGTAGATATTGAAGTTCAAAGGGAAAAAACATCAATTGATGATTATATTTTGAATTCCCCTCAGACTTCTATCCCTGTGACCAATATCCGTGAGCCTTCAGAGTCATCAGGAACATCATTCCCTCCCCCTAATTCATCAACATTCCCATCAGTTTCAGAATTCAATTCTCAGCTTTCATCTCATCCATCAACACCTCCCTTGAATCCTAGTAGCACAAATATTGTTGTAAATCCACCTCGAGTCATGGCTGCCCAGTATGCACCCCTGGTTTTACCTCAGAACCTGAATGATATGCCTGCTGATTATCAAAGTAAAATTCCTATCTTTGATGCCACTCAAAGCATCACAGCCCAGCAGCATGTTGATAAGATGAATGATTTTTTTGATCTTCATGAAGTAGAGGCAAAGAATGTAACCACAAGATTGTTTGTCCAAAGCTTCGGAGGTGAAGTTAGAAAGTGGTTCAGAGCCTTACCAGCAGGCTCTATCCACACTTTGCAGGAGTTACATAGGAAATTCTTAGACCGGTGGGAGGTAAAGAAAACCCCACTCCAAATCTTGTCTGAATATGAAAATATTAAAAGGAATGCGGGTGAAAATGTACAGGATTATTGTGTAAGATTTAATGCTATATATAATGCTATTCTAGCCAATCTTAAACCCCCTATGGATTTAGCTTTGCTCAAGTTTCCAGATGGTTTCGATTCTGATATGGCATATCAACTACGAGAACGAAATCCTACCACACTAGAAGACATGCAAAAGATAGCAGTGAGCATAGAAGCAAATCTGCTAGCCAAAAGAGCGCGGACAAGGGCTGAAAAGAGAATGATTGTGAAAGAAGAGGCATCCCCTTCAGACAGTAAGATGGATACTTTGATCCGAATAGTGGAAAATATGGTTGATCGGCTGACCATTTCAGATAGGCCTGAAGCATAAATCAGGAATCCAAATTTCAAAGGACACCAGCAGCCTCAATTCAAAATTAAACAAAGAGAACAGAGAACACAGGACCAAGCAAAGCCACAACAGCAGATCAGGACCCCTTTACAACATAATTATGTTCAAGGAATGGAGACGGATGATGATTATGATCATGTGGTCGAAGCCAACCACTTTTTCACTGCCGATGGTGCACCCATTTTTCTCACAGAAGATGAAGAATATACAGCGAATACAGACATTCGAAAAGATGAGAATTTCATATTAGCTAATGATGTAGTGTTAGAAGAAGAGTTTGATGATTACCAAAGAGGGTACATGAACACTTTATCAGCGCAATAGAAGCAGTAGTCTTTGAGGAATAGAGATGTGTCGGTCAATCCCATTCAGAAGAGAAAAGAGCTGCAATCGAAGAATGACTCCTCAAATACTCAAAGAAAAGGGAAAGAGCCTGCTTATCCTTCCCCCAGCAAGGCATCTTCAGCAAATGAAAAGAACCGGCATAACACAGCAAAGGAGCAAGCAGAGAATAAATATCCTCCCATTAAAGAGGTAGAAAAATTTCCTTCTTTTAATTTAGAAAATGAAATTTCTAGGCTGAAGGTTTCCATGCCCTTGACTGAGTTGCTGAGAAACAGTACTTATAAACATCTGGTGTCTAGAATTTTGCAAATAGACTCTGTATCAGATATGGTAAATGTTGAATATGATTATCTCGAACTCATTTTTGGTCCAACCACAGAAGATCAATCTGAAGAAAGTGAAGTCCCACCCTTCTACCTGAGTCTTAGATTACATGAGTTCATTTTACATAATGCTATGTTGGACTCTGGAGCCTCACACAATTTGATGCCCAAAGCCATTATGGAGAATTTAGGACTTGATATTACCCACAAATACCATGATTTCTATTCCTTTGACTCAGGTAGGGTCCATTGTATTGGTATTATCAAAGAATTGGTATTGTCTTTAGATCAAATCCCAGCCAAGAATGTTTTGATGGATGTTGTTTTTCCGATGTTCCACCACGGTTTGGAATGCTTCTATCCAGGTCTTGGGGTGCAAAACTTAAAGGAACCATGCAGCTTGACTTTTATTATGCCACCATTCCCGTGTTTGGTCAGTTGAGAAAACTATATAGGGAGAAGAAAATGAAATACATGATCACTAGCAAAGAGAAGCCATTTAATCATCCCATTAATGCAGTCTACATAAATTTAGAGTCATTTTTGTTATATTCGAATGGTGGTTTGAATGATGAAAATTTTCAGTTGGTAGAAGTAGATGAGATACCTGAAATTTCAAAAAAATTTAGGGAATTCCTTAAACAAGAAAAAGATAAAATAGCAAGCATTCCTGAGCTTCCTGCCTGCCAGCAGAAAAGGGACCATGAACAGCAGAAAGATGCAGAAATTAGCCAAGATAAAGTGGAGAAAGAAGAAAAATTTCAGCGTCTAGAAGAAGAAGAAGAAGGCCTTTGGAACATGGACTTTGATGGAGCTGTTGGTAAGGATGGAACTGGTATAGGAATATGGATTCAGAGCCCTGTTTTCCAGCCTAAGAAAGTTCCTAGTAATATTAGAGTATGTGCTTACAAGTTGGCTTTTGACTACTCTAACAATGGAGCAGAGTATGAAGCTTTGATTGCAGGATTGAAAATTTTGAAGAAGCTAAAGGCAAAGAGGATTTTTGTCTATGGAGACTCAGAGTTGATAATCAAAAAGTTCAAAGGAGAGTACCAAGAAAAGCATCCACGATTGAGGGCATATAGAAATGCAGCCCTAGACATTTTGAGGACATTTTCTGAGTACACTTTGACAGCAGTTGCCAGAATGCAGAATCTTATTGTTGATTCTCTTGCCACTACTGCAAGAAATTTGAAAATTCCAATGAATTCCAGCAACAAGTTTGAAATTTATGTGAAACATCGGCCTGCTGTTCTAAATAATTTAAGGTATTGGAAAGTGTTTTGGGATGACAATGAAATCAATGCTTTTTTGCAGAGTGAAGGAAAATTCAAGGATACTCCCATGGAAGGTGATTATAATGTTGATGATCAAGAAATTGAAGAAAATCAGATGGACATATCGCAGTTGAAAGACAATGTAATTCCTAGAGGTCTCATACCATTAGAGGAGCTTTTTGATCAAGA
Organism: Pinus albicaulis; assembly: GCA_034641835.2. Lineage (NCBI taxonomy): Eukaryota > Viridiplantae > Streptophyta > Pinopsida > Pinales > Pinaceae > Pinus > Pinus albicaulis. The sequence goes on along the minus strand of CM076578.1, from coordinate 760,341,417 downwards.
TAATGTTGCAAAGAAACCAAGCTTGGTGCCTACTGATAAAGGAGTTGAAGATGTGAATTTTGGAATAGCTGACAAGCCCAAGCTTGTTAAGATATCAAAATCATTGTCCCCTAAAGTAAAGTAACAGTATGTTAAATTTCTTTCTAAATTTTCTAATGTGTTTGCGTGGGATTATTCAGATTTGAAGGTGTATGACAAAAACATAATTCAGCATACTATCCCCATCAAGACGGATCAGAAGCCATTTAGACAGAAGTTGAGAAGGATCAACCCAAAGCTACTTCCATCCATTGATAAAGTGGTAAACAGATTGTATAAAGCTAGTATCATTGTCCCAATTATATTTTTTGACTTGATTTCAAATTTGGTCCCGGTACGTAAGAATATAGGAGAAATAAGGTTGTGTATAGATTTCTGAAATCTGAATAAAGCATCCTTAAAGGATAACTATCCACTTCTGAAGATGGACCCTATTCTGCAGAGAGTAGTTGGAGCATCAAGGATGTCAGTACTCGATGGCTACTCAGGCTATGATCAGATCTTGGTGCATGAAAAAGACCAAGACAAAACGGCCTTCACAACACCCTGAGGAACTTTCCAGTATGCCAAAATGCCATTTGGACTGAAGAACGCTGGAGCTACTTTCCAGCGAGAAATGGACATTGCTTTTGCCAATGAAAAGGATGTTTTTCTTGTTGTTTATTTGGATGATCTGACAGTGTTTTTTGGTTCTGATGATGAACATTTGCACCACTTGAAGGTTGTTTTTCAGCATTGCAGAAAGTTTGGGATTTTTCTTAATCCAAAGAAAATTTTGTTTGCTATGGATGAGGGAAAACTGTTGGGGCATATCATCTCTAAAGACGGTATCCACATTAATCCTTCAAGAGTGGAGGAAATTCAACACATAGATCTTCCACGGAACAAAAAGGAGATTCAAGCATTCAATGGTAAGATGAACTTCTTGCGTAGATTTATACCTAATTTGGCTGAACATTTAAGAGAAATTACTAACATGTTGAAGAAAGATAGCACTGTCAAATGGAGTGAGGAGGCTATCAAGTCTTTTAATATGGTAAAGTTTGCTCTGTCCAATGCCCCAGTCTTGATTAGTCCTGATTACACTCAAGATTTCATTATATTTTCATTTGCATCGGAGCATACTATGGCTGCGATTTTGATGCAAAAGAGAGATCAGATTGAAAATCCAATTGCCTTTTTCAGTAGGACCATTCAAGATGCTGCTTTGCGGTATAATATCATTGAGAAACAAGAATTAGCTCTTATAAAATAATTGAAGGATTTTAGAGTATACATTCTACATTCACATACCATAGCATATGTTCCTAATGCAACAGTAAAGGATGTGTTGATGCAAACTGATCCAGAGGGAAGAAGAGGTAAGTGGATCGCAGCAATGTTGGAATATGATCTAGAGATCAAACCCACAAATTTGATCAAAGGACAAGGCTTGGAAAAGCTAATGGCCCAATCAAACCTAACGTGCCCTGGATATAAATCTCATAACAACAATGTCAGAAAATGAGGATGAAGGTTTGCTTGTTCCAGTTTCAGACATTTTTCTACAATCCCCATGGTATTCAGACATAGTTTATGTTCTTCATAACCTTTCACCACCTCCAGGAATGTCTAAAAGTAAAGGTAGATCACTGAAACTAAAATTTGCTAAATTCTGTATTTTAAATAATGCTCTTTATTGGAAAGATCCAGGAGGTATTCTTCTTAATTGTTTGGTTGAAGACGAGGCTCAGCAAGTGATGCATGACTTTCACAAAGGTGATTGTGGTGGTCATTTGTTTTGGAAAACTATAGCTAACAAAGTGTTGAAAGCAGGGTATTATTGGCCCACTTTATTTTTAGATCTGTATAAAGTAGCGATGAGCTGCCATGAGTGTCAAGTTTTCCAAGGAAAAAGGAAATTGCTTCCTCTTCCTTTGAAACCACTTTCATTAAATGTTCCCTTTCAGCAGTGGGGACTCGATTTCATAGGGGAAATCCATCCCGCGTCATCAGCACAACATCTATGGATCTTGACAGGTACCAATTACTTCACCAAATGGATCGAGGCCATTCCAGCAAGGTAGGCCACTGATACGGTAATCATTCAATTTTTAGAATCAAATATCTTGTCTCGTTTTTGTTGCCTTCACAAAATCATAACAGATAATGCAGCAGCATTTAGATCTAAGAATATGGTGGAGTTTTGCGACAAATACAATATTATGTTGGTCCATTCAACAACATACTACCCACAAGGCAACAGCCTAGAAGAATCATCGAATAAATCTCTGATAAACATAATCAAGAAAATTCTAGAGGCAAACAAAAGGAACTAGCATCGAAAGCTCATCAACACGTTATGGGCAGATAGAGTCAGCAGCAAGAAATCCATAGGTATGTCACCGTTTGAATTGGTTTATGGTACTAATGATGTTTTTCCTACATCGCTTATAGTCTCGGTCATGAGATTATTAGAAGAGGCTGGCAATGAAGAAGATGATAATCAACGAAGGATCCATGAAATAATCCACCTTCAGCAAACAAGGGAGGAAGTGTCTCAGAACGCTTTTCAGCTGCAGGAAAAGATTAAAAAGATCTATGACCGTAAGACCAAAGCAGAAAAGTTTCAGCTGGATGATGTGGTGTTGATATGGGATGCACGAAATGAGGACAAAGGGAAGCATGCCAAGTTCGACAACCTGTGGAAAGGACCATACAAGATTTCAGCATATAGGGGATAGAATGCTTTCTTTCTCTCAGATATGGATGGCCAAGATTTCCTTGGAGGAGTAGTGAATGGTAGGCTTTTTAAGCACTAACACTGTTGAAAAACATGGATTAAAAACTATGTCACAATCATTGTATATACCATGTTATTTTTTGTCAGAGTTCAAGTGCACAGTCATTGAAGTTTGGGGCCCGAGGTGAAGGCTATAAAACTTAAATGATATGTGTAAAGGTTTGGTTTTAATTTAGTTTTCAGTCTTAGTGTTGAGTCAGAGTCAGTCTGCATTGTGTCAATTTTTAGTATTTTGACCATATTTTCCCAAATGGATAAGGCTACTTGGTCTACGGTGTTCTTGGCACCTCCAAGAAGCTACCATCCCCATTGGAGCCAATGTTAATGTCAGTCTTGTCATACTTCCATCAGTGATCAAACTTACTCTTTTGCATTTGCATATTAGGAGTCCCATACCATAAATTTTCATCATTCCATTAGGTCATGGATTCATTGATGGTAGTGGTCTTTCATCAGTTTTCCCTCATGTGAAACTTGTTGATTCTCCTCTCTATGGTCTTCAGTCATGATCCACTTTCACTCCCAATCCATATTATTAGGTCATAGGGTTGGTCTCATTAGGTATTAGGGGCTCGTCATGGTCAAATTAATGAGTCAAGTGTCATAAATGTTAGCAAGATCATGAGGTGGTCAAATAAACTTAAAGTCAGCATCTGGGAAAATCAAAGAAATGTTCTATTGAGTTTGATGTAATTTTCACCTCAAAACCATGTTTTGAGGTGAAAACATGATACTTTGCCTTTATTACCATCTTTTATGTAGTTTTATGTCTTCATATGTAATAAGTCACACTTTAGAAGCTGTTATCTCCATAAAGCCACCACCCTGCCCTACAAAGGTGTTTTCAACAGCATTTTCAATGTAAAATAATATTTCAAGTATGTCCATCAGAAAGAGCCCAGAAAGAGATTTCTAATGGTATATTATACTCTCAAAACTGACTCCTAGATTGAAAATTATGCCTAAGTGAACAGAAGTCCCCTATAGCCTAAACTTACCCCTTTCCATCATTTTTCCCTTAAACTTTATAACATAATTTTAAAGTTTTTATTTATAAATCCCTTTTCTTTTGATCTGATCACAACCCTCCCTCTCCGATCCAATCACAACATTCAAAAACCATATCCCGATTACTCCGATGCAATTGAATTAAATCTCGATTAACCCACCTCCAATCAATCGCATCGCAAACTTCACAGCGGCCCCTCGACTCACCCCCCGCTCTTCTGATTTTCCTCGATGCGATTGGTCAAGCCCCACCATAAATATTTCCACCCCACTCTAAGAAAAAAGTGCTATTTCCTTTTTAAATGCGATAAGTCGACTTTAAAGATTTCTTAAGTGTTGAAAACCTCCTCGCTTCCCCCGCCGATGCGATTGATCGCATATCGCCAATCGCAATCGGTGTTCCCACAGTCCTTAACCCTCCGTATTTCTCACCCTCTGATTCCTGATTGCGATTACCCCTTTTCCCTATACACTATTGCATCACATTTTTTATTGTTCTGGTATGTGTTACATTCACTTCCAAGCGCTGATTTGCGATTGCGATTTAGTCCCCCGGTCCCACCAAAAACCTTTCTGCCTTTCAATGGAAAATCACTTTTTCCTTTGTAAGAGCGCCAACCCATTTTTATTCATTTTGAAAGGGATTTAACCCATTACCCCTTCTGATTATCCTTTTGTCCCTATTGCATTTATTCCAATCGCATCGCAAGTTTTATGCCTCGTTCCAATACACCTATTCCTCTCCCACTCTGATCCCCAATTGTGATTGTGATTGCCCCTTCCCCTTATACACTAATTGCAATCACAGGTTTCCATCGAATCTCTCCCTTGTGTGATACTTCTTCCCCTCTTCCAATTGCAATTGTGATTCGGTTCCACATCGCTTTCCCTTCACTCTTTTATCTAAAAGGGTTCTTTTCTTCATTAAAAGGCATAATTTCGTTTTTAGTTTCAAAAGGCATTTTCTCTGTATAAAGAGATTTTCAAAACAAAAGAAAGGAAACAGTCAAAAGGCTGAAAGCTAAATGTGAAACAGAGACTTCTATAGCAGTTGTAAAATAGGGATCTGTTCTTCAAGTCTCCTATTTTCATTCATTCAGTGTAGCAGTAAACTATCCAGATGTTCAAAATGTATTGTTGTTCCTTGTTTTTAGGAGCAGATTGTTGGTCTTTTTCCTATGTTCCGATTCCAGTGAAATAGCTCCCTCTTTCTATGGATATACTTCCCTCGTATTTCTGTCTATTTAATGTAATTTTCAGTCATTTGTAAGAGTGAGTAGGGGAATAAAGTGTGGAATTATTTGGAAAACATTCAAGGACGCTTTATGCTCCACTTATAGCGGTTTGACAGGGAATTAATAAGAAATGCAGCTCTGATTTGTGGGATCCCTGTGGTATGGATTTTAGAATTTTTCTTTCTTCTGTGTTCATATGTTAAATTTTATGTTTTCCATTCATTCATAAACATTTCTGGTTGAATGGTTTCAAGATAGATAGGTAGAATCCATTATTAATGCTCTGCCTTGGGAAATCATTCAATGTTCTATGTTTTCTGTTGTTTGAAAAGGATCCATCTCCTATGCCCTTTCAGCTCCTCACCATTCTTACCATCTCATCATTATTTAAACTTAATTGTTAAAATCCCTGCCTACCTTGCCCCATGAAATATCCTGTATCTCTGATTTAATTCCCTAGACTCAAACTGCGCCATCTTTTCCATACAACCCTGAATTTTTATAAAAAATCCTCCCATTATTATACCTATCCTAATATCAGTTTACTCTTATACTTCATTGGATATATTTTTACGGAGAGAGCCCTCTCCTAACCTTGTAGGGCTAGCTACAAGGCTTAGCGTGGTTTGAGGTTACCCTGATTTGCCTTCCTTCAGCCTAAGGTTCAAATTAGGTGCTAACACATTGAGAGGGTTGAATCCCTCAAAAAAATTGATATTATTATTTTCTATAATAAATTAGGAGAGTATTTAGAGATAAGTGGTTTGAATAGGTGTGAGCATATCTAGCTGCAGTTGATAGATTTTAGGAGCGTATTGGGCAAGTAGGATTTTGTCTCAATTTAGGAAATTTGATCCTAATTGAGGAGGTCTCTGTTTTGTAATAAAAGTATAAACTATAGTCTTTGTAATTGAGAAATATGGAGTTGGCCGAGAGGAATTATTTGTGAGGATTTGATTTAATAAAGATTGCAAGATTTCTATTATTGTTTATATTGGCAATCCCCGGAGGATTCCAACTTCATGAATTATTTGGTTTTGTATATGCTATGGAGGGATCAATTGAAATGATTTCTGTATAGAAAGTCAAAAGAAGCTGAAGATTTTTATTTTGTTAATTGAAACATAGTCTCTGTTTATTTATAGCATTTTAACTCTGCTTACAAGTCTATAAGAATCGAACTCTGTTCCTTTGTGGAAATCGATAAGATCGATTCATCTTTTATTGATTTATATACGGCAGAGAAGCATTTGAATTACATTCTGGGTGATAATTGCCTGCGTATTATGTGTGAAGAACTCCATAAAGGAAATGCAATTTATCCTTTTGAATGGGCAATACAACAATTTATGTATTAGATGATTGGGGTGCAACCATTATCAGCAATTGATTATTGAACACGTTGAAAATTGCATCGATCCTGTTTAGCTGGAATCAGAAAGTCTGTTTATGTAAAACTCAAGTCATAGCGTTGGTTGAGTCGATGGTAGTGAGATCGATTCATAACTTTAACACAGAGGAGGATGGATCTTAAAGGAGCGAATTAAACTCAAGAAGGCATTCCAAATACCAGATTTGCCAAGAAGCCATTTTGTGTGAGTAAACCACTGGTATCGCATTCCTATTTTGACAAGGAGCAGTTTTACAAAAATTCACGCGATCCAATTATTTGTTAACACGTCATCATTTTAAAACTACCCATATCACGTAATTTTGGAATGCTAAAGCTCTGTGAGGAAAAAAACGTGATTTATGTTCGATCTTGAAGGCAGAATATCCAAGGGTGATCACTTTCAAAGCTGCACAAGAGTTAATTGAGGTATGGCCCAGCGGTTTTGGTAATGGTATATGTTTATTTAAATTGAAATTTGTTTGTTAAATGGATGCGCGGGTCCCATAAAATCCAACGTCATACAAACTCTTGTTCATTGAGTTAATTGGGGTTAACGTTACAAGCTTAAGGTTTGGTATTTGTTAAATTATTTTAACCAATTATATCATAAGTATTTTAATATTATGATGAAAAAGGTTTAACCTCTATTCATATGCCAAGTGTTAAACTTCCAAAGGATTTTGAGTTGGGTTTTTAAATGAATCGAATTCAAGGATTTATAAAATCTTGAAGGGAGTTGATATTGTCTAAACGACCTTTTAAAGTTATTGTGATTTCATTAATCAAATTTTCAAAATTTGATGAATGAAAATGAAAATGAAGAATTGAGTCTGACTACTCCGGAGTTAGAAACAATTGTGAGAAAATTTGAGAGGCTCTCCTTAATGCCTACACCCACACTGACATCATAAACAAGCCATGGGTGAACTAAAACATGATACATTGTTATATTGGCCAAATTTATTTTAGAGCAACATCACATTTCATTTTTGAATCAAGAAAAGTAAGCGCATTAGCATATTGGCCATATTTCTTATAATTAATCCAACATCTTAGTGAGAGAAGACGATTCCACCATTGAAGCGTCTTCACACTTCTTTTGTGAGAGAGGAGAATATTGAAAAGAGATTAAGGAACGGGACCTCCTTGCTGAGGATTTTGAGCACCATAGCTCAAATAATCCGCTTCAAGTGATTTACAGTTTTCATCTTCCACCACCAGCAATCAATAAAGGGAGTCTTTTTCCATTATTATGTTGACTTCTTTATTCATTAAGCATCATTTTTTATTTGTCTCTTTTTTTTAGTTTATGTTTGTAGACACATTTTTTTCACTATTTTCAATGCTTTATTTTACCTAAGTCTATCCACTAACAACACCAACTATCTCTGTGATCCTTTAAATGGAACAACCAACTATTAAGGGGGTTTTATTTGGTAGTCCATTGCCACAAAAACACTAACACAGGGTCTATGATTCCATAAGAGAGAGAGTTAAAAGGGGAAAAGGAAAATTACAGTATTATATTCCTATTCTTCACCCATGTTTTTAAAGGGAATTTTGTCGCATCTGGTTAATATGCCTACAAAATAGATCAATCAAAATCATTACCCCTTTTCATCATCATTTGCATAAATCTCTAAGAATCACTCTCTCAAATCCCTAAGTTTATGCCTGAAGCTGCTTCATTTCAATGATTTTAAGGACCAAAACTCCCTACTAACTTATGGACCAGATTTGACTACCAAGTTGACCCTCTCTTCACCTATGTTGATCATTAGAAATTTTCCCTATGTTGGGGGTGATTTGATTCTAGAAAATTGGGGAAAAATAAAAGACTCCTGAAGCTTCCTCTTCCAGAACCTTCGAGGAGTTGTTACAACTATTTACCTTGGATGAAAGTTTCAAATACTATCCTATCCTACCTTGGAGACTTCACCCCTTATCCCTTGAGCTCATCCTCCCACCAAGAGTGTATTTCAACCCTAGATTGGTAAATGAATAAGAACTCTTTACTTACGATCCTATTTTATATATTTGTGTCCATCCACAAGTTAGGGGTTGGATTTTGGAGAAATATTCTACCCTTATATTCATGTTGTGAGAGTCATTATTCCATGCATTAGGGTGAAATATAGGTACACTCTGTGGAAAAGAAGGAACAATTCAACTTGGAGGAGATTTTCTACAAGATCAACTCTTATGTTTGGTTGTAACTCACTCCATTTATATTAATGAAAATATTTCTTTGTTTTCCTATATGTGATGTTATGATTTAATTTATTTTGATGCCATGTCGATCCATTAAATAAAGTGATTAGATGATGCTACATAGATGTTGTAGATCATTGGTTTGTGTTGTTTGTTCTAATTATAGAAATTGGAGCTAGGATTGGAGCACACAAGCCAAGAGAATAGTGAAGCATACGATGGATTCCAGGTAGGATTCATCCCATTATCTATTTACTTTAAGGAAAACATTATATTCTTTGTATTTTTGTAGTTCTAGGCTAGGACACCCAGTCTAGGGAAGATAATTTTGCCTGTAGTCATAGATTCCGTATAAAAAATTGGCGACCATGTTGGGGACCAATTCAATCCCTTGGTGGTTTTCTTTTCCTTTAGTTTTGTTTCACCTCTTACTCATACCTTTATGGTTTTACTCAGTCGAGAAAAAACCTAGAAAGACCTTTCATTTAGTCTCAATTGAAATTTTGAGTCAGCAACTTGCATTTCTTGACCAACGCTCCCTCTGGTCTAGGAGAAAAGCATTGCACCGCTATTGATCCTTCTATGTGCCTTAGTTACATAGAACTGGTGCCTATTTTGCACATTTTCTTTCCCTATTCATGCACAATTTTCTTTTGTCTTTATTTTATCTTTGTCTAGCATTTTTCCATCTTCTCTTCCTTGATTCTTTGAGTGTCTTGTGGTCTCTCTGAATCCTCCATTTGGTTTGTTTTTATTTTAAAGTATATGTGATAAATATATTTTTGGATTTTTTGTTTTTTTTATCATTAGGTCATTATCAAAAAAAATTTGTTTGATCATTGAGTGCTTGCATGAATTTTTTTTCAGTAATCATTCTGAAAATTTTTCTTTTATCTGTGATTAGACATGCATCTTAGTTTTCTTTCATCTGAAAATTAAGGAACTTGAAAATAAATAAATAAACATTTTTTCATTAGCATTTAGGGTTTTGTGTGAAATTGAATAGGAATAGTTGCATTTAAGGTAAATTACACTTTACGTCTTGTTTGTTCCATAGTCTTTGTCTCTTCCCTTCTTTAGATAGATTTTCATTGAAAGTGAAAGATTTCATTTCTTCATGCATGCTTGCATTTTAGGATATTCAGGTGAAATTCATGGTGAGTTGTGAAATTGAAACATAATTCAAGGTAAAATATAAAATTCACCTCAATTAACCTAAGGGTCATTTGATACTTAATGACACACATATATTTCTATAATATAAATGTGTTTCGACGTCTTTAAATGTAGGAGTTATCGCTTTTTGTCAGCGTTACAATCCGGGGGTGATATCCCATTCCACGTACGTAATTGTATCATACCATTATCCACGTAATTTTGGGTATATTGGATGGCACTCCACATATGATAAGTATATGGGAATGCTCTCATCAAATGGTTACGCATTAGACAACACTTCTACGGACTTTTATTCTGCATACCATCGAGTATATTTTGGAATTCGCCTATAGGTTTCTATCCATAAATAGGTAACTGATTCGGCCGCCTTGTATATAATGATACACCAAACACAACATTCAGGAATATTTCCTACACGCATGTTATGTCCTTGGTCTGCCAAGGTGTATATTGTAGTTCATGGTTTCTTGGTAAATCCTTTTTTCCTAGTTACCCCTTTTTTTTATTTGTGTCTTTAATTTCTAAAATCAATTAATTGACTGTGGAATAACATCCTCACCATGGAATAACTCCTTATTGGATATTAGGTTGAGACTAATGGAAACAGTTCCTGAGACCACCAGTCAAGGAAATACTCCTAATGAGAATCCTAGTCCTTTTCCTTCTTTTGGAAATATTGGTGCTCGTTGTATGAAAACGTCATCCCTTCCTAAATTTACCATTGGTTTCTTAGTTTGGTTGTTTTCAACCCCTATGGTTCTAAATGTCCAAACTTCTTCTCAACCAAATTATCCTCCACCTGAACAATATCAACCTCAATTGATCCTAAATTTAATAATTTTCCTTCTTCACCTGTTGTTTCTTTATCCCTTTCTTCCTCCTGTACTACTGAAATTATTGATTCTAGTAACCAGGAAACTAAAAAGAGAAAGAAGAGGACAAAGAAGAAGAAAAAAAATAAGTAGGGGGCAACCAGGAAACCATTGCTACAAATGCAACTAATATGGAAAAATATTCCAATCAACCCCGCAAAGTTAAATTCCCTTGCAAGTTATGTAAGGGTGACCACCTTCTTAGAGAGTTTCCTGGTATTCCCAAGGTATTAGAAGTTTGGTCCACAGGCTCACATTATCCTTTGTTATCAACCTCTGAAAAATCATGCTGGTGACAAACCATCACCTACTGATAGTAAGGTCCATGGGAATAAGGGTAAAGTTAAGTTTCCCTATATGTTATGTGAATGGAATAATCATGTTTCACCTTTTCCCTCATATGGTTGAACCCTCAAAAGTGTTGTAAAACCTTACAAACTTCTCAACCTCGTCTTCTAGTTGTTTATTGAAAGCTTTCTCCCAATCCTCCACTATTTGATAAAGTGATTGATTAAAATCCGTCTCCAGCCAATCCCACTCTCTATAAACATAAATCCCATGTGTTTTTTCCTGATCAACCATTGGTAGATAAAATGGTTGAATCGATTCGACCTTCAGTTGATCATACCTTTCTTGTAGATAGCTAACTTCATACCACTCAAGTTCTTCTTGTTTCTTCAGGCTCCAATGAACTGGGGGACAGTCCTCTCGTTTCCATAGAACGAGGAGGTGGGGGAGGGGGGGGGGAGGGGAATCCTCCATTTCCCATAATACTAGAGATAAATTATCATATTCCCATAGCGCATGGCATAAATACTCCCATTCCCACAACACCCCCTCCAAGTAGTATGGTCACTTCCTTTAATTGGAGTCGATTGGAACGATATCATCTTCATTTGTCTTTGCCCTTCCAAATCATAGTGCATGCTTACAATATGGTTGTACCTCGAAAAATTATAGATGAGGGCGCATGTGTTAGTATTATGTCCTCAACTGCTTGGAAAGATTTAGGTTCTCTGCATATTGTGCCTATTACCTAGAATTTGTTAGCTTTTAACAGAGGAACCAATCAACCATTAGGGATCCTTCCTCAATTTCCTATTAATTTTGGAGGAAATACTCTCTATAAATATGTGATGGTAGTCCAAGGCCTTTTGGATTTTAATTTACTCCTTGGGAGTGACTATGTTTATGACATACTATCTCTTGTCTCTTCACTCTTTCATGTGATGTGTAATATGTGTAAAATTCTTCCATGTCTGCATCTATTGATGACCTAGTAGGTTATGTAGTGCATCATTTACTAGGGGTATTGCAGTCTGATATTTCCATATGATCCTTTGATACCTTCCAGAGCATTGTTATCCCATATGATGAGAGCCTCTTGGAATCCATGGCCTTTTTGGGGCCATGATAAGGTGTCATGAGAAGATTTCATTTTCTTGTGTCATTCTCGTTAAAAAATGAAACAAGGTGTCATGGGCAGAGCTAATTTTCTTGTGTCAAGCTTTTTTTAAAAAGAAACAAGGTGTCATGAGCAGAGTTCCTTTTCTTGTGTCAAGCTCGTTAAAAAATGAAACAAGGTTTCATGGAGCAGAGTTCCTTGTATTTTTTCAAGCTTGTTAAAAAAATGAAAAAAAAGTCCATAGAGCAAAGCTCCTTTTCTTGTGTCAAGCTCCTTAAAAAATGAAACAGGGTATCGGAGAAGAGTTCCTTTTCTTGTGTCAAGCACCCTAAAAAATGAAACAAGGTCCCATGAAAATATTTCTTTTCCCGTGTCAATCTCGTTAAAAAATGGAATAGATCCCCTTCTAATTCAAGTATTTAATTAGATCTCGTAAATTCCTAGTACAATCTTTCACTTGATATTGTAAATGAATCTTCATTTCATCCACCTGTTCACAACCATTAGTTTACTTAAGTTAATGAAATGAAGCTTGCAAGGCATGTAACTAGAATTGATTCATTATACTGGGGGAATGCAAACTTATTTCAAGCATATTTTTCCATGTTTCAAGCCTATGTAAAAATGAAACCATTCCCTATTTATCTCTAATGATTTCCATTTTTATCAACCTGATTTTGTTAGATGAGCCTTTTTTTTCTCATTCCATCGTCACCATCTGCTTGGCTAATCACATGCTTTCACTTGGTTGTTTTACCCTTTCCTAAGGAACCACTGTGATGAATGGTCTTACTAGCCAGCCCCTTGACATACCTTCACATGTTTTGAGCAGTTCCATCATGACCGGAACTAGTTGCTACTTTTGATACCACTCATTCCTCTAGGATTATTGTTTCATCTCTTTTCAAACTCCCAAAATATGAAAATATTGTCGATCACTTGTCTTTTCGAACTTGTAAAATTAATTGGAAATATGAATAATCATTATAATTTTAACCATTTTCCAGATTGAGCTAGACTATTTACAAAAACTGAATACCTTAGTCGAACATGGCTAAGAGGTTATATTGGGTATTGTATCTGCCTTTTCAGACTCAAGGGACTACCTAAGAAAAGGAACATTTGGATTTTTCTTTTCCTCATTTTTTTTAAACTCTATAAACATGAAAAATATGTCGAGTTTTACCTTTGCTGGACTCTTAAAAAAATCAAAGAATGATGGGCTTGTCAATCATGATGAGACCGAGCCACTCCTTCTCAAGGTTCATTAAACATACTTGGAGGGATTCATCTGAAGGATGCAATTACAGATCAAGCATATGTTATCCTCCTCAAGCTTGTCGAAAATAAAGTGGTACTAACTAGCAATAGCTGGGGAAATTGGGAAAATAGGGTACTCCATTTGTTAATTGTAGTGAGTCACTCTTAAACATGACAATATTCCACTTCGTCTTTGTGTCTTTCGAGTTGACTTATATTCTTATCTTTTGGTAAATCATACCATTTCAAAGCCTTTGATTTTGGTTTTGGGTCGATGCTACCAACTCCATTGAGTGTCGTCGTTGTATTCAAGAGAAGCCATTCTGTCAGTATCTGCTACAATATTCTTAAGAATTCATTCCACGTCTATCATTCCTGATCCAGTTCCTTATCATCATCATTATTTCTCACATCATCATATATGTTTCATGTTGTTGATGGGGGATACATCAAGGCCCTCATACAATGGGTCACTTCTTGTCGACATCAGCTCATCATCTGGGAACTTGACTTAGAAAGATCCCATTGATACCTTGGTTCTTGCATACATCAATGGAAAGTTTCCTTGTTATCAGCGATAGGTTTACATCAATATCCTTCAACCTAAATATTTTGTGTGGTGTTCGACTTCAACTCATTCATTCACACCATACAGATTGTGCTAGAGTACCTTGAGAGCCATTAACATAATCAATGGCTTATCTAGTTCCTGTTAATGACTTACATCATTGGTATGTAATCATATGGTGTCTATTATGCTTGATATCAGCTCATCATATAGGAAGTTGACTTAGAAATGCCCCATTGGTACCTTGTTGCTTGCATACATCAATGGAATGTTTCCTCGCTATCGGCAATAGGTTTACACGAATATCCTTAGAGCAAAATATTTTGTGTGATGTTTGATTTCAACTCATTCATTCACACCATACAAATTGTACTAGATTTTATTGAGAGCCATTAACATCATAAGTGGTTTAGCTAGAATCTAATAACGACTTAGATCATTGGTAGGTAGTCATATGGTGTCTACCATGTTCGACATTAGCTCAATAATTTGTATGGTTAGAATCGTACGTCGGTTGGTCGTGTGAACGAGATAGAAGACCCCAGATCTAGTTTCATCCATGTGGGCTATGATTTTAGGATTAATACAAAGATTACAATGTATGATGGCTATGATCCCTCAGAAATTCATATTTTTCATTAGTGGACATGAATTTTGATCATTTTACATGTTATGTTAGCTTATATGTTGGGTATTGGTATGCCTCCCTTAGTAAAGATGTCATGATGTACATGTATTGTAACATCAGATGATCTCATTGGTTTTTCTTGATCCAAACTTGTCACAAATTAAATCACTTTAGTCATCATCTGTCATTTATGACTTTTTTCTTTAGGGGGAAATATGTTATAAACCATTTTGTCACATCTGGTCAGTAGGCCTACAAACTGGATCATTAAACATCCTTTTACCCCTTGTCATCATCATTGCACAAAGGCTTAAGCATCACTGTCTCAAATCCTTGAGTTTCTGCCTAAAGTCACTTCATTTAAGTGATTTTAAGGACCAACCCACCATGCTTCCTTATGGACTAGCGTTGAATACCAGGTTGACCCTCTTTGCACTCGCGTTGATGACTATCAGGTTGCCCAATGTTGGGGGTTCGTTGATTCTAGAAATTTGGGAAAAAATAAAATAATCTCGAAGCATCCTCTTCCAAAAGCTTCCAGGAGTTGTTAAAACTATTTACCTTGGATGAAAGTCTTGAATCCTATCCTATCGTACCTTGGATACTTCACCCATTATCCCTTTAGCTCATCCTCCCATCAAGAGTGGATCTCAATCCTAGATTTGTAAATAGATAAAAACTCTTAACTTACCATCCTCTTCTATATATTTGTGGCCATCCACAAGCTAGTGGTTGGATTTTGGATATAGATTCTACCCCTATGTTGTTGTTGTGAGAGTAATTATTCCATGCATTAGGGTGACATAGACTCTACACTTTGTGGCAAAGAAGGAGAAAGTCAACTTGGAGGAGTTATTCTACAAGATGAACTCCTATATTTGGCTATAACTCACTCCATTTCTATTACTGCAAATAGTTCTTTGTTTTCCTATAGGTGATGTTGTGATTTCATGTATTTTGATTCCATGTTGATCCATTCAATAAAATGATTAGGTGATGCTACATAGATTTCATAAGTCATTGGCTTGTTTTGTTTGATTGTGTGTGTTCTAATTATAGTGATCAGAGCTAGGATTGGAGCGTACAAGCCAAGATAAGAGTGAAGCATACAATGGATTCTAGGTAGCCTTCATCCCATATTCTATTTACTTTAAGGAAAACATTAACTTCTTTGTATTTCTATTTTTCTAGGTTAGGCCACCCAGTCTAGGGAAGATACTTATGTCTACAGTCATAGATTTTGTATAACACATGTCATCTTATGTCATACCCATAGAAGATTTAGTTGGCAAAGTAGTTATGTGTGATTCTTAGGAACCCACATGGTGCAGTATTATCATGCAAATATATCCTAAAGTTAGAGAATGCATGGGTTTTTCATCACTTTATCATTCTTGGTTCTTGATCTTGCATGTTATAATAACTAGGGAGGAGAGCCATTGATTAATGTATAGAAGATATCTAACCATAGTTGATAATCCTACATGTATCCAACATTGATATTTCCTAGTTGCCTATGTTGGATCCCAAGAAGTAATTGGAATATCCTAAGGGATTATGTTGCAGGTAAGGGGATTCCCTTCTTTAGGTTATGCATGTTAAAGAGGAAAAGAATATGGTAAGTTGAGATTTTTGTGAGAGTGAATATAATGTATTGGTGTGGAAGGTACACTATGTATGTGGATATTAGAGCTAGACATAGGTGCTTCTCCTATAGAATCTTATCCCTAGCTCAAGGGTGGCTTGTTGTAGAAAAATAAGTGTGACAAATCCTATGATTAGATGGAATACCTAATGTTTGTGGCTAGTTAATGTAATCATTTTATAAAGAAACATGTTTAAAATATTATCTTTGCATTGATTTTAAGTTGTATATATTATTTTCTTATATGTTGTATAGAGCATGAGACATTACATTTGTAAATCTGAATGATTTATTGATAGTTTCATGAGCTTGTTCATTGTGTTGCATGAATTCATTCATTAATTAAAACATAAAATAGATAATATTATGGTACATACAATATGTATAGAAAATTGGGGTAACTATGTTATAAAGATAAATGTTATAGCTATTATCTTTATATTGAGTTTATGTTGTATATCTTATCTTTTTATATGTTGTAAATTGCTTCATAAATTGCATCTGTAAATATGAGTGTTTAGTTCATAGTTCCATGATATTTTTTGTCATGTTTCATTTAGCCATTTGTTAATTAAAAGTGGAACATATAATATTGCATTATCTTGTGGAATTAGTGAGAGAATCGGAATTTTTTGGTTACCCCATCATCCTAGTGGCATAGG
This sequence comes from Pinus albicaulis, assembly GCA_034641835.2. Taxonomy (NCBI): domain Eukaryota; kingdom Viridiplantae; phylum Streptophyta; class Pinopsida; order Pinales; family Pinaceae; genus Pinus; species Pinus albicaulis. The sequence continues at coordinate 760,324,530 of CM076578.1, read as the reverse complement.
GGTGGTTGGGTATGTTAAAATACCAAGGTGACATTTCTTTCCTTACCCTTTAGTTATCTGGGATCCCAACTAGAAGCTAGATTGAAATCAGAAACAACAATATTCTTTATTGGCGGGGTGTGCATCTTCTAAAATTTCTTTTAAAACAACATATGTATAGAGGGAAAGAATCCAATTCAAAGTGAAAGTAACAAATTTTTTTATTTTCTCCCATTGATGGGAAAAATTAAATATATTGATTGATTATGTCAATAGTATACGAATTAATTTTTCATCTTGACAAATCTAGTAAGGATAATAGAAGCATACTAAATTGAAATGAGGTCGACAGACTTAAGTGACTGGGAAAGGTAAAAAAAGAAACTATATGAAATAGAATAATGGAGGAAACAATGTTAAAAATATTCATAATAAGGGAAGTTGTGCTCACTAGAAAATCAACATATTATAAATAAATTGGCCCAAAAAAGGAAAAAATAAACCACATACACTTCAATTTGGCCTAGTTAACAACTTTAGGAATAAACTTGCATCAGAGAAGCAATAATTAAACCCAAATAATAATTTTAGAAATCAATTTGGGGGAGAGAATGTGAATTCAACCTTGTTAAAATTTTGAAAAAATAGATTTAACCCAAAATCGACTTGCTAGAAATAAGCTTGCTAAGAGGAGGAGTTTATTAGCCAATGTATTAGTTGGTCTAAGGAGAATGAAATCATTATTGTGAGAAACTAAATTTTCCTCTTGCCACATTTGAGAATAATAATAATAATTGCATCCTTAGTATTTTGATTAGCAAAAAGAAAAAAAAAAACTTACTTGAGGATTGGCATCCATTGCATTAGCAAAGAAAATACATTGTAAAGTAGAAGGGAAATGAATTTCTATTTTCTACGAGTTTGTAGGCTCAAATGAATCATAAACAATGAGTACTCTTCCTCCTTATAATTACATGAGATAATCAAAGAATTCACAAAACAATAGGCTCCATATATTAATGATGGAATCAATCTAAGTGAAGTAAAAACACATATGAGACTCTCAACAAATTCCTTACTACAAAAGGAGAGAATTTCTCAGTTAGAGCTACCCTTGAGAGGTAATAACAAAAGAGAAGTAAGAGCTACCCTTGAGAGGTAATAACAAAAGAGAAGTAAGTAGCCATTAGAATCCATGCCATTGGAATAATAATATATATTTAAGAAAAAAAATAGTCTTCCATCATATTTTTAATATTATATTAGAAGGTTCCAAATATCAACCTAATATTATATTAGAAGGTTCGAAACATCAACCTAATTCTAATGATGTGATTAATCCAAAAGACATTTATCTAAAAAAGTAATTTCTATCATCCAAAAACCTTTTTTATAAAAAAAACTACGTCTATCATCCAACAACCTTTTGTATTAATAATTTGATTTTTTTAAAGTTAATAGTGATTTTTTTTATATTCAAGTATAATAAAATATTAAACTTTTAATAATGAAATAATAATATTTATTTTTTTCCAATTCTCTATTTCTTCGTTACAAACAACAAATTTATTTCCGAGTGTCGCGTTTGTATGTGGGAATCAGCTGCTCCATAACTTCTGGGCCGACACGTTGCCATTAAAACAGCATAACTACTCTCTTCTACCCTACCGCTAGAATCGCTATAATGCCCTGAAATACTTATCAGTTTCCTGTCAAACACCAAAAACACTTGGCTTCCAGTTACGGGCAAACATAATGACTGAGCTGCAAAGTGAATTTGTACTGAATCTCTGCTATTGGTATCTTTTATTTTTGGATCTTCATGACAGATTTGCAGAGGGAATTATTCCATCAGAGGGAATTTATTGCAGCATAGGACAGTATATACACCGCATCTTTTTTTATGCAGTCAGTTGCACTATATGTATTTTTGGATCATTATGCACAGAGTTGCAGAGAAATTATTTCAGCAAAGTGCAGCGAATTTATTTTACAGTGAACGCACAGTTGCAATTCTCTATGCAACCAATAGCACTGCATGCATTTATTGCAGGATGGGGTGGTGTATGTACATGGGGATGCAGAGTATTTGCTGCAGTTTGCCACTGGGATGCAGAGTATTTTCTGCAGTTTTCCACTAGGATGCAGAGTATTTTCTGCAGTTTGCCACTGTATATGCACCGTTGGATCTCTGTGCAGCCGTTGGATCTGTGGATGCCCAGAATTACTGTGAATTGGATGCCCACAATGACAGCTGATAAGGCAAAATGTGAATTTCTCAATGCTCGCTGTGAGACATGGTTAGAGAAACAGAGATTAATTGTGCAGCAAAGGGGGATGGATACTCGGAGAAAAATCAGTTGCGTTGTTTCACTTTCGCGGTTTCTGCTGCTTCCCGTTTTAGGACTTGGAGATCAAGGTATGTTATCATTTGAATTTTCTCTGTGACAATATTATTGCAATCTCCATTTGTAATTTTTTAGGTTTAGCTGTGCGGCTGGATCTGATGTCAAGCTTGTAGTAGTATTTTCTGTGATTTCAATTATTTGGACAGAGATTTCAATTCAAAGGGTGTTTGTCGAGGAATTCTCTTGAGAGAGTTATTTGATGATGTGTAGAAAATACTTTACAGTTTAGAGAATTATTTGATGATGAGTAGAAAATGCTTTACAGTTCTATAGAATTGAATGCTGTATCTGAAGCTGTTGAATATTTAATCGCTCAAAGAAACTGCAGGTCACTTTTGCTTTCTTTTTCTGGGTCATGCTCACTGAAAATTGCAAGATTGTTTTTATTTATGAAACACTTTGAAATTTCTCTAATTGCAAGATTGTTTTTTATTTATGAAACACTTTGAAATTTCTCAGAGTGACCAGATGCATTTTACTCCATAACAAATTCAGGCTATGTTTTAAACTACCTTCATATCATATAACAAATTCAGGCTATGTTTTAAACTACCTTCATATCATATTGCCTCTAAGCTGGGCCAACATTGGGCTATGTTTTAAACTACCTTCATATCATATTGCCCCCTAAGCTGGGCCATCTTCAATGTTGGATGGAAGAAGAATTTTCCAACACTTTGAATCTATTATCAAGATTGTGTGAAGAGCTTCACACAATCCCTTCATAAGTTAATATGTAATTTATTATATGCAATGAATATGCAATTTAAGATTGTGTGAAAAGCTTCACACAATCCCTTCATAGGTTAATATGTAATTTATTATATGCAATTAATATGCAATTTAAGATTGTGTGAAAAGCTTCACACAATCCCTTGCATAGGTTTATCATCAAAATTGTGTGAAAAGCTTCACAGAATCCCTTGCATAGGTTTATCATCAAAATTGTGTGAAGAGCTTCACACAATCCCTTGCATAGGTTAATATGCAATTAATATGCAATTTATACTAAGCAATTCCCTAAAATAACCTATGCAATTTATACTATGCAATTCCCCAAAATGGCTTCATCCTTTAGTATTCCTGGTAGGTAAAGTTTAGTTTGAGAATTAATACAATGCAATTCTCCAAAATTGCTTTCATCCTTTAGTATTCCTAATAAAGTTTAGTTTGAGTTTCCTGGTAAAGTTAATTTTGAGTTTGGTTTGAACATGATATTTACCTGTATTTCTGGTAAAGTTAAGTTTGGTTTGAACAGGATATTTACCTTATATTTTGGTAAAGTTAAGTTTGGTTTGAAAATGATATTTATCTTATATTTTACCTTATATTTACCAAACCTTTCCGAGTACAGTACAGTACAGTTAAGTTTGAGTTTGGTTTGAACATGATATTTACCTTATATATTTACCGAATATAAGACTAATTTCCCAAAAGTTAAGTTTGGTTTAAACATGATATTTACTTTATATTTACCAAACATGAAGCTAATTCTTCAAAATGACTTCCATCCTTTACCCTTCCTAGTGACTTCCATCCTTTACCCTTCCTAGTGATATTTGAACTAATGATATTTGAATTGAAACCTTATGAACATGACTGCTCATGAGAGTAATACGAACATGACTGTTCATGAGACTAAAACTGAAAACAAAACCACACATCTCATTTGTAATGGTCTCATATGTAATGGATTCTGATTGCAAATACTAACATGATATTTACCTTTATATGAAACCCCACACACCTCATTTTCAATGGATTCTTATTGCAAATACAAAACCACACAAACCACACACCTCATTTTCAATGGATTCTTATTGCAAATACTTAGTTCATTGATAGTGGAAGTAAAAAACTTCGGCCGCCAACATCAATGGGAAAAGTAAAATGTGCTATTAACTGACTTAAATCCAATTATTAGGACTTTAGTCAGCCTGCTGCCTATTGCACACATGAATGAGAAATCCTCCGAGAGGGATTAATGCAATTTATTAAGACTCTGTCACAAACCTAATGCCATGAGAGGGAGTAATTCGAATTATTAGGACTTCGACACAAACTTTAGTAAGCCTACTGCACGTAAAAGTAAAACAATTTGTCTTCGGTTGTGGACATGAATGAGAAAACCGTATGTGCAGATTAGTGTGCCTTGTAAAGGGGGATTTGAACCTGCTAGCACAAAACTAACCAAACATTTGCAACCGTTAATTGAGCAAACTCATTGAATTTAGCTTTTGAAGTCACTTTTAAGTGTATTTCCCCTAGCATCAAATCTTGGAGAGTCCTATTAGGTCACAAGAGACTCTCCATAGTTTCTAATGGAAAGGGTGTAAGTTTGATGAGCCTTAACGTCAACCACACTGAAATTTTGGGGAAGAGTGGGAGTGTTGGGAAGAGTGGGGAGTATTCCTTTAGGGAAGTTTGACAAGACTAAATGCCCACTTAGGAAATGATGCCCCCTTAGGAAATGAAGCGACAAGGGTAAATTCTCCTTAGGGAAGTTTGACAAGATTTCACGTAGGAAATGAAGAGAGAAGAGTCAATGCTCCATGAGGGAAGTGAAAGAGAAGTGCTATGCAAGAAAAGGTTGATTTACTTTAGTTCCAAGTGCTTTAGGAATTTTGGACAAAGAGAAAAGTGAAGGGGCATGCTTCATGAGGAAATTGAAGAGAAAGCTCCATGAGGGAAGTGAAAGAGAAGTGCTATGCAAGAAAAGGTTGATTTACTTCAGTTCCAAGTGCTTTTTGAGGAATTTTGGATAAGAGAAAAGTGAAGGGGCATGCTTCATGAGGAACTTGAAGAGAGAGTTTTTTTTCTGTGGAGTTTGATTTCCGTTAGTGCTTTTGATAGCTTTTCAACCAATCAAACTTGATTTTTCCTTACAACAAAAACACACTAACATAAATCCATCTTAACTCAAAAATTAATAAAAATAAATTATATTGAAATGTAATTTTGCACCTCTGTTACGCAATATAATTAAAAATTAATAAGAATAAATTATATTGAAATGTAATTTTACACTTATTGGCTTAGAATTTGAAAATATTAACTTTTTTACCAAAGTTAGAATTTGAGAATATTAACTTTTTTACCAAAGGAAAACATATTATTTTGTTCTATACTTGACAGAGTACATAAAAACAAGATTTGTAGATCCTCGTGAACATAATTTAGTAGATATAAGCTCCCCAAAATTTTTCAAAATATTCCAACCATGCTTTATGATAATAATACTTTAGTCTATCAAATTTAATTATTTACCATATTGCATAGTTTCAACATATCAGCAATCCATAAATGCATCCACAACATATAGAAAATGGTGGTGTACTATTGATTAGATGCTTAATCAATTAGGGTTAGAAAATGGTGTACTATTTGTTAGATACCTAATCACTTAGGGTTATTGTAAGGGATTTAAATTGTGATTAGGAGTACAAGAGACTTTGGAAGATGAATTTATGACCTACGTTAGTCTAACGTTCCCTCAATTTGATCTTCAGTAAAAACATTGAGGATGTCATTGGCATCTATATAAAAGCAGAGATTAATCTATGGGATGCCTTTGTTATCCCAAATTCCATATGCTCAAAATAGAAGCCATCAAGCATGGGTGCATACAACACTTATTTGTGTAGCAAGGGAGTTTTATCAATGCTATTGTTGAATGACACATTCATCCCCATAAATTGCAGAAGTTAGTGTGCAGAAATATGTGAGAGCTTCCATATTGGGAAATTGCATTTGAAGATTCAATATGTAATTAGTAGTCTCTTGAAAAGGGTATAAACCCTCATTTTCCTACTATTGGGAATGAGCTTTTGTATAGTTGTGGGGGTGAATAATATAATTGATTAATAATGAAAGTCAAAGTTTCAAATTCCTATGAAGCAAGTAGAAACAAGAAATTCGATGATAGCTAAAACTTAGAGCCTAAGTTAGCCGAAGTGGGAATTAGAGTTGTTGTAGTTGTATCCAAAGTCGGAGTCTTGAGCGTGATTCAGTTTGTGATCCTATTCAAACCACCATTTAGTTTAAGAATTATAGTTTTTGCTAGACATCAATTTATTATCGTCTTAATATTTCCATTTGTTGATCAATTCTAATTAGAAAAAGACATAAAATTCTAGGCAAATTAAGAATTTGTTGAGGAATTCCTAAGCCTGAAATGATTTAGTTTGTGGTCTTATTCAAACCACCATTTAGTTTAAGAGTTATAAATTTTGCTAGACATAAATTTATTATCATCTTCAAATTTCCATTTGCGATCACTTCTAATTAGCAAAAGACATAAAATTATAGGGAATTTTTTTTTTTTTTGGAATTGTTAAGCCTTAGAACATCTTCAAGACAACAACAATTTGTGGTCATCTTCAATCACCATTTGAGAACTCTTCCAATCAGCAAAATACATCCACCTCTAGCAAAATTGTTCCAAGACACCAAAAATTTGTGGTCATCTTCAAATCACCATTTGAGAATGCTTCTAATCAACAAAAGACATCCACCTCTAGCCAAATTTGAAATGTCCTGGAACTATTGAGCAAAGGAGCTAAGTTCCGATGTTGGTGGCCAATCTTAAAACACCATTTATTAAAATAATTAAGATTCCTTTAGCTATTTGGTTTGTGGGATTCCTTGAACCGCTAAATTCAAAGAGAAAATTCAACTATTAGTAATTTTCCTCATCTCTTTACTTCACCTCACAAGAACCCCTATTGATAGGGGGAATGTTAGACACATAAATTGTTAAGAGTTATGTTAAGGAATATGAACCATCATCGTGAGTCTAAGATACCTTGGAAGATGAATCCAATGGTCATAAACACCATATTTACATGTGTATCATTTTTATGAAAAAAATGCGTTTATTCTTATTTAATTTTGTTGCAGTCCAACACTATTATCACACTGCAATCCTGTCAATGGAAAATTAAATAGAAATTCTATATTTTCTCTAGGCCCTATCCTTAAATTCAATTAACATGAGTTCCTGACGATAGAAACAAAATTTTTCCTTTTATAATTATTCAACATCTACCTTCAATGCCCCCCCCCCACACACACACACACACATATTTGTTTTGAGGAGTGTCCCCTAAGAAATTAACCCTACTTGTTCCTTTTTTCATTTTTCCCAAATTATCAATGAATCTAATATAATGCATGTTTGAATCAATTAGAAGTTCAATAACCTATGTGGGAGTTCTTGTTTTTAACTCTAAATGTAACATCTTGATTAATATATGAAAAAAATTGACATATTTTTTCTAAAATAATCGAAGCATTTTGTGCAAGATAAACCCCCCACAAGAAAAAAAAAATGAGATAAATCGTAACTCCTTCAGTGAATGAGATAAATCTAAACTCCTTGAATGCTTTCTTATAGAACCAACAATGTAAGCATTGATTCAATATTTCTCCTTGATAAATATTCCTTATGATGAACTACAGTTGGTAGTTCGAAACGCATCGGTCCCTAAATTTCTTATGTGATTTCCCAAAAGATTTATAATTAAAATATTCCTTAGTTTCTAACCATATAATAACACCATTCTAGTGTGAGAACAAACACTAAACAAATAGTTTGTGTGGTAGACTCCCCATCTTTCATGCATAAAATACAAATTTTGGTTTCGAAATAGAAGAATGTCTGAGAACAAACACTAAACAAATAGTTTGTATGGTAGACTCCCCATCTTTCATGCATAAAATACAAATTTTGGTTTCGAAATAGAAGAATGTCCTTTTTATTGTAGAGAAGACCTCAATTTTGGTTTCGAAATAGAAGAATGTCCTTTTTATTGTAGAGAAGACCTCACTATAGGTCCTTGTGTTTTTAGATCCAAATACACAGGGATCCCATTTATTCAACTAGTGTAAGACCTGTCTATTTCTAATGAATTTGAATCATATTTTTCAACCCGTAGCTTCCCGGTTGTTGTTTGGGTGCAAACATGGTTTCCATTACTCGCACCCTCTATTTTATCATGGCAAGCTTGTTAAACATTTCTTCTTCAACTTTTTCGAGTAAAGCATGAATTGTCTCAACAAGAAGTCCATTTTCAGCTTCGAAGACTAGGTCCACCACTTCCAATCCTCAAGATGACTTCACGTTGGTTTCGATTGTAAATTTCACTTCGAAATCACATGTATAATTTTTTTTTTTCAATTAGAAAGAAAAAACGTATCCCACATTTGTTGTGGGAAGGTAGAATATATTGTACATATATCACTATCAGTTTCATCGACGATGTTGAGGTCCTTTGGGTGGCCTTGACGGCTTGGATGTAGTGTTTGCATAACGCCCATGCTCATTAATGTATAATGGAGTTACGTAATAATGGATACCGAAGGTTATAAGAGAGAACTTCTTTATGCCACTTATCCTTTTGTTGTAAAGGAACCGTGGTAAAATATGAATGTATAATGGACTTTGATAATAATTGATACCAAAGGTTGAGAGAGAGATGACATTTTTATACCACTTATCTTTTTGTTGTAAAAGAATTGTTGTAAGAGAACTTTGAGTAGTTGTTATTGCAACTTGATGTAGTTTTTTTTTGGAAAGTAGGGGCTAAGTTGTTTCTTTTCGCTTTAGAGCAAGGGATGGAGTCCCTTTTTTATCTATCACATAAAACTCGTGGGGCATGTAATATGGACTTGGCTCAGAGATATAGGTGCGAAATTTCTATAAGGTGTGGAGGTGTTAATTGTGAAATTGGGATGAAAAAATCCATACATTTGGGGTGAGAGATTTTAGTGAAGCCACGATAATAAATGTTGACAAAACTATCGTCAACATGGCATCATCTCACCAAATATTATAGTTTCCTTGGACCCTTCAAAATAAGCTTCTTCAACTTGAGTTTCCATCTCCATTGTACCTATTAAAGAGATGACTTCAGACCTAGAAGGAGTGAAAATTCCAACACCATCTTTATCTAAGGAAAAGTATACATTATAAAAATGATTGGATTTAACCCAAGGGAGGTATGGAGACTCATATGCTACTTCATCAACCTTGATCATTGCATTAGAATCACCAAATATTTAAATAAACCCCTCTAGAGTAGCTAGTCATGGGTCATTATCCAACCCGAATGAATCTCCCCTCTAGAGGAGCTAGTCATGGGTTTTCATCCAACCCTAATGAAACTAGTATTCGGATACCATCTTTCATGTGAACTAGATTAACCGTGGTAAAATATGAATGTATAATGGAATTTGATAATAATTGATACCAAAGGTTGAGAGAGAGATGACATTTTTATACCACTTATCTTTTTGTTGTAAACGAATTGTTGTAAGAGAACTTTGAGTAGTTGTTATTGCAACTTGATGTAGTCTTTTTTTTGGAAAGTAGGGGCTAAGTTGTTTATTTTTGCTTTAGAGCAAGGGATGGAGTCCCTTTTTTATCAATCACGTAAAACTCGTGGGGCATGTAATACAGACTTGGCTCAGAGATATAGGTGCAAAATTTCTATAAGGTGTGGAGGTGTTAATTGTGAAATTGGGTTGAAAAAATCTGTACATTTGGGGTGAAAGATTTTAGTGAAGCCACGATAATAAATGTTGACAAAACTATCGTCAACATGGCATCATCTCACCAAATATTATAGTTTCCTTGGACCCTTCAAAATAAGCTTCTTCAACTTGAGTTTCCATCTCCATTGTACCTATTAAAGAGATGACTTCCGACCTAGAAGGAGTGAAAATTCCAACACCATCTTTATCTAAGGAAAAGTATACATTATAAAAATGATTGGATTTAACCCAAGGGAGGTATGGAGACTCATATGCTACTTCATAAACCTTGATCATTGCATTAGAATCACCAAATATTTAAATAAACCCCTCTAGAGTAACTAGTCATGGGTCATTATCCAACCCGAATGAATCTCCCCTCTAGAGAAGCTAGTCATGGGTTTTCATCCAACCCTAATGAAACTAGTATTATGATACCATCATTCATGTGAACTATATTAACCATGGGCAAAGTATCTCCCTCCAAATATTCAAAAACATTCTCAATCATGACTTCTCATACCTCCTCAACCACCAAAGTCTCCTTATCTAAGAAAACATATGAAATAAGGTTTGTGACCATCTTAGAGAAGTATTTATTTAATTTACTTTACATACTTTCATCACTAAAGGTTTTAGATGATCTATTTATTTCCACATTACCATAGCTATGGCTTCTCATATAGTGAAAAGGAACATTAGTGAAATCTGGAGTCCATGTTAAGACATTTTCCCTCACTTCAATATAAGTGATTTGCACCTACCCTTCTTCGATAGCTATGCCCACTAAAACTCACACAACCAAACACAAATCACTCATTTTGTATAAGGAATCTATAGTTTGATTTTCTTGCATAGATAATTTCTCAAGTCCTATTAAAACCTCTCACAGCAAAGCTCAAGATCTCACACCAAAGCTCAAGAGATAAACAATATGATCTTCAACCAAACTATAACCCTTTTTGAAACCTTCCTCCTAGGATCAAAACATGGATGGAAAGGCTTCAAACTTAAGAAAGAGGTACACCATAACCACTTTCCATACAAATAATATCAAAACCATCCTCTAATTTTTTTTGAAACATCCCTCCTTGGATCAAAATATGGATGGCAAGGCTTCAAACTTAATAAAGAGGTACACCATAACCACTTTCCATATAAATAATATTAAAATCATCCTCTAATTGAAAGTGAAACCCTAATTATCCTCTCTCCATGATATGAAATATAGGTGCAAAGCCAACTATAGAATCCAAGTGAATTTGGATCCAAACATTAAAGTTCCTTCTATAATGTGAAAACCATAAAATCTTCCTGTTAAGGTTTTACTAGTATATTCCATGACCTAACTTACATAGATATCCACAACAAATTACAATATAACCCTCAAATCATGTTTTTTATCACTCTTCACTATTTCCTATATCTAGAGCTCAAACATTCAACAAGGTTATGGAGCATGCTAAGCACTCCAAATCAAGTTCCCAACCCAAAAAACTTCATCATTTTGACAATTCCATCTTTAAAGTAGTTATCACCTCATCATAGCCAACTTTAAAGAAATCAAAATTCTCAAGTCATGAAACAATTAAGCCCACATCATCTTGGAAAGGGATAGAAGGATCTTGGTATTTTTTGGAGTTTGGAGTAATGAAACTAGACTACTATATCCCTCCCACCATTTAACTAGGCCACATGATGAGAAACCACCTCAAACCCTCTGGAATTGTTAGCTTTACTCATTTTTACATCACCTAACAACACAAGGAAAAGTCCACTCTAGCTTTACTCATTTTTACATCACCTAACAACACGAGGAAAAATCCACTTTACTAAATTTGTCCTCCAAGTTCAATTTTTCTAAAATCAAAGAGAACCCCTTCTCAAATGAATTTTCTGAAACATTAGGGATCACTAGATCTCCCTCTAGAAGATTTCATATACCAAAATACACAATGATTCCCAATCCTTCGATAGGATCCTCATTGAAGTAAACTAGCTTGATGTCATCCTATAACCTATCTAGGGTTTCCTAAAATCCCATCGCGATTCCCAATCCTTTAATAGGATCCTCATCCAAGTAAACTAGCTTGATGTCATCCTATAACCTATCTAGGGTTTCTTGAAATCCCATCGCTCTGGTTCCTTAGAATTTCCTTGGAAATTTTATTTACAAGAAAATATTTATTATTAACTTTACTCAATTTGTTCATTTTCTATAAACGATAAAAATAGGATAGATCCCTTAAAGCTCTATTTTTTAAAATACTTAAATTTTACTCTTATTATTTTTTATCCTTACAGGAAAATTAAAAGATAATATATATCTATATTAATATACATATAATTAACATGATTTTTCTTAGTTTATTGTAATAAGAAAGCATATACTATTAAGGTGATTTTTCTTAGTTTATTGTAATAAGAAAACATATAATATTAACCATCCTTATGTACGAGTGTTATTGTGTGTGTATAATGGTTTGTTGAATGCACATAGTGTACTAAATATAAATGGCCATGTCTATGTAACATGTGTAATTTCTATAATTAGTCCTTGACATACAATTTGATAGTGGTCTAATGAAGGTTATTCTGCACAATACATATGTGTTGCAGTAATGTACATCTTCACCTATTACCACACAACTTATGGGAGGGTGGGAGGTACAAAAGTGTGCATATGTGTGCTATATATGTGTTTTGTAGAATGGCCTTCAATGTTCCATGGTCATAGTGTACACCAAGGTCATGCTAGTACCCTATGCTACATAGAAGAGTGCAATTAGACTTGTAGTGCCATGGAGGGTTGCACCTTATATATAGTCAACAAAGTACAACCATTACATGAGTTTAACACATGTATAATAAGGGTTAATTATGGTCATGCATGACTTTAACATAGTATAATAATCTTTCAATTATGGCTATTTTCTCATGACATGTACTTGTACCTGATAATAATACGAGTTTACTATATGCCCAAAATTTTAAACCTACATAATCTTTACATTAGAGAAATAATCCACATTGAAAATTAACATATGCAGTTCAAGGTAACAATCAAGAATTTCATTTTAAATCCATATTTTAACATACGAAATATGTCTTTATAAACTAATAAAAATAAAATGAATGTATTCGTTTTTAACATATTGCACCTTTTAATATTGAAATCTCATCTAACTTTCTATTTTCAAATATATGTATAAGATATTTTATACAAGGAAAATTGGGTTGTATAATATAACTTCTATAAGTTGAGAATCCCTATAGCTACATATTTGTGATGCTAAAATGGTGGCATAGTTAAAAGAACACGTTTTTTATTTTTTATATGGTATTTGTCTAGTACAAAATTTAAAGCTAAAACAATGAAAATTTATCTTAGAAAATTTACCCACACAAACCATCAAATTGAGTAGTAGTAGGAACTATGCTCGTATTGAGGGGAGAGTTATCTTTATTTTGAAAGGATCATGCCTAATCACGAATCAACCTAGTATTTATAAGAATGGTCTCCTCCATCTAATGGGGTAGATCAAATGATCTCACGAAGGAAATATGGTGTTTCCCACTAGGCTTTAAATATTGTAATTAATATGTTGGTCATCTACAGGAAAATAACCATGTTGGGTTTTCAATAGTTAGTTGTAAGAGTAGGAGGCCTACTAATGTCTCAAACCTAGGTTAAATTACAAGTTTCAAATATATGTGGCTTGCAGGTTTTTGTATATATTGAGGAGGTTTCTTAGTTTCAATATGCCCAAATTAACTCTTTCAAGTAAAAAAAAGAAAAGAATTGACCATCATTTGTAATTTCCGTATTCGAGCTCAATATGATTCTAAAAATTAGGATCATCTAACCCCAAATGATATAACTTTTCCTTTTGTGCCCCACGGAAGAGGTCAACTATGTCACCTCTCTGGGAACTCATGATAAACATAGCTAGCTTTACATGTGAAAACTTTTAAATCAACAAGGCTTAGTAGAATAAATAAGGGAGTTACTAAGGGTATCCTTCCTACATAAGGTGTACCACCCCAAAACATTAATTGGTGGGAATAGATGTATTATTTTCATATCCTCCTTAACCAATACTTCCATTTGGAAATGTAATTTTAAATGACTTACATAATCATCAAGCTAGTTAAAGTATGTGTTTTATTGAATATGGTTACAAATATTTCTTTATTTACTTTCCATATATGTATAAAATTTGAAATGTAATTATATAGCATGTAGGATTGATATCAATAGCCAAAGGAAGTATTTACCCTAACATAGTGGCTTCCTGGGAAATGGAGGAAGGAAGAATATGGATACATGAATTGTAAATCCAATATGAGGATGTATTAGCCAAGTTATAGAACCATAAAAATGATCATAATTCCCCCACCCCCTCCATAAAATGGGCACTTTGGTTGAGGCACACTTGGATATTGAAGGTGTTGTCATATTTCTAAGAGATTAAGGGTCAAAGATCAAGAAAATAATTACTTCTTTGACTCAAAGAGATGCTTCCATATAAACTTAAGTCAAAATTTCCAATTTGTTTTGTTAAAAATTGTGCCTCCTCAAGTTGTTTAATTAAAAATAATTGATTTCATAGTTAGTAATCTACCATCTCAAGTCCCTCCAGCAAGGACATTGATTATCCATCTCTATTCCTTCCATCGAGGAGATTGAGTTTAGTTTGGAGAATAATCTTGATGAATAAGTTATCAAGGATGAGGATTTCTCTAATTTTAGCATAAGCCTACTAGGGTTGGGTAGAATGGAATTATCTTTAAATCTAAACAAAATTTCTAATTCTTTATCTAGGTGTCAGACCTCTGTGGTTTTCTTTTTTTCATGCCTAAATTAACACCTTCCTAAAACCAGGAAGATTTGAACCCAAATTTTTTCCATTATATTGTATAACAAGAGACCAATATGTATAGTGCCCATTAAAAGAAAGAATAGTCCTTGCTTTTGATTATATTGCATAATATGGGTTCAAGATAGTGTACCCAATAAAAGACTCAAGAAATGAGTAATTTTTTCTTCTAAACAAGTGTGGAATTTATAGCTTTCCATGCCATTCAAATACTCTTACTTAAAAAATTTAACTTATAATACATGCAAGTTCATGGAAAACAGAATGCACCCCTCAAGTTTTTATTTTTTTAACAAGCATTATCAACCGAGCCTTAGAAAATGTCATAATTGGTCCATACGACATCCTTGGAAATATATGATGAGAAGGGGTGGAACCATAAAATATTCTATACAAAATATTTTGTTTTCCAATTGTGTTTTAGAATTTGGTACAAACCTTTTATGGTTCTTGTTACTGCTCAAACTAGCACGGGTCCTAGGAGGGGATCCTATAGAGAAACTACTAGATCAAGGGAAAAAATGGAGCAATAGACCACTGCCACCTTACCTAAAGCTCACTGCTCTTTACAAAATTTCACTGATGGGAGGAGACCTAGTATAAAGGATAATCACTAGATGAATGGAACAATGAGAGGGAAAGGAGTGATTCCAAAGGCCTATTCACAAGAGAGACTCAATTATATGGCTTTCTTGCTAGGGAAGCAAGGTGATATGCTCTCTAGGAAGGGCTAAGATGATTCTCAAGGCTAGGGTTTTGGAATAAATATAGCAAAGATGATTCCTAGGCCTGGAAATCCTTATGGAGAATTGGTCTTTGTGTGATCTTTGAGGAATTGGCTTCAATAGGTTTTGGGACCACACGGGACCAAGAAAACTCAAAATTGGGTCAAGGGTATGGAGTTGATCACCCAATGAGTAGATTTACCTAATTAGGGAGGAGAAGAGGATAAAAGGACAAATTTTATTTGAGGTTTGAATTCAATGATCCTAATGAGAACACTATTTAAGGGAAACCTAGGGCAAGAAATGGTCCTTTACCTAGGGTTTGCTATAACTCGAGATCCCACTGTCAGATTTGCTTCAAATTTGGAGGGCCTATAGAGAAAAATTCAGCACAATTATGGACCAAAAATACAAGTGTTTGGATGTATATATTGTGAGATAATTGATTCCCTAGGTGACCTATGTAGTATAGTTCTAGAAAAAGAGGGAGGTGAAAAGAATAAGCGTTGAAAATTATAATCAATGGAGGATTAATGCCTTTTCCTTTGGGAGAGATGGATTCAAGGATAAGTTATGGTTTGAGAAGAGTTCATCCAATCAAGGAGACCTTCAACAACTTCACATGGCGTTTAGAGCATGTGAACAATTGGTGCAAGGACTTTATACTTCGTTTTGCAATAAATGATGAATTATCGGGATATATTTAACATAAATTATCTATAGGAAAATTCACCCATTCATACATGTCCCATGACATGAGGCAACACTATAATGACCAATTTTCCACAATTTTGCATAAGAAAAGTAGTAAATTTCAGCCTAGTTTAGCGAAAATCCCAACAACATGCATGTGACAAGAGTAAATAACAATAATAGCATTAAAATAGAACTTGCATGTAAGAAAAATTATATCCAATCATCAACATATGCCTATAGTAAATATCCAAGACAAAATGAAAACGATGCAAACATCAAAATTCATTCATTCATCCAAACTCGTCCTCTAAGAAGGATAGCGAAAATCTCACAAGAGATAATAACCCAATCCAAGTCATGATAATGAAAATGAATCATATCACTTCCATTCATACACTCTCTAATGAATTTTATTTAGCTAAATTTTCCTAATTGACCCCCTAAAATAAAATAATGTGTATACTAACAATACTTTTGGTGACAACCCCACCAAGTAGCTCAATAATACAAGAATAAGCCTCTCAAGAGGGTCAAATGATAAAAAAAGTGAGTCGTTGGGCCTTTGAGGAGGCCCAATGAAGTCCAATGGGTTCCATGATGTAGAAATGGACTCTAAACATAGTGGAAAATGGGGTGGCTCCTTGTTTTCCAAGCAAGAACCTGTGGTGGTCCCAAGTGAGTGTGGGGGCACAAGGACATCCTCATGGGTCTCCAAATGGATCGAAAATACATGTGAACCATATGCAAGGGATATAATGAGAAATGAGAAACGATCATGCAATGCATCCTACCCTAACATGCATATGGTGTAATGGACATGCTAAGTGCAATCATAAAGCCAATGCAACCAACATATCATCAAATCAATATACACATGCCTGCCTATATGATTACTTTTGTAGAAAATCCAAATGTGAATGCAGACACAATTAGATGGAATATGATGCGAGTGGGAGGTGGGAAAATATGGTTTCCATGTGAGGTAAGATGAATCCATAGGAGAAGGAAAATAATTCAATCGAGAAGTGCGGGGCTTTCCCTCTAAGTACAAAATGGTGCAATGAATGGTCACCCTTAAGAACTCCCTATCACAATAACTTCTCATAATATCATGCTTTGCAAATTCCAGAGGGTCATGATGAGAAGAGGAAGGATACTTGGGACTCATAAGGGGAAAACATATTGGTTGATCAATGGAGTGATTGCATTCACAACCTTGAGGGTATGAGGGGGAAGGAGGGATGCAACTAGTGGATGGTTATTCCTCAACATTATACGTAGGGAGGTGAAATGGCCTATGGCCATTGGAGATCATATGAAAAGGAATAAGGGAATGACTTGTGGAAGATTCAAGATGATGAATGAGAGAAAAAGGGCAAAGGGGAGGGTGAAGTCTCATATTCAACGAGTGTTTCCTGTTCAAACCCGTAATTTAAAGACTCAAGTGACTTAAATATAGAATCATAACGAGGATATGTAGGAGCTTTATGAGTTTCATAATTATTAGTATCAGATATTGGGTCTTTCCTAAAAGGACAATTGATTACTTCCAATTTCCCCTCTTCAGGCAAGAGAAAATAATTATTCTCCTTCCCGAGAGTATCGATGGATATGTCATCATGAATAACGACAGAGAGAAATGAAAGACCAGTCTCAACCTCATCCTCTTTGTCGGTGTCTTAAATGGGAGCAATATCAAATTGACCAACAATTTCCCATTTCTCCTTTTCAATGTAGAAGTAATCTTCAATGTAACTCTCTAAGGGGCTAATGGGATCACCTTCCCCAAGGCTCTGAAAAGGAGAGTCATCAAGAGTTATATCCTTGAGAAAGGTAAGGTCAACCTCAAATTCACTTTCCATGGCCTCATATTCCCCATCACATTAGTTTACAAAATCATCCTTTTCATCGAGACCCAACGTTGACTCATCCTTTTGCTCATTATTTAGGTTCTCGAAGTCCTCTCCATATTCTTCATATTGATTCCAAACTTCCATATATGCCTCACTCTGATATCCTTCACACTTGAACTTTATTCAATGTCACCTTGATCATATAATTGATTACCTTTTGTGGGGCTTTGTGTCTGATTATAATATTTTTCAGTGATTAGGTCAGTCACAATATTAAAATCACAAGTTAGGCCAACAAAATCAAGGAGACGACTAGTATCCTTCTCATGGGCACACATTGTTATGTAGAGTTTCTTTTGTGATGACCTAAGAAACCCAAGCATGAATTCCTTATCCTTATCCTCTAGTAAATCTTGATAAAATTCAACATATTTATCCACATTCTTTTGTAGTTCTTGGATTTCTTGGCCATTTATTTTTGAAAATGTAGGACCGAGATTAATATCTCTTTTAAAATAATCCATTTTTCTTAATTTTGCATATTAGGATTAAAATGGAGTCGCCAGGGTGACTTAAAGTGCCTTGATAGATGTGTGCTTCACCTTACAAGCATTAAATTTGAAGCTCAATGAAGAACTAGGGCTTAATTATTCCAATGGAGTCACCAATAATGATATCTCAATATGTCATATGGGGAACAAAATACATGTTTCGTGTCCCCAAAAATGACGTAAAAAATGTTACCGATCAAACCAGTAGGGTTCCTAAGAGGGATCCTATAAAGCAACTACTAGGTCAAGGGAAACAATGGAGAAATAGTCCAATGTGACCTTAGATAAAGCTCCCTTCTTTTTATGAAATTTCACAGATGGGAGGATAGCCAGTATAGAGGGGAATCATGAGATTAATGGAACAATGGGAGGTCAAGGAGTGGTTCCTAAGGCCTATTCACGAGAGAGACTCAATTATATGTCTTTCTTGCTAAGGAAGAAAGGTGATATTCTCTCTAGGAATTTGTAAAAGGATTCTCGAGGCTAGGGTTTGGGGATATATCTACCAAACATGTTTCCTAAGCCAGGAAATCCTTATGCAGAATTGGTCTTTTTGTGATCTTTGTGGAATTGGCTTCAATAGGTTGTGGGACCACACAAGACCAAGCAAACCCAAAATTAGGTCAAGAGTATGGAGTTGATCACCCAATAAGGGGCTTGAGCTAATTAGGGAGGAGAAGAGGATCAAAGGACAAATTTTCTTTGAGGTTTGAATTCAATGATCCTAATGATGACACTAGTCAAGGGAAATTAAGGCAGTAAATGGTCCTTGATCTATGGCTTGTTATATCTCGATATCCCACTGTAGGACTTGCTTCAAATTTGGAGGGCCTATAGAGAAAACATCAATGCAATTGTGGACCAAAAATAAAAGTGTTTAGATGGTTATATTATGAGATAATTGATGCCCTAAGTCACCTATGTAGGCTAGACCTAGAAAAAGAGGTAAGTGAAAATAATAAGCGTTGAAAATGATCACCAATGGAGGATTATTTCCTTGTCCTTTGTGAGAGATGGAGCCATAGAGAATTTATGGTTTGGGAGGAGTTCACCCAATCAAGGAGGCCTTCAACAACTTCACGTGGCATTTAGAGCGTGAGAACAATTGTTGCAAAGAATTTATTCTTCGATTTGAATAAATTATGACTTATCGATATGTAGTTAACATAAATTATCCCTAGGAACATTCACCCATTCATACATGGCCCATGACATGATGCAACTGTATAAAAGATCAAATTTCCACAATTTCACATAAGAAAAGCAGTAAAGTTTAGCCTAGTATAGTGAAAATCCAAAAAACATGCATGTGACAAAAGTAAATAATAAGAATAACATTAAAAAAGAACTTACATGTAAGAAAGATTATATCCAATCATCAACATATGCCAATAGTGAAGCTCAAAGAAAAAGTGAAAGAGATCTAAACATCAAAATTCATCCATTCACCCAAACTTGTCCTCCAAGAAGGATGGCAAAAATATCACAACAGATAAGAACCCAATGAAACTCATGATTGTGAAAATGAATGATCTCACTTATATTTATACACTCTATAATGAATTCAGTTTAGCTAAATTTTCCTAATTGAGCCTCTTAAATAAAATAAAGTGCATAATAATGATACTTTTGGTGAATAGCCCACCAAATAGCTCAATAATACAAGAATAAGCCTCTCAAGAGGGTCGGATGATCAACAAAGTGAGTCGTTGGGCCTTTGAGGAGGCCTAATGAAGTCCAAAGGTTTCCATGATGTAGAAATGGACTCCAAACATAGTGGCCAAGGGGGGGGGGGGGGGGGGGCTTTTTTCCAAGAAAGAACCTATGGTGCTCCCAAGTGTGTGCGCGGGAACAAGGACATCCTCATGGGTCTCCAAATGGATTGAAAATTCTTGTGAACTATATGAAAAAGCTATAATGATGACATATTCTCTCCCCCTCTAGCAGGAGAGATCCTTTGAGCCCTGGAACATCTGCCAAGTGTATGGTGTAATTGTGGAGCTGACTGGGCATGGTGAATGAGGTGCATCATCCTCATTCAAAAGGTGGAACACGAGAAATTGATGAGTGTTGTTGGGGATCCATGAAGCAATCTATTCTATGGTAATTTACTTGTACAATATGGTAATTATTTATACAAGAATACACATGCAATATAAATTTTATAGAACATAAGGCATTGTTCACCAAAAAATGGATATTCAATCTTGGCTTTACTACTGCTTTCACTCCCTAGTTTCCATATGTGTTCATGTGTGAAGGATGATGCATCTCAACTGAATGTTGCTAACTCACTGGTTGACCTTCCAACCTACTCCTTGGGTACCGTTTTCCTCACAAACCCTTGAGCTAGAATGGAGCTATAAAGTATATGAAGAATAATATCTCATGGAGGAGAGTAGTCTTACCAAAATAACTATAGACTTGATAGTCACTCAAAATGTAATTATGTAATCCATCCCACAATAAGGAAAAAAGGTCTCTTCACCCATAACACGCTCCTCCTTTTATAGGAGGCTTCCTAGGGGACACTTGAAACTTCATGCAAAAATAGATATTTTTATTAATTAAAAATTTTGATTATTCACCCTCCCATGTGTAAGCATCTCACCAAGTCTCTCTTAAATTATTTACTTAGATCCTTATTCAAAAATAATAATTTTGTCCCCCAACATGACTTCCTATTTATTCTCTTCGTTGTCTTTTGATCCCCCTTTTCTACTCCTTAATTTTTGTTCATTACTGAAGTAGACTATTAGGTCTCATATTTGGTCCCCCAACTACACTCTAGTTCAACTCAAATTGACTTTTAGATGGATATCCTTATATTGGATCTTGCCACATGGAGGTTCTGTAATGAAACTAATTTATCTGATTTAATTTATTATTCTTTAATTTCATTCACCACCCTCATTTCTTAATGAGGTTAAATTATTATATGCTTAATGTTTCTAATTAACTCTATGTCTCTTTCCTCCCTTTGCCTATTAAAACCTTCCATAGTTCAGAGTTACTTTATATGCACATTATCTACCTAAGATCATCCAAATGTGGGAAGGGTGCAGTTCTTAATTGGTCCAATATTTTATTTATTCATATTCTCCCTTTACCTGATGGTTTAATCTTGATTTAGTTAACTTGGTTTTAAATTTTCACTCACTTCATTATCTAAATTAGTATGATTTCCTTTTATTAATTATATTTCAGTGGTTTCTTTTTTATGCGAAGGGTGTTGATTCATTCGTGCCCTTTAAGAAACTCTCATTGAAGTTCTAAGGATGCCATGCCAATCAATTTCTTCTTGATGCAAAGAGTACCAAGTCGGTCATGCCCTTCAAGAACTTCCCTTTCAAGTGCCAAGGGTACCATGCCCCTTTCCCTTCAAGCATCCAGTGACTACGAGGGAAGAACTAGGTGTCATGATGGAGATAGTTACCCTCTCCTATTCTACCCTATATAGTGAGGTTAATAGTGTTGGTGATCGAGGAATATACATTGATGTGTGACCCCTATTAAAATCCTCGTGAGTGACCTAATATAGGGTCTCCCCCCATAACATCTTGATATTCAAGGAAAAGGTATCCTGACACCTTTCATCCTAAACCATGACAAGAGTGTTATCAAGTGGAATTAGGGACACTTTCCCATCCCTCCCATGAAGTTATATATATATATGTACAACCCCATCACTCATGTGTGAGTCATTCGGCCAAAAAATGAACATTTTTTTACAACCAACATGTCATTAGAATTCATAACAAAAAATTTACTTGAGATTTACATTTTTTGAGACAATAGTGTGTGAATTCAAATGAAACTAGAGGTCATTGACTCATCATATGCAAGGGAATCTAGGTAGTCTCCTACCAAACTAAATAATCATTAGTAATATTTTTTCATAATAGTATTCATCAATATAATTGTGTATGATAAATTGTCACCACGACATAGTCATAATCTTCGTTAATAGTGAGCAAGAACTAATGTAAATAGATAACATAATGAATTCATCACATGACTAAACCTAGTCATAAAACACATCTATCACAACTTTTATTATCATAACATCAAATAGGAATATAATTATTATCACATCCACTAATAGTAAAATTCAATATCTAGATCCTCGACCCTAGGTTCTCAAAGAATAATGTATTAGCCCTAAGGCTATATCAAGGTTAATGTCTTATCAGGGTCAATTAGCCAAAATGAGTCACTACAAATTTATTATCAAGCTTTTAGTACCTAAGAATTAAAAGGAAGGAAGATTTTTTCTTGGACATGCAAGTTACTACAAAATTTTTGTAGAAAACTTTACAAAAGTATCTTCACCACTATTTAGATTACTCACTAAATATAATGAATTTTGTTGGAACTCCTCATGTCAATTAGCTTTTGATACTTTGAAACAAAAACTTTAAGAGGAAAAAATTGGTCTCTCCCATTCCATATTTATATATATGCTTCAAATACAACTTTAGGAGTTTTCCTTAGATAGAAAGAACAACAAACAGCTTATGCTATATATTATGTAAGTAAAAATTTGACTCATGCAGAATTAAATTATACAGTTATGGAAAATGATTTTTATGGAGTATTTCATGTCATAAATAAATTCAGACACTACATAATTGGGTATGAAAATTTTATCCATGCTGATCATTCTGTTATTAGATACCTCATTAACAAACCTATAACTAATGGAAGAATTACTTGATGGATCTTGTTGTTACATGAATTCAATATTACTATATTGGATAGATCTAGAAAGGAAAATACAATAGTTGATTTCCTTTTTAGAATCCAAAATGAAAATACATTAGTTCCTATAGGTGACAACTTTCCCAACGAATATTTATTTTAAATTTCTACTAAAATTACTTGGTATGCAGATATTCCTAATTATCTAGCTACAGGGAAGCTGCGTCAACAATTAACATAAAGAGAAAATAAAAATATTACAATGCAGAGTGCATCATACTCCTAGATAGAGGGAAAATTGTTTGAACATGACTTGATTTAATAACCAAAAGGTTTGTAAGAGAAGATGAGGTAATGGAAATATTAAAAGGATGCCATGATGAACCATGCTAAGAACATTTTGTTGACCGAAGAATTACTTATATAGTCCTTCCATGATACTATTCACATAACATTTTCAAAGAAACCAAGGAATGTGCTAAAATATTTGATAGTTGTCAAAGAATAGGGAATCTAGTTCAATTCGATGAAAACCCCCTACAACCATAGGTACTTATAAAACCATTCGAAAACTGGGCTCTAGCATTTGTATTTCCATTTACTCTAGTATCTAGGTTAACCATAGGTACTTATAAAACCATTAAAAATATGGGCTCTAGAATTTGTATTTCCATTTACTCTAGTATCTAGGTTAAGAAGGTATATTATTGTTGGTAATGATAATGTAACTAAATGGGTAGAATCTAAATCTTTAATTTATGCCATATAGAAAATTTTTGTAACATTTTTATGAGGATATATTTTATCGGTTTTGTGTTTCTAAAGAAATTGTTACAAATTATGATGCACAATTTATATCCAAGCTTGTTAAGAAAACTATGGAGCAATACAAGATCAAGCATAAGAATTCCTCTCCATATCATTCACAAGATAATGGGAAATTGAAATAAAAAAATAAGGTCCTTGAAGCCATTATGACCAAAACGATTCTATTGCATCAAAAATACTGGGTAGACATACTTCTAGAGGCACTCTAGAACTATCATTAGGAATCATTCTTATGCACATCATTTACACACACAGACACATATGTATTATCTTAAATAAAAATTAAGCACAAAAAATACATGAGATATGTATTATATAGAGGATGTCATGTTCACATTTTTATTAGCAACTATGGTGTGCATCCTAGGTTACTAAATTAAAAGGTAATAAGTAGTTGGAGGTTTTCTTTAAAATTAAGAATCCATTAAATAATAATGACTAACATATGAATCATACAATAATTCAAGGAACATATATAAACAATCAATAATTTTTCAAATATACATTATTTCCATAATTTTTACAATTTGATAATTTATTACAACAAATAAATGAATAGGAGAACTTTTTAAAAGCCATTGATATCGTGCACCAAGGGAAAAAGGAATCTCATTCTTATGTCCATTAATTCTTTTTCTCTATTTATTTAGTCCTTATACATGTGTGGATATCTTTGTATCTCGACTAAACATTTTTGACTCACTAATTGACATCCTAATCTACTCCTTCGGTACTCTTATTCCCCACAGACCCCGAGCTATAATGGCGTTGTACGGTGAAGGAATAACACTAGCAAGTGGAGGAGATCACTCTGACTCATGAGTTCCCACTCCAAGAGTCTACACTTCACCAAAATCACTATAGAAATCAATAGTCACTCTTATAGTAGTGTTAGGAAAGTCATCCAACAATAAGAAAAAAATAGTCTCTTCTCTCATAGCTTGCTCCTTATTTTATAGGAGGCTTCATAGATGACACTTGTAACTTCATGCAAAAATAATTATTTTTTATAATCCTATAATTGGATTATTCACCTATCCAAGTGTCAACCTATCACTTATACTCTCCTAAAATTATTTTCTTAATTTCTCATTTAAAATGATATTTTCCCTAACCCCAACATGATTCCCTATTTTTTCCCCTAGTTGTCCCTTGATCCCCCTTTTATACTCCTTATTTTGGGTTCATAACTGAAGTCAACTGGTAGGTCTCATATTTTTTTCTCCAACTACAATTCGGTTTAATTAAATTTAAAATATTGGATAAAGATGTTTTTTTTGTGCTCTTGACACATGGAGATTATCCTATGAAATTTAATTTATCTAATTTTAAATTATTATTCTTTAATTGAATATATCATCATATTTTCTTAACAAGGTTGTGTTGGGTATGTGTTATATTCTTTCCATGACTAGCCCCACATGCTATATGTTGCGTCGGGCACAGCAGCGGGGTCACAGGGGGGGCGGTAGCCCCCCCTGTTGGGGTTCGGGGCAGCGCCCCAACAATTTTTTTTTCATATGCGGCCCCACTCATAGGCAGAACCACCCATGTTTTGTGCATGAGTTTGCACATGGTTTTGGGGTACGATGGTTTTCGGCCCCTAGTATTTTGTAGATCCGATCAAAGGGAACTACGATTATGTTCTAATCCAGGGTTAATGGATTGGGGTTTATGTATGCTTCGACATGTATATATATGTGTTGTAACACTAAAAGGAATATAATGAAATATCAATCTGGTCATCACGATTTGGGATCCAGGGGAAAATCTCTGTGTTTATCTGTTTTATGTTTTATGCTCTCGCTATTTTTTATTTTCTGTTATAAGATTCATGTGTAGATAATTTCTGTTTAGGGTTAAAACCTACATTTGGTATTGGAGCTTTTTCGGCTTCAAGGGGACGCCTTTTTTGCTGAGGGTTTTTTGCTTAGGCCTGAGGTAGACCCTGTTCAGTGGGAGATCTGCGGAATTGATTCTTGCGGTGAAAGAAGATGGCGAGCGGCGAAAAGATAGAGATCGAGAAATTTATTAGTCAGAGTTTTGAGTTGTGGAAGCTCAAGATGGATGATCTGCTGGTGGATAAAGATCAGTGGATCGTGGTAGATCCAGGTACTAAACCAACGACAATGTCAGATGAAGAATGGAAGAAACTAGACCGAAAGGCTAAGAGCGCAATATGGCTGTGTGTCTTAGATTCAATATTTTTGAATGTATCTGGGGAAGCTACGATAAAGAATTTGTGGGAAAAACTTGGGACTTTGTACCAATCTAAGTCTCTGGTGAATAAGTTGTTCCTGTAGAAAAATTTGTATAACCTGAGGATGAAGGATGGAGACTCAGTGACAGAGCATCTGAATGCCTTCAATACTGTGGTAAGTCAGCTATCATCTGTTGATATTAAAATATCTGATGAAAATAAGTGCATCAGTTTGTTGTGTTCTATACCAGACTCATGGGACAGTCTGGTTATTACAATAGGTAGCAATACAACTACCTTGAATTTTGATGACATTGTCTCAGCCTTGCTGTTGGAGGAAATGAGATGAAGAAATATGGAGGGTCAAAATGGAGATGCCTTATCTGTACAAGGAAGGTCCAAAAATAGAAACAAGAATAAGGTTTCGAGTGGGAGATCTAAATCTCCTGGAAAGTTTTTAAAGGTGTGATGGAAATGTGGAAAGGAAGGACACTACAAAAAGGAATGCAGATCTAAAGCTCCTCAGAAAGGAAAGGGATCTGATGATGCTCCTTCTGCAGAGGCAAAAACCACCTCGGATGAAGGTGGGGATGTGTACTTGGCTTCTTCTTCAAATACACATGTAGATCATGAGTCATGGTTGATTGACTCAGGTGCATCCTTTCACTTCACTCCCCATAGGGAGTGGTTCTGCGAGTATGAGAAATATGATGGTGGCGATGTCTTCCTAGGGGATGATAGGAGGGCCAGAATCATCGGACGTGGAAAGGTCAAGCTGAAGCTGCAAGGTGGAAGGATTAGAACACTTCCCGGTGTTCTGCATATTCCTGCATTGGCTAGAAATTTGATTTCTGTAAGCAAGATGGATGATGCAGGTGTAAAAACAGTGTTCGAGAAAGATGCCTGCAAGATGGTTCGGGGAGCACTGGTATTAATGCGGGGAGTTCGGACTGGAAATCTGTACAAGCTACAAGGTAGCACTGTTATTGATGGGTGTAACAGTTTTGTGGTTACTAAAAGTGGAGTGGAAAGCCTAGCTATCTTCGGAGAAAAGACCATGCTATGGCATAAAAGGCTTGGACATATTGGAGAGAAGGGCCTTAGGATACTGCATAGAAATGGTATGGTAGAAGGTATGTCTAATTGCTCTCTGGATTTTGATTTCTGTGAACATTGTGTATATGGGAAGAAGAATTGGGTGAGTTTTCCTTCCGGTGCTAAGAGGGTGAAAAAGATATTAGAACTTGTGCACAGTGATGTGTTTGGACCTGTGTCAGTTCCATCACTGGGAAAGTTTGTGTACTATGTTTCATTCATAGATGACTTCTCAAGGAATACATGGATATATTTATTGAGGAAGAAATCTGAAGTCTTTGACAAATTTAAAGAATTTAAGGCTCTGGTGGAAAACCAGACAGAGAAGAAGATAAAGGCGCTGAGGACAGATAATGGTGGGGAGTTCTGCAAGAAGGAATTTGAAGATTTCTGTAAGAAGTGTGGTATAGAACGGCAGAAGACTACTCCATACACACCTTAGCAAAATGGAGTTGCAGAAATAATGAACAAAACACTGATGGAAAAGGAAAGAAGCATGCTTAGTGGTATCGGGTTAGGACAAGAATTCTGGGCAGAGGCAGTGGAGACTGCATGCTATCTGGTTAACAGATCACCTTCATCAGTGTTGGAGGATAAGACTCCACATGAGGTATGGACTGGTAAGAAACCCTCTCTTTCACATCTAAGGGTATTTGGATGTGATGCATATGTACATGTTCCAAAGGAGAAAAGGACAAAGTTGGATAATAAATTTGAAAGGTGCATCTTTATTGGGTATAAGGATGGTTTAAAGGGTTACAAGCTTTGGAACCCAGAAACAAGGAAGGTTGTGTACAGCCGAGATGTGGTGTTTAGAGAGGTGAAATATGTTGTTAAACATGAATTCATACCAAAGGAACCTGAGAAGATAGAGTTTGAGCTAAAGGAGGATGAATCAAACTCTACAACAGAAGAAGACTCAGAAGAGGAAGAGCCACAAAATCCAGCTGTGAGAAGATCAGTTCGGGAAAGAAGGCAACCAGAAAGGTATAGTCCATCTGCTTTCTGTTCAGGTTTTTCCTTAACTATAGCTGATGATGATCCCATAACTGTCAGGGAGGCAGTAGATTCAGAGGATGGAAAACTCTGGAAGGAGGCCATGGTTGATGAAATGGCATCCTTGCATAAAAATGAGGCATGGGATTTGGTGGAGTTGTCGGCTGGAAGGAAGCCCATTGGGAGCAAATGGGTGTTTAAGAAGAAGATGAATGTAGAAGGCAAGGTGGAGAAATACAAAGCTCGGTTGGTAGCGAAAGGTTATTCCCAGGTGCCGGGAATTGATTTTGGTGATATTTTTCTCCTGTTGCCAAGGTTACTTCTATTAGATTACTTTTATCTGTTGCTGCTGCATTTGATTTTGAGATAGAACAGATGGATGTGAAGACAACTTTTCTTCACGGGGATCTAGAAGAGGAGATCTACATGAAGCAACCTGAAGGCTTTATGGTGAAGGGTAAGAAAGAACGGGTATGCAGGTTGAAGAAGTCTCTGTATGGGTTAAAACAGTCACCAAGGATGTGGTATCAGAAATTTGATACC
Organism: Pinus albicaulis; assembly: GCA_034641835.2. Taxonomy (NCBI): domain Eukaryota; kingdom Viridiplantae; phylum Streptophyta; class Pinopsida; order Pinales; family Pinaceae; genus Pinus; species Pinus albicaulis. The sequence continues at coordinate 760,295,542 of CM076578.1, read as the reverse complement.
TATATACGGGGACTTGGCTTCACTAGAAGCAAGGAGGATCACCGTGTTTATTTTAAATTAATTGGTGACCGTGTTATTTATTTGGTCTTGTATGTGGATGATATGTTGTTGATTGGAAATGATAAAGAAATTATCCAAGATTTGAAGACCCAAATGTTCTCCAAATTCGACATGAAGGATCTTGGTGCTGCAAACTATATTTTGGGCATGGAAATTAAGAGAGATCGGGCAAAGAGGAAGCTCTGGTTAAACCAAAGGAAGTATGTCGAGACTATATTGTAGAGGTTCAATATGCAGGATAGTAAACCGATGAAAGTTCCTATTCCTGTAGGTGTAAAGCTATCTGCTGAACAGTGTCCCAAGACACAAGAAGAAGAGGAGGATATGTTCCATGTTCCATATGCAAGTGCAGTGGGTAGCCTGATGTATGCAATGGTCTGTACTAGACCAGACATTGCACATGCAGTGGGAGTATTGAGCAGGTTTATGTCAAACCCAGGGAAGGAGCATTGGACAGCAGTGAAGCGGGTTTTCAGATATTTACGTGGCACTAGTGATTATGGCTTGTGCTACCAGTGAAGACCAGGATTGGAAAGAATGTTGGACATTCGTGGTTTTGTTGATGCAGACTGGGCTGGAGATCTGGACCAAAGAAGATCTACAAGTGGGTATGTGTTTAGCCTATTTGGAGGTGCAATCAGTTGGATGAGTAAAAGACAGTCTGTAGTGGCGCTTTCAACTACAGAGGCAGAATACATAGCAGCCACTCATGCAAGCAAGGAAGTAGTTTGGTTGAAGAGATTGTGTTCAAGTATGGGGTTGGTAGAACAAGCTATAAGGATAGACTGTGATAGCCAAAGTGCAATTTTCTTAGCTAAGAACCCTGCTTATCATTCAAAGACAAAGCACATTGATGTTCAATATCACTTTGTTAGAGATATGGTTGAAGCTAAAAGGGTGTTTCTGGTAAAGGTGGACACTTTGAAGAATGTTGCAGATGCATTGACGAAGTCTGTGAGCACTCAGAAGTTCTCTTGGTGTAGAGAAACAATGGGTGTTGAAGAATTGGCCAAATGACTAAGCTCTCCTGTGGCCCCCCGTGGAAAGAAAACAACAAGTGAGAGAATGTTGGGTATGTGTTATATTCTTTCCACGACTAGCCCCACGTGCTGTACGTTGCGTTGGGCACAACAGGGGGGTCACAGGGGGGGTGGCAGCGCCCCGGAATTTTTTTTTTTGGTATGCAGTCCCACTCATAGGCGGACCCACCCATGTTTTGTGCATGAGTTTGCACATGGTTTTGGGGTACGATGGTTTTCGGCCCCTGGTATTTTGTAGATCCAGTCAAAGGGAAATACGATTATGTTCTAATCCAGGTTTAATGGATTGGGGTTTATGTATGCTTCGGCATGTATATATATGTGTTGTAACACTAAAAGGAATATAATGAAATATCATGCTGGTCGTCCCGATTTGGGATCCAGGGGAAAATCTCTGTGTTTATCTGTTTTATGTTTTATGCTCTCGCTATTTTTTATTTTCTGTTATAAGATTCGTGTGTAGATAATTTATATTCAGGGTTAAAACCTACAGGTTGAAGTATCCTTCGATTAATATTTCTAATTAAACTCTATGTCCCCTTCCCCTTTTGTTATTAGAAGAAATAAATAGTTTTGGATTTATTTAAATACACATTATGTATTTAATATTTTCCAACACGAGGAGAGAATATTTACTCATTTGTTCCAATTTTTATAATTCTTCCTATTCTCCCTTTTCGCAAGGTTTTCTTTTGGTTTAGTTAATTTGATTCTAAAAGCCCACCTAGAACATTATTTGAATTAGTGCTCATCATTGCATGATCACCATAACTTAATTATCTTTTAGTTTTTTCTCCTTGATTCCAAGGGTGCCAAGTTGGTTGCACCCTTCAATAATTTGCCTTTGAATTCCAAGGGTACCATGTCATTTTACCTCCAGGAATCATGTGAATACGAGGGAAAAATTGGGTGCGATGGTACAAAACAATGTCATCTCATTTGTCATCCTCTATAGTGACAGTAGTGTTGCTAGCGATCATAGAATCCACCTTGATTATAACCCATGTGTCAGTCATTCGACCAAAAAATTGAATAGTACATGTAGCCACTAGCATTCCATTAGTATTTAAAGCTGAATATTAATTTAAATTTAAAATTTTACTGTCAACAATATGTAATTGATCAAACCAAAGGTAATTGACTCATCACAATCAGGTGCATCTCAGTGGTCTTCTGCGGCACTCAGTAATCATCAGTAATATATGTTCATAATGTTAATCATTGATATAATTGCATATGATAAATTATCACCATGACATAATCATCAACATTGTTGCTAACCGTAAGAAAGAAGCTAGTCCTAAAAATATTTAAGTAAAACAACATAATGAATTCATCAACATGATTACACATTCTCATAAAATAGGTCCACCACAACCATCATGATCATAAAATCAAACTATTACATCAAAATTATTATCACATCCACTAATAATAAAATTAAATTAACTAGATTCTTGACTTGAGGTCCTAAAAGAATAATGTACGAACATTAAGGTTATACCAACGCTAATGTAATATCAAAGTCAGAAAACTATAGTGGGGCACTACATACACCCCCCCTTAACAATAGAATTCATCATGAAGTCCTCAAAACAAGAAAGGAAAATTGTGTCACATCTCCTTGACATCCTCCCAAGTAGCTAAACTAGGACTATAATTGTCCCACTGGACCTTCACTTGGTCCACCAATTGTTGCCTAAGTTGTAGATTTTGTTGGTACAATATGAAAACTAGCTTTTCTATCACCCTGCCCTCATTTGATAACTGCAAATGAATGAAGATAATAACATGCAAAGAATTTTAAATATAACAATGTAATACATACACATGGAACACATCATGCATACATGCTAATGATGTAGGTAAAAAAAGCCTATATGGCACTAGCCCTTTCTTTTGTATGATATCAAATGGTCCCAGAAATCATGGAGATAAATTTTCTCCCTTCCCAAACTTTATGGAGCTATTTTGGGGTGTTAGACTCAAAAAAACCCTATCTGCCACTTCATAACTTCAACCAATCTAATGAGTATTGGCATAACTTTCTTTACCAATATTCTGCTTCTTTTAGCCTCCCCATAATCATGGTCATTTTTTCTTCCATCTCTTGTACTACTTTTGGTCCTATTAATAGCCAGTCCTCTTATTGACCCCAACTGAGAGGCATTTCGCAAGGCCTCCCATATAGGAATTCGAATGGCACCATCATGATGGAACTTTGATAACTATTTTTGTAAAACATTTCCACCAATGGTAAGGAATATTCCCATATTTTTTGTTGATTCATCCCATACATTCATAACATGTCCTCAAGGATTTAATTAGTCCTCTTTGTTTGAACATTTTTCTAGGGTGATAAGTAGTGTTGAAGTTTAGCTGGGTTCCCAAGGATTCACGGAATCTAGTCCAAAATATTCCTATAAACAACGCTCCCCTAATTTATATGATCTTCCTTATCACTACATGTAATCTCACAATCTCATCAATGAAAACTATAACTATCACATGTTCCTTATATGCAGTCTTAACTGGTATAAAATGGGCACTCTTTGTTAGCTTGTCTACCACTACAAATATAACATCATGTCTGCTTGTGGTAATTGGTAGTACCATGATGAAATATGTTGATATAAATTCCAATTTAGACTTTGGTATCTCATGGGGTTCCACTAATATTGCTAGATGTCTATGCTTAGTTTTTACTCATTGACATTCTAAACATCTTTCTACAAAATTTAAAACTTCCTTCTTCATCCCCTTTTAGAAGAAAATTGGTTTCATTTCTGCATTCATCTTCTTAACACTAGGTTGTGCCATGTATAAAACTTGATGTGCTCTGCTCAAGATAAGGTGGAGTATATCTTTATTTGATGGCAATATATCCTTCCATGGAAGCATAATAGTCCATCACTATCTAGAGACTATCCCTCATATTTTGTGATCATCACCTTATCATCTCTTAAAATCTTTCTAACCTCTTTGTACAATGTATCCTCAATTTTTATATTAAGCAACTTCTCCCTCAGGTCTGTCTTTAAGGGGATCACCAAAAATATACAAGACCTCCTACTTAAAGCATATTCCACCTTGTTTATTATTCCTTCTATGTAATTAATATCAAAATCATATTCACTTATTAGCTTTAACCACCTTATTTTTATAACATTTAAATGGTGCTAGGTGAATATATTTTGCATTCCACAATGATCAGTCCTTTGTTCAAACCTCCTTCCTAGTAAGTAGCATCTCCAAATATTTAGGGAGTATACAATATACCATTTCTATATCGTGTGTTTCATAGTTCTCCTATTGGTTTCTAAGATTTATTTATGAATATGTTATTATTCTTCCTTCTTGAATTAATACACAACCAAGTCCTTCCTTAGAGGCTTGGTGCAAACCAAGAATTCCTGATCCATATCTGGTACCTTAAAGATTGGTGTAGTTGTTAACAACATTTTTAAGCTCTTGAATGCCACTTCACATTTATTTGTCCAAACAAACTTCTTATTATTTATTTGGAGTTTGGTGATGGATTTTCTATCTTTAAAAAATCCTCAACAGATATCATATAATATCCAACCATGCCCATAAAATTGTGTGTTTCATGAACATTGGTCAGCGTTTACCACTCCATGATCACCTCAATATTCATTAGGTCTATTGTGATACCCTCCCCATAGATAATGTGTCAAATATCATGTATATTGGATTGTTAAAGGAATAGGTAATTTTTCATATTATTGGTTCTCTCTAAGACACTATAAAAATAGTATTGTGTTCATTATGCTCCTCTAGGCTCTTTTAGTAGATCAAGATGTCATCGATAAATACTAATATGAAACTATCTAAATAATCGTATAATATCATTAATTAGGGTCATGGAAAAAACTAAGGAATTTTATAGTTTAAAATGTGGTACGACAAACTCAAAACCCCCAAATATGATCTTAAAGGTTGTCATTGGAATATCCTCTTTATTTTTTCTTAACTTATGACATTCCAACCTCACATCTATCTTAGAAAAAAATAGTTTTCTCCCTCATTTGATTAAACAAGTCATATATCCTCAATAAAGGATACTAATTCTTTATCATTACCTTGTTCAACTATTGATAGTCAATGCATAATCATTGGGACCCATCTTTCATTTTAGCAAAAATTACATGCACTCCCCATGTTGATACACTAAGTTGTATCAATCCCAAGTCCAATAACTCTTTTAACTCGATATGTAATTCCATTAATTCAAGAGTTTACATGTGATATGGAAGATTTGCAATAGGCTCTCTTCCAAGTTCCATATTGATTGTGAAGTTATCTCCCTCTTGGGAGGTACCCTACATAATTATTTTGGGAATACATCCCTAAATTTGACAATAGTTGTGTAGAAATTAATAGAAATTTTCTACTACTGATGAAATCGAACTGAAATCAAGAGATTTAAAATTTATTCTATTATTCCGTGAAATGAAAATCAAAATTTAGAAACACATGCAATGACATGCAACCATTAAAATACTATAAGAAGAAAATGATTTACATGCGAGCCCAAATGGGAAAATCCCCTCCATTTCCTTTGATTAATTAGATGAGAATGAGAAAATATTATAATGTCTTGCTTCTATCCTGAAGCATACCCTACATAACTTGAATTTATTGAGTAAACTAGTAGACAAGGCCATGTAACACAAGTTAACTGCAGTCCAAGTCATCTAACCAGTGTGGAAAATTGAATTACTAAATTTAACTAAGGCACAAGTCAAATTTAGTATTTCTTGCTACAATTTCTAACACTCCATCTTAGCAAGCAAGGGATTTTGCACCACCCTTATCCTGTACTTGTGGAATTTTAATTTTCCTATTCACAATGCCTTTGTCGAGATATCTACATATTTCTACTAATTTGGAATGTATTTTAGCATCATAATTCTCCTTTTCACATAGTCTTGCAAGTGATGGTACCTGATATCAATGTGCTTGGAACTATCATGAAATACTAGATTCTTAGAAAGTTTGATACAAAAATGATTATCACAAGAAATCATTGTCGGATCCACCTTCAGACTGAAAATACCCACAATTATTCTCCTCATCCATATGGCCTCACATGTTTCTTGACATGCAACCATGTATTCAACCTTTGGTAAGCTGAGTGCCACAGACCTTTGCTTCCTGTTATACTAGGAAATAGTTGCAGAACCAACAATGAATATAGCACCTAAAGTAATTTTCTTGTCTAATGGACTCCCTGCCCAATCAACATTCGTGAAGCCTTGGAGCTTCACTCCCTCTGTCCTCCTGTACCATAAGCCATACTTGGTTGTACCTCTAAGGTACTTCAATGGATGCTTTTCTCCCTTCCAATACAACTTGGTAGGCTTCATCATGGCTGACTCAACTGATTAACTACATAGCATATGCCAAGCCTTATGTTCACCAGATACATCGAGGATCCTAGAAGTTATCTGTAAATGGTAGCATATACTACCTCTCCTGAAGAAGCACTCTCCTTCCTCCATTTTGTAGCTATAGGTATTTCCATATGATTGAATTTCTCCATGTGAAATCTCTGAAGTATTTCAAAGGAATACCTCCCCTGAATCACAAACATCTCACCATCACCATGCCATACTTCCATCCCAATAAAGTAATGCATCAAGCATGTGTAATTCATCTCGAATTATCTCCCAAGATCCTCCTTGCAAGAGCAGATCAACTACTCATCACCTGTAAGTATCAAGTCATCAACATACAAAGCCAAGATAAGAAACTTTCCATTTACTACAATGTGATAGAGATTGGCATTGGTTCACTTTTGGTGAAGCCAAATCCACTGAGATATGTTTCAATATCAGTGTACCATGCTTGGGGCACCTGTTTGAGACCATACAAGGATCTCTTGATTCTAAACACATGTGTCTCCCTCTCATATGTCTCAAATACCTCTGGTTACTCTATATAAATTTCTTCCTCAACAACACCATTGAGAAAGGTTTCCTTCACATCCATCTGATGGATCTTCCACCCCATCTGTGTAGCTAATGCTAGAATGATTATGATGGAGGAATATCTTGCCACTAGGAAAAATGTTTCCTCATAGTCCACTCCTTCTACCTCAGAGAATCCTTTGGACAAAAATTTGGCCTTGCATTTCTCTATGCTCCCATCAAGTGCATGATTCAATTTGTGGATCCATATGGAGCCAACCACTGACTTTTTCTTTGGTCTCGACACCAAACACCATACATTCTTCTTCATGATCGATTCATAATCCTCCACCATGGAATTAACCCACACTTTTTGTGAAAATTCTTCCTCAAATGAAGAAGGCTTTGTCTCAATGAGTTTTTTCATGAGATCCCTTACACCCAATGTAATTTTCTGGTGACCTCCTCTACCTATGTTAATATGTAGGATCTACCACATGCTCCCATGCATTTTGTACCAATCTGTCATCTTCTCTATTTCCCTTAATCCCATCTTTGAAAGATTCCAGTTGAGAAAGTTCCTCCACTCGACCACCTATTTGATCCTCGGCATGTGGTTGCTCTACAACATATTGAAGCTCTGCATGAGGCTCCTCCTTTGGATCTAGAAGCTCCTCCTTTGATGGGATACTCAAATCTCACTCTAAATATCATCTCATATATTTCTCATCATCAAATTTGACATCTCTCCTCACTATTGTCACCCTAAGTGAGGGGAAATACACCATATAGTCATGTGGTGTCTCTATGTATCCTACAAAGACTCCCCTCTTAGATGTAGGCTCAACCTTCTTCCTGTTATCCTTGGAGACATGAAAATACACAGTAGCTCCAAAAATTATGAAATGAGATACATTTGGATTTCTCCCAGAGAGTTTATTTGGGTGTGATAATTCCAAGTATTCTATGAGGGCTCCCGTTCTACAAATAAATTGTGGTGTTTCATTCTTATACCCATAGATGTAATGGTAACCCTTGATAATGCAACATGGGTCTTGTTGCTCCCACTATGCTTCTATTCTTCCTTTCAACCACCCCATTTTGTTGTGGGTTATGTGGTTCTATCAATTCTCTTATAATACCCTCTTTGGCACAAAATTCCTTGAAGGTGTTAGATACATATTCGCCTTCATTATCACTTCTCAGGGATTTCAATTTTTGGTAAGTCTCCTTTTGAACCATTGCTTTGAATTCAACCAATTTTTAGAAAAAATCATCTTTCTTCCGCATGAAGAATATCCAACATTTTCTAGAAAACTCATTAACAAAAATAACATAATACATGTGTTTTTTTGTAGAGGTTGTAGAAAATGGTCCACATACATCAAAGTGGAATCACTCCAAGATTTCTCAAACTCTACTATCTCAGCCCTAGAAGGTGGATTTGACATATTTATCTAATGTGCATCCCTTGTAGACATCATGCTGGTTAAGTGTGCATTTCAGGAGATTGGTGTTACTCTACTGCATGATTTTTAAGGCTCCATGGTGTAAGTGTCCCATATGTATGTGCCAGAGTTCTCCAAAAACTCGACTCTGTAAATTTTCTGCCTTTCTACTCAGTGTAGTGCAAGCTTCCACCTCAAGTTTGTAGATATTCTTCACTCGAAATCTAATCTGTTCCACCTTCTCGATAGCTACATGTCTTAGAAAGGCTTTCCCATTACTGAAAACAACATCATATCCACGATCCTCCAATAAAAATATAGAGATTATGTTCTTCTTCAGCCCAAGTACATACATGTCATATGTCAGATGAAGATGGGAGCCTAAATCCCTCTTAAAGGTTACAATACCAATTCCTTTGGTATTCTACAACCCATCATCCCCAAGTTCCATGTGCATCTAGAGATCCTACTCCTCTAGGATAATAAAGAATTATTCACATCATGTCGTATGGAATGAGGCGCCTGAATCTAGATACCATAAACTCCCAATTACATATCTCAACATCCATGCAATTAAGGTGAAGTCTATTTCGAACTGTGAGTAAAGTGCTTCACCTCCTGCTCATCCTAAAGGCTTCTTATTAGAATTCTTGTGTAGACACTTTGATGCATAGTGTCGAAATTTGTGGCAATGATTTTTTTTAATCTTGATTAGATCCTTATTCTTTCCATTGTTATGGTTGGGATCTAGCTTGCTTTGGGCCTTCTTTCCCTTCCCAACAAAGGTGAAATTATCTTCCTCAGATTTGGATGTTACTCCATCTCTAGTGTTCCTATAGATTTCTTCTTGCACCATTTTAGACCACAATCTCTACCAATTTCGCAATTGGTCCTTTTCATTTACAAATTCCTCATAGCCGTGCTATGATTGTGAAAGGCCTAGGAGAGCTAGGCTCACTAGTTCCGAAGAGGGAATATTTTCTCCTACTCCTCCAAGCTCATCTTGAAAATGAGTAAACCTAGAGAGGTAATGTGGAATGGTTTCAACTTTATGCATACATATGTTTGTAAGATTGTCCCTCAATGCAAATTTCTTGGAATCACTACCATTTTCTAATAGCTCAGTGAGGGTCTTCCACATAGAAAATGGAGTCTCCTTGCCATGTAAATTTGAGACTGTGATCTCTCACACCCTTCACGATGATCCTCCTGGCTTTTGCACTATCCTTTTTCTTCTAGGATACTGTTATGCATATGATATTGCTAGATTTAGAATTTCAGTTTTGGTGTACTCCATGACATCATTATCATTGAGCATTTATTCCGTCATTTCCATCGAAGCTATGAATTTTGAACATTTTCCCACATGGAATAAAATTAGAGGAGAAGCTTTATTGAATGGCTTCTAGTGTGATTTCTACTCTAATGCCATGTAGAAATTAATATAAAATTTTTACAAATGATGAAATCGAACTGAAATCAAGATATTGCAAATTTCCTCTACTATTCTGCGAAACGAAAATCACAATTTTGAAACACATGCAATGACATGCAACCATTAAAAAACCACAAGAAAATAATGATTTACAGGGGAACCCAACTAGAAAAAACCCATCCACTTATTTTCATTAATCATATGAGAATGAGAAACTATTACAATTTCTTGCTTCAATCCTAAATAACTCCCTTCACTATAAAGCTATTCTCCCTACTGAATCTCCTACTCTGGCAAACACTTAGCCAATTCAAGGCCCCAACATTCTCCTATTTCCTTGCACAATTCTTGAGGAAATTAGCTCCTAAAAGAGAGGAATTTCTGCCTATCATTCTTGCACAATTCCTAAGGAAATTAGCTCCTAAAAGAGAGGAATTTCCACCTATCATTATTGCACAATTCTCAAGGAATGATTCACTTTCTTAACTACCAATCTTGTACACTCAACTAGTATACAATTGATAATTACAATGTGTATTTTCCTCCACTTCAGCTATGAAAATCAGATTCCGTGCATGTTTGGTTATTTTTAATTGATTAACTAGTTTAACTTAGAGATCACTGAGTTAACACCACTTCTACTACTCAACTGACCTTCAAATGACTCAATTAGTTACTTGAGCCAAGTTAACAGAGTCAAATTGAAAATAATTGAACTAGATTGCTAAATTTTAGCAATCACTACATGCACAACTCTACTTCTAGCCTACAACTTTAATTTACTGAGTAAACTAGCAGACACGATCATGACACACAAGTTAATGGAAATCCAAGTCATCATGTTGATGGGGAAAATCAAATTACTAAACTTGACTAAGGCACAAGTCAAATTTAGCCTTTCTTGCTATAATTTCTAACAAGTTAGATATTTATATAGATCCTCAAAATGTAACACCACCACATTTAACAACATTGTATCCCTTTTTTTTCTCTTTCCTTATTTTATTTGTTGTTTCTACCAATAATTCCCTAAGGATGCATAATAATGAGAATGTATGCAAATGATGCTTGTTTGCAATTAATTTTTCTTACATACATCATACATAACTTCAACATATTGACTTAATACATAATTAAAATTTTAAGTAATTGAGTCATGATTTATTTTATTTTACACTCGATTCCTTGATTTCTACGATATGAAGGTATCTCATCATGTATATTATATATCCATATCATGTTATCAAGTTTTTGAGTGAAGAGACATACTTAAGAACTTGTGTTTATTTTTATTACATCTTTATTGTTGTAACTGAAATTAGGCAGTCACAAGGAGTTAATGCTCCATGAGTCTTGCCTTAGGCTCACTAGATAGATGTGTGTGAAACAATGTACAATTCTGAGAATCCCACTACATGAAGAAAATAATATAGAATGTGAAGGAATATGTTATGCCATACCTCTTAGAAAAAAATGCAACAACTAGTTGAAGCATCCAGCTTGAGGGTCACCATATTCCTAGCTCCCTAGATAGCAAACTCAAGATTCACACAAAGACAACCAATAAAACTGCACAAAAATCTTCTTGAAATATTATGTCAACATAACAATAATAATTGATAATCCATGAAAAAGATATATCAACATCAAAGAACATAAATAATAGATTAAAGGAAATGAATTTATATTAAAAAATCAAGATGGAATGCAAATAAATGATATACCTCAAGGAAATAAGAGATTCCTCTCGAACTTGCAACCTGGTCTCAACCTTGAAGAAGGATAGCCTCAAACATTAGGAGATATCTCATGCTATAATATACTCTCTAGATATATCTTTCCCATTGACATGAGTAGTATATATATGAATTTTATCCTCCTTGGGAGAATGTATTTTTATGCTTTGGGTAAGATAAGTTAGGAAAGTTCTATAATAATTCACCCCTAGCCAACTCATACCTAAATTATTCGAGTTGATATCCTCGTGAATGAATAATGCTATAAAGTTCAATATTGACGCTAGTTGCAAAAGGAAAATCTGTATCCATGAATTTGGTTATACAATGTGAATCATAGGAGTAACATAGGATGTACATAGCTATCTAGTGACACTACTATGAAAAGGTCAAAATCAAGGGTATATACTACACATCAACGCCAATAATAAAAATGATCTTGCAACTCACTCAAGGTGGGTAAAACATGATGATAATAGATGCCCCCTAGTGGATGAGGTCGGAAGATAAACTAATGGATGAAATGCATTACAATAAAAATTTAAAACTCAAAATAGGAGGAAGGAGACACGACTACAAAGATAAATTAGAGTAACTCAAATTCTTAAGTGTAACCCTACTGATATCATCCCCAAGTCATTCATGCCCATGCTTAGTCATAAAGAGAAATTGAACATGGCTACCAGCTATACAATGTGGATCCATGACATGTAATGTTAGGGCGTGGCCATGAGGAATACATATGGATACATGTGACAAATCAAAATATAATACCCACTAGAAAATAGAATGTGGATCTACGTCACAATATACATCAGTAGGACTATCGACACATAGAAGAGAGGTTCCCCAAATTAGTCCTCAAAATACGTAAATAATACCTAACTCCAAGGTAGCTTGCGAAGGGTTCCATACAAGAGTGAAACATTCGTAACCCAAGGTCTTTTACATAATCTTGATGTTATGAATCTATAACATGCAAATAAATGTTTTGATGTAGAATATGATAGAAACCACATGATTACTAGTTAATGATGTGTACCATTAACAAATTTGAGGGGACCCACTAAAGATGACAATGGACCCCAAGGTAACTGGCATATTCCACTAAGTGTGTATAAATGATTTTACATTTAATGCTCATAGAATTGACTGATCAATATTCAATTGGGTAAACCTATTTTCGATCACGAGGAAGCCTGCCACTGATGTATGCAAGCTCCAAAGTACTATTGGTTACTAGATCAAGCTCCTGGATAATGAGCTGAAGTTGACAGGAGAATATCTATCGAAGGAGGTCCTTAATGTATCCCCCATCGATAGACATGTAATGAACCAAGTGATGATGTGAATGAATGGAGTCATGAAGTACAAGTGACACAGGGATGCCTAGCACAAAATGGTCAATAAGAACTGTAGATGGCAAACTCAGGTTGGGACTTCCCTTGAGCACATAAAGCCATGACACAAAATTGACATGGAAACATTGACTAATGAGCACCATGTGATATTTGCAAAAACATAAGAGGCATTCAAGCATGATCCATGGTGACTAGAAGAGTAAACAACCTAGGGAGTAAATAGAATCATATGTTTGGTACAACTGTTAGGTAAGCTAAAACCCAATTGTAATGAAATGACACAAAGAGTGCCATTTTCAAGGGTGACAAGAATATAAATCAATTAAATTTCCTTCCCTTTTTTATTTTTAGTCTAGTTCATAATTTAATGAGCATGGAAGAGAAGATACTATATGCACAATAGTTCCTTTTTATCTTAATTTTAATGAGCCCAAAAAATAGATAAAATGATACTCGGTGTATTTTAGTGTTTAATGAGCATTAGAAGGAAACAAAGGAAGATCATCCTAGAGGAACAAGTGGTATACAGGGTAGCAACTAGGTTTTATCTCATGGAACTTCCTTAAACATAAGGAGACAAATAGGTTGGAAAATAAGACCACTCATCGCAATAACCCCTCTAGGAAATGAAAGAAGTAATCAATTACCCAAGCATAACCTCAAAATGATGGAAAAATGAAACCAAGGCTTATCATAATTCATAAGAAAGGATAATAATTCATAGCAACGACAAGTTATAAACGTTACAGAATCTTCCCAAGGTAAGGCCAAAAGATGACGAAGAAGAGTAAATGAGGCTCAAACACTAAATCATGATGGGTCAAAAGGAGGAATTCCAGGAAGCTATCAAATGAACATTGTATGGACACCAACATGGATAAGAGGTTCTAATCTAGGGAATCCATGTAAAAGTAAGCTTTGGTGCCAATTTATGATGCGAAAAAAGGGACAAGCTAATATCAAAACTTTATGGGGTTGGAACTAAGGCACAATGATGATGGAAATTATGGTCAATATTGCTACAAATATGGCAGTGAAATACCTCTCCCTACATTCTAGGTTCAAGAGAAACACACCTAATGTCTACTGGAATTCGCAATCAAATACCATCATATCTTGTAAAAACTGTATAGAAAGGCTAGACCCATGGTTAAATCAAATAATGAAAGAAATAAGACAAGTATTAGGTAAAAGTATGACGATATATTTTTTATTTCTTGACTTTTATAATTTTTTTGGATTTTCAGGAATATATGAGGTACTGGAAAAATGTTCACATTACACACCAAACCAAAACTAAAATACATGTATAAGTAACATCACATTCTATTAGGTCACATCAAGTTATTCCCAATGTTGAGCACACGACAAGGATTCACATACATGAACTCATACATTATTGGGGGTACAATATGGTGCACCATGATCAAGCCATGCTATAGAAAGTTAATCTACTTGATTCCTAAAGGTTGATGATGCCAAGGAGAAATTGGAACCTTAACATTATCAAGAATGATCAAAGTACATATAAGGTGAATGTCTCATGAGCTAATGTAGCCCCTTGAAAAGGAATATTAAGACATAAAGGGGGTACAAGACACTTGTCATTGGGAATATTTGAGTTGGACAATTCATTGGCAGGTTCAAGATTAGAAACTCGAGACTTGGCTCAATCCAAGGGTGGAATTTCCAAGGATGGCCAAGAAAATTCCCCTGGTTCAGTTCAATATTTATTATGCCAATCTATAATTTTTTCAAACTGGGGAGGGTAGAGGCATAAAGAGGCATAATCTCCCTAGGATTATCAATAGGATCCATAACCTTCAAGATGAATTTTGGGGAAGTAGACTCATTTTTAAGGGAGTCACGTGGAGTAGGCAGAGTGAGGGCCCATGTGGGAAATGTATCCTAATCATATTCCATATTAGGGTGGATTTTTTGGTATTGATGGGATTTAAAAAAAGTAATTAAATTCCATTAAAGGTGGCATATACTCACCATATTGATATGTTTCCAAAGGATAAGGAACCACCAAAAGGTTAGGAGACCGATGGGGTGCACTCATGACAAAGGAGAACATGTGCACATGATAAATTGAATAAGGAATGTTGGGAGGGGGTAATAGAAAGACAATGATAATTGATAGACATATTTAAATAGTTCCACACCAACAATCTCATAATTAATAGGTCTATATCCAAAAAATTGCATAGAAATTTCCCATAGTGGTAGAATTCATTGGCGGTATGTAGTAGTCCAATTGATCGATAATGAAAATCTTTTCTTCATGAGGAAAGAGAAATAGATGAAAATTAAAAGACATGATGAAAAGCATAGGATAGAACCAACTACAACCAATGTGTAGATTATAGTTTAAGAGAGCATTAACAACTTTAGCATCAACATATGTGGTTTTACTTCTCGACTTGATGGTAAATGTAGGAAGAATCTCTTGATGTATGAAGGTGTGTCCATGAAATCCCTATAGGGTTATAATTGAATTAATGAGTGCTAGAGAGCCAATAGTCTTCCAACATGATAAAAACAACACAAATGTTGAAGACCTTTCATCCACAAGAGTGTGGTATATGTCACGATTAGAGATACACAACGAGATATAAAAAATGTCCTAATGAGAGAGTTTAAAATGAGAGGCATAAATTTCAAACATGATTAGACTTGTATCTGATGGATCCACCATTCCAATAGTGGTAAAAAAGGATTTTCATTGAATAGGATAGCTCTGTAAAACCTCCAGAGTAGACATGGCATAAGGTGCTTAGGCGAAATCCTCAACAATCATGCAATGTTGGGTAGCCCATGCATTAGGATTATGTGTTAAATTATGGAGAAAAAACCTAGGTGGTATATATACTTGTTCCAGAGGATTATATAGTGTGAGAGGTCTACTGGACACAATAGAGGTGGTTGAGTCCTTATAAGAACTAGACTCAAGTCTCATAATATTTCTTTCTCATGGAAACTTTGACTTGGTTACACATAAGAATAGGAATGTTGTTGCCAGTAGGAAAATAATTCTACCCTCTGTTTCCCCCGGGTGTAGATTGAGGATCTTTCACAACCATTTGTTATTGTGGCTGGGAAGGGAATGGATGAGTCAAAATGACTAGTTTCTAGGTGGTTTTTGGTGGTGCAAGAATGCAATGGACTTCATCCATATGTGGGAACTTGTGAGTCAAATGATCTTCGTGACAAATATTATAAGGAAACTTAACCTTTCAACATCACTCATTTGTGCCCCCACCCTAATTATATTGGTTTTGAGTATTTTCTTCAAAAGGTTTAGGAATGTTCTTTTCTTTATTATTTTTCTTTTTATTGCTAGGTTGTTGAGGATTCTTAGCTATTTTTGACTTCATCCTGTGAACCTCAGTAAACTTCTCAAAAGACTATACTTTTTGAGAACCATATGAACATGAGGATGTGACAACAGAGTGCACAAAATACTGTACTTGTTGAGAACTAGATGAACGTGGTGGGGCTTGGGATGTGACAATCATTTTCCCTAGTTGAGAAACTAGCTAGTTCAAAACATAAGAATAAACAGAACCATTGAACTTGGGTCATTGATGATCAATTGAATGTCCAAGTGAATTAGGAATAATCTCATACAAAGTTCCCAACTATGAATAATTCAAGTCAAGATGTTGAACATGTAGGAATTATTTCTCCTTTATATTTTCCCCTATAATAGCCATATCCTCAACTATAAATGGAAATATGGATCAGGTAAATGTAATTCATCATGAAGGCTAGTTCATACTAGCCTATTGTGTCTCCTCCTCTCATGGATATGATTAGACATGTGAATAGAGTTATCTTGTTTGAATTTGGACAAAAGATTAGTCCTGAGATCATATCGTGAAGGTAACTAAAAGTTATTCAAAAATTTACAATCCAAGAAAGAGAAGTCACTATAACATGCCTTATCAAGTTTGATATACCATTTTGCGGCATCTCTGGTTAGGGTTCATTGGAAAGTATCGACCTAACATAATCATCCACCAAATAATTAGAGGAACACCATAGATGGTAGTGGATGATGTGTGTGGAAGGTTTTTCTCTTGGATTCCCTTCAAACTTAAGAATATTAGATGGAATTTTGGATGGCATTTGTAACCACCTGGGATTGTGACATATGGGGTCATTTTTCATCTTATCCAATTCTAGAAAATCAAGAGGTCGATATAGAAACTGTTAAACACCATGTTGAAACACACACATGGTGTATGAGGAAGATGAGCACACACACACAAGAGACTCAACACAATGAAGGATAAGCATGAGGCTTTCTTATTTTCCATTATACAAAGATGTACATTTATAGTACAATGGTGTGACTCTTGGTTTCATATTCCAAGGTAACTTGGACTCCATTGTGACTTTTCGCATTCCACACCTACCCATGTAGGATTAGGTGTTCCAACATCCCCCTTAATCCGAAGGGGTATGTGTGAGTCCAAGAAAAGAGTTGTAATACAAATCTGCAAAGTATACATGGCAGCACTTGGGCTGAATCAACTCTCTGAAATGTTGGAAAAAAGAGGTGGTTTTAGGATGACCACAAACACTGGAACGTAAAACTTGTTGCAGTTCCCGGAACTCTTCCAAAACTAGCAAGAAGCTGAAAGCTTCTGCTAGAGGAATTGTCCCTCATAAAAAAGGGAGACCTTCAACCTAAAAGAAGGGAGGTCTACTACCTGTGGTGGTTTTAGGTTTTCCACCAACCAAAGATGATGGTTTTAGGTTATCCACCAACCAAAAAATGATGGTTTTAGGTTATCCACCAACCGAAAATGATGGTTTTAGGTTATCCACCAACCAAAGATGATGGTTTTAGGTTATCCACCAACTGAAGGTATGCTCATGGGCATCCGTATCTCTGTCTACATCTCTGAATCCGAAATGACGAATTGTGGCTCAGGCTCGCTTGAACTGCTGGCTACAACTCTGAACATGGAATGAGAGATTGTGG
Organism: Pinus albicaulis; assembly: GCA_034641835.2. Classification (NCBI taxonomy): domain Eukaryota; kingdom Viridiplantae; phylum Streptophyta; class Pinopsida; order Pinales; family Pinaceae; genus Pinus; species Pinus albicaulis. The sequence goes on along the minus strand of CM076578.1, from coordinate 760,277,533 downwards.
CTCAGGCTCGCTTGATCTGTCGTTGAAGCTTGTACATGACCACCATTTTCCCCCCTGTCAGGGACAAGGTGATATGATGGTGAAAAATCAACTGCAAGTTTGCTCAATATCCGTGAACAAGTTCTAACATGTGTCGTAAACATCTTCTTGGCTGCTGATGCCCATTGCCAAGAAGCGATCCATCCAAGATGAATCTTTGTTCTTGCAGGAGGCTTGTGTCTGAAGCATCTGTCTAAAGAATGAGTGTGCCGACCACAGTGCTTGCACGGATGAATATCAAAACAATGATCTTTCATATGGCCAACTCGATCACAGTGTTGGCATTTCTCAATCTGTTGTTGTTGTGGAACAGGATCTGGAATAGCTGCAGGTGAACTGTCATACAAGAATCCGGAACTCTAAAATATGATGGGCTTTGTGTAGTCTGGAATATGAAAGGTCACATCCTTGTCATATCCAAGACCAGTTCTGTGCTTGTTGTGGACAAGCTCTTCCCAAGGTCTGATGATGGGCTTGAGAAGTGCAGGTTGAACTGCTGCATCTGCATGTACATCTGCTCTAGTACAAGGAAATGAATGTGGATCAACTGCAACTTTATCTTCTTTCTTCTTATGAGAGTCCTTCACAATCTTCTGAACAGAAACAGGTTCAGAATGGTGACTCTTTTGCTGAATTTCATCTTGCTGGAGCTGAGTTTCTAACTGCAAAAACTCAATCTTTTCATGTGCATCTTGTAAACAAATCTGAATTCTACAAAGAGCATCCTTGTTCATTTTTATCACATTATCAACATTTGAATGAATGAGGTCATTCAAAAACTCTAATGCCTCATTGATTTTAGCCATTTTCAACAATTTAGGCTCAAAAAATGAAAGGGTGTCGGCTTCAACCGAAAATGCACCCGTTTACAATATGATGCAACAAGAAATACAAATGACTCAAGAGAACTTCCAACTCTTAAAGTACAAAATGTGCTCCTCAAATGATGGAGGGCAATCAACAATCCAACAACTGAAATTCACTAATTCCAACTATGAATGAAGAGGCAAATTCCACTCACAATACAATGTCAATATCTCTGCAAAAATATTTGAATGTCCAGCAAAAACACTTATGCAAGAAGCTGAATTTTTTTTTCAAAGAGCTGACAAACTTGTCTTCAAATGTAAAATTCTTCAAAAAATCAACCTTTTATCAATGTCACAATGCAAATCTTCAATTTTCAGTCCATCTGCTCCATATGTAAATTTCTTCAATTTCGTTGTTCTTATTTTTTGTTCTTCCTCTCTCTCTGCTGTTTTTTTTTTTTTTAAATTAAAAATAAATTAAAAAATAAATTAATGAGAATAATTAAGAATGGGAAGGGATTTTTTTTTTTAATGGGTGAGAGGGGCTATTAAAAAAATGAATTTAAAAACTAAGGGAATTTAAAAAGGGAAGGGAATGTATTGAGAAGGGATTAAAAAATATTTAAAAATTAAATTTTAAAATTGGGAGGGGACGAAATTATATGGAGAGGGAGTATATTAAAAAAGGAATTGTGATGGGGCTGAAAAGCGCTTTTTTTTTTAAATTAAAATAAATTTGAAATTTATTTTGGTATTAAAAAACGAATTGTGATTGGGGGGGTCGGATGGATGAAGCGGTATTGTAAAACGGAGATGGTATGCATTGCAGTGTGAAGGGAACTGGAGCGACGTAGAATTAAGAGTAGTGGGAGCGTGTATGCGGTTGTAGGGGAGAGGTCGGGCGGTAGGGAGGAGCGCTAGGCCGTGGGGTGTAGAGTGTAGGCGTGGGAGAGAGCATAGTATGCAGATTATATGGGCCGGCTGGTCGAGTAGGAGAGTGGCTACAGGTGAGGGGCCGGAGTGATGAGTGCGCACTGCGCAGAGGGGTTAGGGAGGACGCCATTGAATGCAGTGGGTAGAGGCATACGGTTGAGGGAGAAGGGCCGTAGGTTTGGAGCGTTATTTAATGGGCTGCTGTGGAGTGATAAGGTGTATGGCGTGAGGGAAACGTGAAGTTGGGGCTGTCGTGGAGTGAGAGCTCGTGTGAAGAGGTAACGGGTGTAGGGTATGGCAGAGAGGTTGGAACGGTGAGGTCGATGCAGAGAGGGTCTGAAGGGCGGAATTTTTTATTTTTTATTTTTTTATCTTTATTTTTTAATTTTTTTTAATTTTTAATTTTAAAAACAACAGAGAGCAGAGAGATTCCAGAATTGCAGAAAGGCAGCAGAATTTTTTTTTCCTTTCAAATATAGAGCAGAGTTTTTTCTGGAACATATAGCAGTAAAAAATCTGAAATTTTGCAGGAATCTTCGAATGAAAAACTCAAAAATTCTTTCTCATTAAAACCAGAAATCCTCTTCAGAAATCAACTTTAAACAATTTTCAGCAGCTCTTTCAAAATGATGCAGATTTTAATGAGCAGAAATTGCAGAGAAAATTTAGAATGAAAACCTTCAGATGGGCATAGCTGCTTCTCTTCAAAACCAATGCTGCCAATTTCTGAATACTGCCAAGGATTTTGAATGATGCTCCATCTCCAAGATAAAATTTCTGAATGCTGCAAAATCACTGAATGCTGCTCCTCTTCAAAACACCTTTGAATGACGGCAAAAACACTGCTGCAGAAACTCTTAAGTGCTTCAAAAATTATCAAGATTTTTGCAGATATACACAGGCCATAAACACAAATGGCTCATTCAATGTGGAGCTGGTTATGGACGTCTCAGCTCTGATACCATGTTAAACACCATGTTGAAACACACACATGGTGTATGAGGAAGATGAGCACACACACACAAGAGACTCAACACAATGAAGGATAAGCGTGAGGCTTTCTTATTTTCCATTATACAAAGATGTACATTTATAGTACAATGGTGTGACTCTTGGTTTCATATTCCAAGGTCACTTGGACTCCATTGTGACTTTTCGCATTCCACACCTACCCATGTAGGATTAGGTGTTCCAACAGAAACAAAATATACTATTGGTTAAATGCATCATAAGGGAAATAAGTGCCCCCTGATGGAGCATATGCCCCCCCCCCCCCCCCCCCCCTTAGCATAGTTGAGGGAAGATCAATGTCGACCAAGGTGATATTTCACCTTACTATATAAGATTCTTGGGAAAACAAATGAGGTGAAATGATGTTGAACCTTAGGGTAAGTGCCTCTCGAGAACAAAGGCCTCCTAAAAGCATGTATGCTAATGGGATTGTACCCAACATTAGAGGAAATAACTCCCTATGCAAAATCATTTTTGTAAGAATTAGAGCTCATCGACATAATGGTACTAATGGGGTCATACACTTAGGTAAACAAACCTATCCAAAGGAAAATGACCATAGAAAGGCATCCCACCTAACTTAGAATTATTCCAAGGTTGATATGTACTACCAAAAAAATTATTACCCCTAACATGGCTAGAATAAATCCTTGATCTCACCTGCAATTCCTCAAAGTAGGTATTCATGCTTTAGATAAATTGATTATAGCTATAGATGAACTAGGAGTAAAGATCCCAACTCTCGTAGGTTGAATATGGATTGCATCCATTCCAAACATAAAGGTCGATGAGGGAATGGACATATACAGATTCAATAAAGTTATTAGGGTCATGGAAGTAACTTATGGAATTCCCTAGGAAGAAGAGAGAGGTTTTGTTGGAGAAATGGATTCTGACACACTAACTAGTGGTAAAGATGACATGGAAGTAGAGATATAAATGTATAAGGTAAAGAGAGACCCTCTCCCTCATAGTAGAAGTTTTACTATCACTAGACATATGATGATAAAAAAATTAAAAGGGTTCACTACCATAAGGTCTCAACTGCACTAAAACAAGGCTGAAAGGGCCAGTCAAAGGTGGGTTTTAGTTTTGTAATGGACTCTCGTCTACTACTTCAATAGTAAAAATATATTCTCACCCTAAGTGAAGGTTATCCCCCCCAACCTGAGTATGGTCTAAGCCCTTTGTTATTTGAGTTATCCTATGTCTATGTTGATCATTTTCTCAATGTAAAATATCAAAAATTAAAGTTCTCATAATTGATTGAAAATTGAATGACAGTGAATAGCTCGTCACCGGGAATCCGATGCAATTCATTTCGTCGAAAGAAAAGTCTGGATGAAGAAGATAGAGGCTACCGTTCATTTTCCTAAATAGCTAAAAAAATTGCAGAAGTGACATGTTGGTGACATGGAAGCCCAATAAGAAAATTTAAAAAATATTCTAGGAAAATTATTCAATTTCGCCCAATGGCACTATGGCAAGTGTCACTGTAGGATTCGCCAGTTTGGTTTGAAGGCGAAATTTTTTTGTGTTGCTCCTAAGGTTGAATTTGATTTATTTTTATATTAGGGTTGGGGACAACCCAACCAGAGGCAGACACGCGGTGCAGTTAGGGGCTGCCACATGCCCCCTCTGGTGGACCCAGGTTTGGAGCATGGTCGAATTATGGTTTAACTGGGAAATTATAACATATGGTTGAATTGAATTTTTTTATACCAAAGTCCGTTGGCATATAAATTTTCCAAATTCGAAGTTTAATTTATATGGTGGAGCATTTTACATATTTCAAAGGTTTGACATAGGCATTACCAAATCATGGTTTATGGTGCAAAAGTTTTGCCACAGACTGGGCTGAGGTCGGGGCTCGACCCCACGACCTCCCCCACACCACTAGTACTTTGTGCCAATACACCACGGGGTTTAGAATTAACCATATATGCCCTCCTTTTATATTTAAAGTCAAGTGGTTGAAGCAGCATGGGTTTGAAGGGGGCCAGCCCCCTCTCCATGAGACCAAGTCACTAGACCACCAACGAGCAGAGTTTCCATGAGCGCAGATGAAAGTTTCATAAGTGCGTTTAATTAAACCCTAAACCTTAGATTATGCACTAATACATTTTTAAACTTGGATTAGTGTTAAACTACACTTTATGCGCCAATCCGCACTTCTCTATTTTAAATTGCGCTTTATATTAATTAACTCAAAGTTTAATTTGGTGGAATTTTCAGTGGAACCACCATTTTAGGTGCTGCCCCCAAAATTTGGTGGCCCTAACTGGAGTCTTCTCTAGTTTTGGAAGCAATTTACTAGCAAAATTTTCTTTGGCCATATCTTTGGCAAAATTCGACCAAATTGAGAAAAAGAAGAGTCATTTCAGATATATTTGGACATCCTCGACTCATTGAAGAAGGTTTCAAGAAATGTAGGTGAATTTAAACATAATTTTATGCACATTTTAGCTAATACATAGGCCCAAGCGATGGAATCTGGACCAAGGAGATGTAGCCCAGGAGGGGTGAACTCCTTCATCAAAACACTATGTTGATAGATCAATTGTGATGGTTTGTTGTACTTGTTATTGCTGTTGTTCAAAATTTGTTTTTCATGCTTTATGCTCTTCAATTCAACTTAAAAAACTCAGCTCATTTACCTATTTTCCACTCTTAAACACCAAGGAAACCTATGCACATAAAGCATAAGATAAAAAAATTAATTTTAAATCTAAAGATGAAATTATCACAACAAAACTAACATTCAAATTCAGATAAAGTTGGTATCAGAGCTAAGGTTGCTAGGGTTATTTTCTTGATAGTTTCTTGAGTTTTATGCAAGTAGGGTTTTGATGGTTGAAAATTTGTGATGCTTACAAGGTTAAAATTGCAGAGAGGTGGAGGGAAATTGTTGGTTTCAAGTTCTAAGATTAGGACCAGAAGAAGGAGAGCCACAAGGGTACCATCTCCACCCCAAGTTTTACTCACAACTACACTTGAAGCACCTCAAGTTTTATCTCAAGAAGCTAAGATTGAAGAGGTACAAGTTGCACCAGAAGGTGAGCTTGAATCCATAGCCATCATGTCAGGTGTTGGAGAAAATTAAGGTAATTCAGAAGAGGATGATGTCAATAAAGACTTCAATGACATAAAGAGGATGGTTAAAATTATGTTTGATGCATTTACTGTTGGGATGATAGGAGAAGGTTCTAAGCCTCCACATGGAGAAGGAACTTCAGACGATAACAAGGATGAATAAAAGGATTCAAAGGGTAGTGGAGGAAAGCCACCTCCATATCGACCATCCTCATCATCCTTATCATCACCATCAACATCATCTTCTTCTTCCACCACAAAAACTACCAATACTCACTCAAATACCACAAGAGGAAAAACACCCTTACTCAAACTTGATGTCAAATTTGAGCTTCCAATGTCTAATGGCGAGATAAATGCATAAATATTGGAAAATTGGGTACGTCAACTGGAGGTGTATTGCAGAATTCATAACCTTCATGAAGATGACATAAAGATTCAATTGGATTCTTTGAGGATGGAAGGATCAACACTTGTATGGTGGGAAGCAAGGACTCAAGAAGAGATTAAAAACTACGGTAAGATATTTATGTCTTGGTCAAGCTTTTTTGCTGCCATTAAAAGGAAATTCTATCCATTAGCTTACATGAAAAAGGCCATTATGGATTTGCAAAATTTTAGATAGTTGAAAGGGAAAAGTGTGCAAAATTATACTCATGAATTTAGGAGAAGAGCTCTAATTTTGGGTATTAATTTGTATTCTCAAGAAACTTTGTTAAAGTAATTGGGGGTTTGCACAGTTACCTTAGGCACACTATTCTCATGTTCAATCCCACTGTTATCACCATAAAAGTTTTTTCTAAAACTTGGACAATTTACCTTGTTTTAGTCATGGTATTAGATAGGTGTTAAGTCATTTAAAGTTTTTAGGGGTTAAGTGATAGGGTTAGAGTCTCATTTTCATTACAAAATAAAGTCCAACAAACTTATCTCATACCTTGAGTGTCTCATATCATGTTTAGAAAGTCCAGTTTTTAACCATTTTAATTTTTTTTTTATTAAGCCATGATACCACGTTTTCGTAGTACAGACAGTGTTAAAAACTACTTTGCGCTATGAAAACTCTGCTCTTTTCGTAGCGCAAAACCCTGAAATTACATTAGGTGCACTACGAAATCAGGGATTCATAGCATGTCTAGTCAAGTTATCAAATCCATCAAATTATGTTAATATTTCATGATTAGGTGTCAGCTAGGAGTCTTTTATCATACATGCCATCATTCATAACCATCATGACATTCGTTAGAGGTCATTTATGTTAGTCATTTTCAAATTTGAAAAGGGATGGTTCCTGGTTTTATTTTCTTATGCAAGAAACACCTCATGCATGCCCTTTTTTCGAATGGTAAGCTCATGGTAAGTAGAAACCAAAGCTTCTCTCATTTATCAAGTGAGGTTGAATCCCTAATCAAGCGAGGCTGAATTCCTAAATCAAGCGAGGAAGCTTATTCTGAAATCAAGCGAGGTTGATATTATGGGTTTTCAAGAAACACACAGGAATTTCAAGGGAAAGATGACAGAAGAAAGAAAGAACCACAGGTCAGGTCACTGTTTAAGGACAGAGCCTGAAAGCACAGAGGCTCTAACCAAGGACAAATCAGGTGAGGATGCCTTCAAGAAGACAGGATGTTGGAAATTCTGTGAAAAATTGCAGGGAGGTCATAATCAAGTGACAAAAGAGTTTGCTCTTCATTTCACCGGTTCAAATACAAAATTTGGAGTTTTAAAATTGCCGATTTCCCCTGAGATCATATCTTTAGTGACAGAGATTCCAAGGGGAGAAGAAAGATGGTTCAAAAATTTCAGGTTTGAGATGGAACCTTGTAAAATATTTCTGAAGCCAGAGTTTGCAGAGACAGACTTAACTAAAGCAGTGCCAAGAGGTTACGTCAAGAACACCTATGCCAACTTGCTCTTCAACATTCAAAGGTATTTCACCTGTGAGGGAAGATACCATAAAGTGTATTCTTATCATTTCAAATTCCTGTTGCATTTTACTGGAATAATTTCTTTGGATTTTCCTTTCTTCTTGTTTCGAAGTTTAACTAAGATGGAAGATAAAGTGAAAATGAAAACTCAAGGATGTGAAACTTCACTTTTCGATCATGTTATAGTTAAATTGATAGTTTTACATGAACTTTAGAAGATAAACAAATAATGGTCTACATTTTTTTTTTGTGTGGATTTGGGGTGGAAACAAAAGAAACAGGTATTAGTCCTAAGGCCAAAGAAAAATCAACATCAGAAACTAGTGATCCTGCAGAGACAAGATCAAAAAGATTTGTCAAGTTGAAACCTAGAAAGCAAGTGAAAGATCCAGAAAATAAAACATTAGTGATTGTTCGAGAGACTCCTCAACCTGCACAAAGGAAGACAACTAAAGTTAAGGAAAAAATACAGGAACAATCAACTAGAAAATCAGTCCAGAAAAGATTGACTAGAAGTCAAATAGCAAAGGAAAAGGGTAAAATAATGGTTTCAAGAGAAAGTCTAGATTTAAAGGGTGATTTGAATGATATTTTATAGGCTATTGATATTGAAGAATCTCCTTTGGTTCAGGCAGACTTCATAAAATTGGATGAAGGGAAATCTAAGAAGATGAAATCTTCTAAAAAGCTGGATTTTGATGATGAGATTTTAGATTTTGTATTCAAGCCCAGAAAGCCTTTAACCAGGCAATCAAAAAAGTTGCAAGAGCTGGATATGGAGTTAGAGAAAATAGGGAAAGTTTCCAATGTTTATGAAGAACATATAGACCTATCATCACCAATGCCCGAAGCTGACAAAAACAGAGTTTTTCATACTCAAACAGAAAAAAGCAGACATGAAGAAATTGAAGAGAAGTTGAGATTAGCTAATTTTTAAATTGCTAAGCTCAAGAGGAAAGAAAGAAGACAAGCTGACGAGAAGACAAATTTCAACAGAATAAAGGCTCTGTGGGAGGTTGAAAGAGTTTCAAAACCTGAAACAGTCATCAATGAAGCTCAGTATTTTACTAGGACTGTTCCTACAATCAAAGAGGCTAGATTTATGAGAATGATAAATTTTAAATTAAGGGCTACTAATAGGAGGCTGAAGAGGCAGATTGAAGACCTGGAAATTCAATTGACAAAGTCTGAAGGTAAGTTACAGTAGAGATAAAATAGAGCAACAAGTAAAAAATCCTTAAAGAAGTTTTGTTATTATGAAGGGAATTACTTTTTGAAGAAATTTTAAAGCCAACTTGTTTTACTTGTTAAAGTCTATGGACATCATTGAAGAAGTGAAAATATTCTTAAGACTCAGAATTTTGAAAAAACTGTGTAAAAAGGGCATACACAGCAATTTCGTAGCATACTACGAAACTGTTGTAGGTGAGTTTTTGGGCATTTTTCATATATATTTTGGGAGTAAAAACAGTTGGTTTTCAAATTTTTTTGCTGCTGGTGGATGGAAAGATTCATAGATGAAAGCTCAAGTTTTAAAGCAGAAGAAAGAGGGTGTTAAAGAAATTTTTTTCAATGATCCATATTATGCGCTATGAAAACAACTTCTATTTTCATAGCGCAGCCACATCACATCTTTTTATACTTTGTAAAAGGTTTACTTCTGTATAGGTGGAAGGGTAAGGTTACAAGGAAATGATAGCACATGTCACCTATCTAAAATAGTCAATATTTCTAGCAAAAATGTTCGAAGATCATCAATGAAGATAAAGGCTTCATTGCAGAAAACATGTTCCCTGGTTTTCAGGGCAGATAAGACATGAGTCAGCAGGATCTCATAACAAGGTTAAAGGCACCATCAAGGTCAAATATATGGAGAAGAAGCTGTCAAAGAGATTATTTAAGTCTTAGATAAGTTTGTTTTAGACATAATAAGAAGTTTCAATCCTATTTGTATTAGGACTCCTAAAGAGACAGTTAACAGTCAATTGTAATTAAGAGTCTGTTTTAGAGTAGATAGGTGTCAAAATTAGAAATTCGAATTCTCCTCAAGATGGATGGGGTAATACAAGATTGTAAATGATTCTATAAGATACATGAGGTTGAATTCCTCAAGGTTGGCATTTTCATTAGCAAAGTAGTTGTGTTATTGTATGTTACTGTGATCTTTCAACTTAATACAGAGATCTGTTTGACTACTCAAGATTCACAAAGAGTTTAAGTGTACCATCTTTCTATGGACCTTTTTAATTATCTATTTGTAGTGGTATGAGCATGTGTTACTTAGAATTCATTGAATAATTCTCTAACTTCCTTCACATGCTTGTAGTCTATGTTACTGTTTTCACTTATAAACCTAGACTCCAAGTGCCTTGACTTCCATGTTTGACAGATTATGATGTTTTGTTGAAGACTATCTTGACCCCATGGCCCAATGAGTGTTTGCTAATCTATGATTCAACCAGTTATACATTTTTGTCCTTTTTCATTTCTAGAGTTAGCCATCTAATCATTAATTGAAAATCTTAAACCTATTGAGAGAGCCCTCTCAGATTGAGGAGGCTAAGCCTCAACCAAAATTATGGTTTGAAAGAGTTACTCAGAGTCTACTTGATCAACAGCCTATCAGGGTTAGATTTTTTGATAACACCCACAAACATAGATGAGGTTTGTGTCCAAGCCACACATTTAGAAGCAAGGGGGAAACATAACATAGATGAGAAAAGTGATAGTGAGGGTAAAGGAAAGGGAAACTTTTATGGAAGAGGAAAGAGAAATAGCTCTGTCAAAAGAGAGAAAGAGAAACTCACATGTAAACACCATTTGAAGAATGGCCATGATGAAGACCATTGTTGGCAAATTCATCCATAATTGAAGCCAAACAAATTGAAAGCCAAAGAAAAGGAGAAAACTATTGCTATCATTGAACATGACTTAGGGTCAAAGTTAGGAGATGAAACAAAGATTACAACCATGGGTTTGAAAGGTAAACACATAGCAAGCACTAGTTCTTCAAATTTTTCCAGTGTCACTCAACATGAAGATACAAGAATATAAAATTTCCATATTAGATTCGTCTCTAAATATACAAAGATAGACACACTTTTTGATAGTGGGTAACAAGCTAATTTGATTTCTGAAGACTTGGTTAAGTAGCTAGACCTTGAAACTATTAGAAATCCAAGAACTTATCCTTTAGGGTGGATATGCAAGAATGAAAATTTGCAGGTTACAAGGAAGTGCATACTAAGATTCACCATCAATTCAAAATTTCTTGATGAAGTTGAACATGATGTGGTGTCTCTTGAGATATCAGGTATTGTTTTGGGAAGTCCTTACTTTATGTTAGGGAAGAAATATTTCACTGCCACGAGAATAAGTATCAATTTTTTAAAAATGGAGTTGAGTACATAGTTAGAGTGCATCAGAAGAAGACAAGTTTGTATCTTATACATGCAGGAGAAATTAAGAGGATAGTGAATGCAAGTCATAATTTGACATTGTTAATGATAAAACAAAGAGATGTTTTGAATAAAACCTTTAAAAATGATGCACCGAATTAACACGTTTATTTCATTAAAGTTGTTTATGCTTGTAATGATATGTTTCAGGACTCTAATAGGTTACCTTTGAAAGGAGGTGAATAAGATGTAAAACATTTGCAGCAGTCAACATCAGTGTTGAGTAGTGTTGGAAACAAGATGTTGGTGTAAGAGAGTACAAAGGTCAAAGAGAAACTGACAAAGTAGTTTGACAAAGAAGGCATGGATTCCATAAGTGCTTTTTTTTGGTTTCCAAAGGGTACATGGCAGTAGTGAAGATACTTGTTCAAGATTTGACTCAAGTACAAAGAAAGATTAGTTAAGAATCACCATGATGACAGTGTGCAAGGTGAGACAGTTTTTAAGTTTACTTTGATTAATGTATGAGGTAGGAACAAGATGTTTTCTGTAAGAAAAACTTGTTGCTCTAAAAATTCATGGAAATTGCAGCATGACAGTGTCAACGATAGGAAGAGAAGGTCGCAAGAATCAAGGAAAAAGTTAAGTTTTGTGAAAAGCTCAGTTTGATGAAAATGGGAAAATTTCAGTGGATAGAGATTGGAAGGGTGAGGGAACAGTAACCTCATCCACATGATCAGTAATCAGAGAGATTTTGGGGTATTGGGGAGGAATGATGCACTGAGTGTAAAATCTCAAAAATTAAAGTGCTTAGAATTTACTGGAAACTGAATGACAAAAAAGAGCTCGTCACCAGGAATTCGACACAATTCGTTTCGTCGAAAATGGAGTCAAGATGAAGAAGATAGAGCATGTTGTTAGTTTTTCTAAACAACTAAATTTTTTGTAGAAGTGACAGGTTGGTGACATGGCAGCCTAGTCAAAAAATTTAAAAAATATTCTAGGAACATTCTTCAGTTTTGCCCAATGACACTGTGACAAGTGTCACTGTAGGATTCACCAGTTTGGTTTGAAGGTGAAATTTTTTTATGTGTTGTTCCTATGGTTGAATTCAATTTTTTTTTTCTTTTATATTAGGGTTGGGGACAACCCAACCAGAGGCTGACACGTGGTGTAGTCAGGGGCCGCCACGTGCCCCCTCTGGTGAACCCAGGTTTGGATCATGGTCAAATTATGGTTTAACTCTTAAATTATAACATATGGTCGAATTGCATTTTTTTATATAGAATTCAGTTGGCATATACATTTTTCAAATTCGAATTTTAATTTATATGGTGGCACATTTTAAATATTTCAAAGGTTTGACATAGCCATTACCAAAGCATGGTTTATGGTGTAAACTTTTTAACACAGACTCGGCGGAGCTTGGGGCTCAACCCCACGACCTCCCCCACACCATGAGTGCTCTATGCCAATACACCACAGGGTTTAAACTTAACCATATATGCCCTCCACTTATATTTTAAGTCAAGTGGTTGAAGCAGCGGGGGTTTGGAGGGGGCCAACCCCCTTCCCATGAGACCAAGTCACAAGACCACTGGCGAGAAGAGTTTCCATGAGCACGGATTAAAGTTTCATAAGCGGGTTTAATTAAACCCTAAACCTTAGATTATGCATTAATACATTTTTAAACTCAGATTAGTGTTAAACTACGCTTTATGTGCTAATCCATACTGATCCATTTTAAGCTGCACTTTATATTATTTAAGTCATAGTTTAATTTGGTGGAATTTTCAGCGGAACCACCATTTTAGGAGCTGCCCCCAAATTTGGCGGCCCTAACTGGAGTCTTCTCTAGTTTTGGAGGCAGTTTACTAGGCAAATGTGTTTTGGCCATATCTTTGGAAAAATTCGACCAAATTGAGAAAAAGAAGAGTCATTTCTGATATATTTTGACATTCTAGACTCATTGAAGCAGGTTTCAAGAGATGTAGGTGAATGTAAACACCATTTTATGCACATTTGAGCTAATACAGAGGCCCAAGACATAGAAGCTGGACCAAGGAGATGTAGCCCAAGAGGGGTGAACTTCTTCATCAAAACACTGTGTTGATGGTTCAATTGTGATCGTTTGTTGTGCTTTTTATTGATGTTGTTCAAAATTTGTTTTTCATGCTTTATGCTCTTGAATTTAACTTATAAAACTCAACTCATTTACCTGTTTGACACTCTTAAACACCAAGTAAACCTATGCACATAAAGCATAAGATCAACAAATTAATTTTAAATATGAAGATGAAATTAGCACAACAAAACTAACATTCAAATTCAGATCATATGTGATGTTGGATCGTCCTCTTCCAAAGGAAGATTTAAAAGTCTATGAGGCCATTAGATATTTTTTTCGGCCATGGTGAATATATGCTTATTGAAATATTAATCAATTAAGACACCCCTATCGCGAACTACAACCTAGAACAAAAAACACACACAAAAAAATATAGGATTCAAATACACAAACTAAGAGAGAGAGAAAGTGATCTTCTTATTTCCATAGCTGGGTTGATGAGGCCCCAAGTCAACAATGAAGATGTGGTTTGGATAGTTTTATTGGAAACTTACTTAAATTTCCTTTTATACTTTGGCACAAGTACCTTATTAGTCACAGGGTACCCACTAGGAGGTTCAAGTGAGTTTGACCAAAGTTTTCCCCAGGTACAACAAAGACATCCCCCTCACCATCACTCGTGTAAGAGACCTAATATTATGGCCACTATATCTACCACAGAAAACAACTGACCTAGAGAGTATTTAGTCAAATCCACATGCATGGGAAAGGAAACTAAACCTGAAACCCCCTAGGAGATTGCTAAAAGTGATCCATACTCCTCCCAAGGGAGTCCCCAACCAATATGTATAGATTGCACCACCTAGACCAATGAAGCAGGGTAGATCACTCTGTTGGTCGTAATGTGACCTCATGATTGACCCTAAAAGGGGATTCCTAAGAAATGTTCCACTGCAAATGGATTTTCCCTCCCTACCGTAGGATGCTAATTTTTTTGGGGGGTCTTGGAGAGTTTAAATCTTTCCTCTATTGCAAGACCCTAACCTAAGCTAGTGTAGGTGTGTTAATAGTGAAAATTAAGAAAAATATCAAATTTATTTTATTAAGCATTAATCTTATGCCCATTATTTACTCGAAAGGAAGCAACATGCAAATGATATGGTGGGAAGAGACTCAAGATAGAACCATAATGCAAGCTATATGGGAGTGCAAACTTTCCATTTTGTTCAATCAAATCTAGCTACAGAAGGGAAGAAACTTTTCAAATGAAAGCAACAACCTCATATAGTCTCAATTTACAGGCTCTAGAATTCACTAAATTTATAGAACAAACTGACCCAAAAAACAACCGAAGAAAACACTTAAAAGGAGCTTAAAGAGAAACCAAGCAAGAACACTAAGCACTCAAAAGCTCAAACTTGGATTTGCAAACAAAAATAAAACACTTAAAAGGAGCTTGAAGAGAAACCAAGCAAGAACACTAAGCACTCAAAAGCTCAAACTTGGATTTGCAAACAAAAATAAAACACTTACAAGGAGCTTAAAGAGAAACCAAGCAAGAACACTAAGCACTCAAAAGCTCAAACTTGGATTTGCAAACAAAAATATCACCCAAAAGAAATCTATCAAAAATTGATAAACATAAAAGGAAGTGCGAAGAAAGTTGCAGGGCTATAGTTCAATGAGGGAAAAAAAGAAAGAAACAACAATGATCTACAATGGTAAAAAAACCAAACCCTAATTCAAGGCTAAGATGAGTGAAGAAAGGAAATGAAAGAGAACTCTTCAATTTTGTTTAAATGAATAGATTCAAAATTCTCAACTAGACCTATCATATATTTATTTGGATAACCACAACAAGAAAAAGACAAAAATTCCACTGATAGATAGAAAAAACAAGCAAAACAACTTCAATGGAAACCCTAAAATTGGAAAATTGATTAGATCTAACTCAATAAAATTGTTCTGATGAAGATCTGAGATAGATATGAATTGATACACTCAGAATAAACACATATTTGAAAAATGAAAACGAGATATGAGGGAAAATCCCCCAAAAAGCTCAAATTATAGAGATTGATAAATGTTAATAGTGAGCAACGAGCATTAGTGATGCTTATTAATAATGGCGAACCAGTGTCAGTGACATTGACTAACAATGACCAACTATCATTAGTGTTGTCTAACGCATTATAAGGAACTCAAACCTCGTGTCAATTGAATAATAAAACTTTAAAACTCAAAATCAAGCGAGATATTATCAAATCTGAACCCAATAGGACTAACATAGATGAAAATCAAGTTGTGAATCAATAGAGAAGACTTAGGAAGCAACAAAAAAAACCAAAATAACAAACAGAGAGGATTTTGGAAATAATAGGGTAGACTCCCCATTGGATTTTCCAATTATGTTGTAACTTAAATTACACAGTCACAAGGAGTTATTTCTCTGTGATCCTTTCCAGAGTGGGTAGGTCATACCTCTTAGACAAAGATGCATGAGCTAGTTGGAGTAGCCAACTTGAAGGTCACGAGATCTTATAGCTCCCAGATAGCAAACTGAATATATGCACAAAGAAAATCAACAAAACTACCCAAAAATCTTCTTGCAAAATTATGTCAGCATAGCCATAATCATTGATAATCAATGAACAACATATCAACATCAAAGAACATATCTCCTAGCTCCCAGATAGCGAAATGATTATATGCACAAAGAAAACCAACAAAACTACCCAAAAATCTTGTTGCAAAATTATGTCAGCATAACAATAATCATTGATAATCCTTGAACAACATAAATATCAAGATCACATACAAATAAATGATATAACTCAATGAAATAAGAGCCTCCTCTCCATCTTGCAACCTCGTCTCAACTTCCTTATAAATGATATACCTTAATGAAATAAGAGTCCCCTCTCCATCTTGCAACATGGTCTCAACTTCTAAGAAGAATAGCCTCAGAAATCAACAAAGCTCTCGTGCTATAATATACTATCTAGATCCAACTTTGCACATGACATGACTAGTATATATAGGCATTTTTTCCTCTCTCGGAGAATGCATTTGGATGCTTAGGGGAAAGAGAAGTTAGGAAAATTTTATGATATTTTACCCCTATTCAACTCATAACCAAATCATTCAAGTTGATATCCTCAAGTATGAGCAACACTAGAAGGTTCAAAGCTGACAATGGTTGTAAAAGGAAAACATAGATCCATGACTCGAGTTATACACTGTGAATTGGAAGAGTAACACAAAATGTACACGACTAACTAGCTTCATCATGAATTAGAAGAATAACACAAAATGTACACGGCTAACTAACTTCACCAGTATAAAAAGGTCAAAGTCAAGAATAGAAACTATGCATCAAGATAAACCATACAAAAGCTCATACAAAAGCTCGTACAACTCTCTCAATGTGGATAAATTAATCTCATAACATATGACCTAGATACTTATGCAATAAATAAGAAGAAAGTGATGTGATTCCTAATATAACCCATCTTATTATTAAGACACACATAGGAAAGTGATGTGATTCCTAATATAGCCCATCTTCTTATTATGACACGCATATTGCAAAATGAATAGACTAAAGTAAAAGAGGGAATGAAAACTGAAGGGAAAAAAAGTATTTATTACCAAAAATTCCCAATAAAATAATATGGATTGTAACTTTCATATCATTATATAATAATCTATAATTTTATGTTCTTTATACTATTTCATGTTATTATTAAATTCCCAAATTTATGTCATACAAATTTTGAGGTCTATGATCTAAGTATAAGTAGAAGGTTAAATCAAGGTAAGTATAAAGGTTGAGAATTACTCGGAACTACGTGATCTCACATTAATTGGAAGGTTCCCACGTGGCAATATATCATCATTCCTATACAATGAAGTTTCAATAATTGTGGTCGTACTGCTAAGTGGATATGATTTATTTTTGAAGTTACAAATACGATATAATTAAATACGATCCCGTAATTTTTTATAAAATTTCGAGTCGGTCACAACATTATTTCATTTTGAATGCACGGGGATCTCATTATAATCATTATTTTGGTTCCGCTGAAATAGATTTTAATTCAAATCCAATAAATTTTTTATAAAATTTCTGGTCGCAACAGTAGATCATTTTTAATGCACCGGGCTCTCATTATAATGATTTTAGTTTTGCTAAAATAGAGTTATTAATTCTAAAATTTATACAATCTAGCAAAGACGGTTAGTTATGGTACACATTATTTGTTTAACGTCCAACTCTCATGGAATTGTATTTTTTTTGAAATTTCTTTTTTAGGGTTTGCTGAGTGGTGTGAGTTTTCACATGATTACAGGTTTAATCTTTGACCTGAAAAACCACTCTTTAAGGGTATTTAAGTTGTCAAAATTATCTGAGAATTACATCTAATTTGGGACATACCAACTCTTAACATGGTTGGATATTCCCCATAGAATTTTAACCTTTGACTTGAGAAACCACTATCCGAGGACATTTAAGTTGTCAAAATCACATAAGAATTAAACCCAACTTGGGCCACACCAACCCTTAACATGGCTGGATATTCCCCATAGAATTTTGAACTGTGACCTTCACATCATGGAGTGTCTTAACAGTGCAACGCACCACCAATATTTCATAACCATTGTTAAATAAATTTGGTATTAGATCATGACAATATTAGGTAAGATGGAAGAACACATACACCAAATAAGTAATTAAGGTGCCAAAGACTATCACCAACATTTCTATTGAAAAGTAAAGGCGGAAAAGGACTCTAGTCACTTTAACTTTGAGAAGGTGATGTGAAATAAGTAGTTGATTTGATTGGTTAAATTGAATAGATCTTGTGGAAGCTAATCATAAAGGATCTATTCAAATTTCTTGTAGAATGCCTTAGTGTTAATTGTCCATATAACCAAACATTGCATGATTTATCAACAAACTTTGCTATCGATGACTATGTCTCTTAATATAACCTCAGCGAACACTAAATCCAAAGTTATATATATATATATATATATATATATATATATATATATATACATACATATATATATATACATACATATACATACATACATACATATACATACACATACATACATACAAATATATATATACATACATATACATACATACATATATATACATACATACATATACATACATACATATATATACATACATATATATATATATATATATATATATATATATATATATATATATATACATATACATATATACATATATACATATACATATACATATACATATATATCACAATTAATTACTCTTAAAATGGAATTAGAGTATGGTAATCTTATATTGTAACATAAATTATTATTAATGAATATATTTAAAATCCACTACCTAGAACTCAAAGTGCCATAACATATGATATGATGGAAATTTGCACTTAACTTGAGTAGAAAATACAATCCAGGTCAATACAAAGAAAATCATTCCACAAATTGAATTATTAAATAAAAGAATTCAAACAAGTGGTTAGGTGATTGTTTATATATATATATATAATTTTTTTTCTAAACTTCATAATACAAGCCTCACACATTATGTCACTGAAACATATACTTTCTCTCTCCTGGGGTAGGGCGCACCAACGTGGATTCAAATAAATAATTTAATTTAATAACTACACTAAACAAACTCTTTGTTTGAGTTTTGATAGAACATCGTTAGTCTGCAAATTTCCTCATGATTAAAGTGACCAGTTGTATCCATATTATTCACTATATTTTGAGCCCCAAGGGCTAGCTCAAATGGTCAAGTTCCTATCATTAAAGAACCTCGCTATTGAGAGGTCACGGGTTCAATTCTCCTCAACACTCTCAAAATTATACTTCGTTAATGAGCTAGAGGGAAGTGATCTTTTCGGGTGAATCTTCCTGTAGCGGTCGAGTTAAATTTCCTCGACACTCATGGTTAGGATTTGCTAATGGGCTGGGGGGAAGTGATATCTTCAGTTTGACCTGCCTATAGTAGTCATGGGTCTCCAAATTCCATGAACCACATAAAAAAAAATTACTCAGTAAATTTTGCATAGAAAGCCCTCATAATCAACATTATCCCACTATTATCCCACTGAGATATAACAATAAGGAAATAATTAGATTTTCTTGAGCTCATCTTCCTTTTGAGTATACCTCCAATCATAATTGATTCCTATGTTGAAGCCAAGCTACCCCAAACTTTGTAAGCACCAACTTAAATGATAATTTTCATGAAAAGAAGTGTGAGAACAATTTAAAATGAATTGAGACTCTAAGTCTTCATTGATTGTGGAAAATATCACATCTATATCCCAAGCCAAATCAATGACATTTAGTTTTTTGTGAACAAGGTTGTGTAATAAGATCATTGTGTGGCATAGGGAAGTTCTTAGGAAAAGGTATTACCTTAGGAAAAAATCCTAAACTTAAAATAAGTTGGAGATTTGAATGGATCTTCTTACCATGGTGTAAAACCATAAGATTGGCACACACTTAGATAACAATGGAGAATGAAGAAGGGGCACCTTCATCCTTTGGACCAATAAGCAACTTCTCTCTAGCACTTCAGATGTAGAGGTACATGAGAGACATAGCTATAAAAACCACTGATGTTGAGCTTCCAAAAAGGGCCAATTGTAGGGCTTCTTATTTTCCATAAGAGAATTCCTCCTCCTCAGATGGTTTGAGCCACTAGGTGATGTTATTACTACATATCAGGTTCAACAAGAGTCCAAAATATTCAAGACAACAATGCAAACTGATGATGTTATTGAGAAAAAGGTTAGGGCTTATAATTTCTTGGAGTCATTCACTATAAATCAAGGTGGGGAGTTGGTTGATATAGTTCCCACTACGAGCAAGCTTCATACAACCTCCTATTGATCAATTTGTAGAGGGACCTATATAAATTAGACTTTGAAGTACACGTTGAGAACAATAATTATGGGAAAAAGGTGGGTGGATCTAAAATGAAATGAACATGAATTGAAATAGTATTACAACTAGCAGTAGCATGCTATTAATTGGAAGATCGAGGATATCTCCTCTTGGCATCAACCATATTCTCTCTCTTAGTAATGAGGGATGAGTAGGACCATTCATAGGTGGCATTAATTAGTTGCATTGGCCTCATTCTATTCCCTATAATTTCATGGATATATTGGCCATATTTTTTGGCCTACCTACATGACTAGCAATGAAGATATTGATTTAAGTACCCTCCTTTTCACATCTCTATGGGCTATATTGTTGGGCCTACTTACATGACTAGTAGTGAAGATCTTTATTTAAGTACCTTCATTCTCGCATTTATAGATAGGAAATTATTTTGTCAACAACAAAATTCTTCTTCATAAAGGAGAAATATCTTTAGGTGAGGGAGTAGCTTAACTTGAACAATATGGGTAGTGGTAGGAAAAGTATAGTAATAATTGTTTGTTTGAAAAAACGAGCTTCAGTATCTCTATTTTGTGAACATCTCCTCGCTCAACCATTAATGTGGGAATGTGTTTTCCCTTCTTTCTTATACAAATATGGAATGAGACAATACTTTTTTTTAGAAATGTAAGATCTTTTCATTAATCCCTTTTCATATTTTATTTTATGAGGGCACTAAGGAATGGCTTGAAGCTGTGAAAAAGATGAAACCACAAGCAATAGTTTCAACCACATGGCTGAAATTCTAGGTGCCTATTATATAGATCCAAATCAAGAAGTATAAGGCAAGATAAATCCTACTACTATTATTATGGATTACTATATCCTAACTATTCTGAGAGCTAGGCCAATCACAAATTCAACACTAACTAATAACCAACTTATTCCCCAACGAATTAGAATAATAGAGGAATGAAAACACAAATGATTTGGGTTAAATATAAAAAAAACATAAGAAATATATCGATAGGGTCAACTCATGTTACTTGAGTCAGAAGAAAATTGAACAAAAGTTAAAGGTTCACTTCAATTTATGGACATAATTTAAATTAAGTGAGGTGCCCATGTTCAATGTGTGAACCCAACTCTGATACCAAGTGTAGGGACCATTCCTATGTATGCCACACGCACACACACAGACACACACATATGAATACCAATAAGCCCAAAAAAAATACATGACAATAGTATAAAAATTATGCAAGATGCCATGTTCACATTTTTACTAGCAACTACATTGTGTATTCCAAGTTACTAAATTACAAGGTAATAAGGAGTGGGAGGATTGATTTAAAATTAGAGATCCATTGAAAAATGATGACACACATAAGAATTATACAATAATTCAAGGCACGTATATTAATAGTAAATAACTTTACAAATATAAATCATTTCAATAACTTTTTTATTGTGATAATTTATTACAACAAACAACCATATAGGAGAAATTTTATAAAACCAATAATATTGTGCACCAAAGGGAAATGTAGTCTCAATCTCAGATTCGCGGATCATTGTGCTTGATTGATGTAGTCCTTGTACACATGTTGATATTTTTGCATCCTGAAAAAATTTTGTCAACTCACCAGTGGACCTCCCAACCTACTTGTTGGGTATTATTCTTCCCCATGAACCCCTGAGTTCAAATGATGTTATGCAATAGAGGAAGAGCACTAGCAAGTGGAGGAGAGCACTCTAGCTCATGATTTCCCACTCCAATAGCCTCCACTTCACCAAATTCACTATAAAACTTGGCAGTCACTCTCAAAATTCCATTGCGAAAGCCATCCAATAGTAGGGAAGAAAGAGCCATTTCTCTCATAGCCATCTCCTTCTTTTATAGGATAATTCATAGATGACATTTGTCACTTAATGAAAAATAATTTATTTTTATTAATCCAATAATTGGATTATTTAGCTATCCATGTGTCAGCATCTCATGACAGCTCTCCTAAAATTATTTTCTCAATTCTTTAGTAAAAAGAATATTCTCCCTCACCCTAATATGATTCCCTATTTCTTCTCCTAGTTGTCCCTTGATCCCCATTTTATACTCCTAATTTTATGTTTATTAGTGAATTCAACTGGTACGTCTCAAATGTTGTTCCCCAACTACACCCTAGTTTATCTCAAGTTGAAATATTGGATGGGGATCTTTGTGTTGTGCTCTTGTCATATGGAGGTTCTCTCATGAAACTAAATTTATCTAATTGTAAATTATTACTTTTTAATTTCATACACCACCCTCTTTTTTAAATGAGGTTAAAATATCATTCGGTTAATAATTCTAATTAAAATCTATGTCCCCTTCCCCTTTTTTATTAGAGCACATACATAGTTTTGGAGATATTTTAATACCCATTATATATTTAAGACTTTCCAATGAGAGGAGGGAAGGGTTAATCATCTGGGCCAAGTTTTGGTCATTCTTCCCATTCTCCCTTTTCTAAAGGTTTACTCTTGAATTTGTTAATTTTATTATAAAATAGCACTTCCAACATTATGTGAGTTAGTTCTCATCATTGCTTGATCACCAACCCTTAATTATCTGGTTTTTTCTTATTGATTCCAAGGGTGCCAAGTTAGTAGTACCCTTTAAGAAATCTCCTTTTAAGCTTCAAGGGTTCCACGCCACTTTCCCTTTACGCATCTTGTGACTATAAGGGGAAAAATTGGGTGCGGCAATAATGACTGCTATCATATCCTATGCCGCCCTCTATAGTGAGACCAATGGTGCTAGGGATCAAGGAATGTACCTTGATATGCCCCCCAATAAATCCTCATGAATGATCTAATTTTGGGTCCACCCTCACAACATCATGAGTATCAAGGTGAAGGTATCCCAATGCCTTCCAACCCTAGTCATGATGGGAGTGCTAGTAGGTAGAATCAAGGATGTTGTCCCACCCCTCCCATGAAGTTCCATCTGTCCTGTATAAAACCATCACTATTGTGACTTGTTTTTCCATGAAACTAACCTAGGCCTACAAATACTATTATACCATTAGTATTCATAGCAGAATATTAACTTGAACTTTAAATTTTAATGTCAATAATATGCAATTGATCGAACTACAAGTCATTGGTTTATCAAATGTAGATGTATCTAGGTGGTCTCCTACCACACTCAATGTCCTAGAGATGAGCCACACTTGTTGGATCTAACATTGACCCAAATAACACAGTGTGATGGATTTGGATGAATCAAATATAAATTTGTTCATAATGTTAGTCATTGATGTAATTCCACATGTTAAATTGTCATCGTGACATAATAATCAATGTAATTGCTAACTGTAAGAAACAATTTATTCCTTAGAATATGTAAGAAAGAAAACATAATGAATTCATCAACATGATTACACATAGTCATCAAACAGGTCCACCATAGCCATCGTCATCATAACATCAAACTGGTACATCACAATTATTATCACATCCACCAATAATAAAATTAAACTAATTGAATCCCCGTCCTGAGGTCCTCAAATAATAATGTCTAAACATTAAGTCTATATTAAATCTAATATAATATCAAATTTAGTCAACCAAAGCGAGACACTAAAATATCGAACTATATGGAGGAACACTATTGGTCATACACCATACAAACTTCTATATCGAAAGAAAGTTTTCCTTCCCATCAAGTTTTAAATAAATATCTAAAGAATAATAACAAGATTTGGACTAGATATTTCAGAGGCACAAAACAAACGCTAGCTCAGCTTAATTATTTGGATGAAATTTGAAAAGATGCAATCCAAAGAGCTAATGTCATCTAGAAACAAAGAAAAAAATGGCATGAAAATTTTATCAATTTAAATAAATTCAAACTAGGTGATTGGGCCCTCTTATTTGATTCTAAATTTAAGGATTTTAAAGGAAAGTTCCAAACACATTGGTTAGGTCCATATGAAATAGAGATAGTCTATAATAATGGATAAGGTGTGTGTCTATTTTCTTCTTAATTGAAATAGATTAAAAATTTAACATAAGCCTGATCCAGGTTTTATGAAGGAAAGAATTGAAATAAAAATATAAACAAGAACACATAGATACAACGAAAAAAACATTTTGATTCATTAATAACAAAGTACTGAAAATTGTTTACATTCAGAATGGAAATAAACTAGCTCAGGTGATGGTAGCTTATCTCTAAGAAGAGATGTGGTGGCTACATGCCTTATGAACTATTTTACAATGAGGCTTAGAGGCCTATTTATTACTAAGAAACAATGGAAAATACTAAACATCCAAAAACCTAACCCTAGGAAATGAAGTGCCAATAGTCTATAGAAATTATACAACATGCATGTATATCTTGGATTCACTCGATCCAACAATGTACTAAAGTTAAATACTGAATCACTTTTACAATTTTTTTTTTTTGCGGAATTAAAAACACAATCACATGAACATGAACATGAAGAAATATCAATCACACACAACACAGATAATTTCCTGGGGAAATCTTACAACTAGAAAGCTTACAACTAAAAACCCCACTATCTTCTATTATATATTATGCCTGGATCATGAAACAATTAAATACAAAACTCTTCTCACAAGAGCCCTCTATTGCTCAGTTAATTGTCTCACACTGCCATATGCAAAATTGACCAACACATAGCCAATTATTAGCCTCCAGACAACCTGCCTTTCTTGCGCAATCCCTGATGGTAAAGGTCCCTAAAATATACAAATTCTTGCCTACCTTGAATGCACAAGTATCATGGGCACTCCAATGGGTATTTGGTTGCAAGTGTGCAAGCCAATAATCCTACAATTGATAGTCAACTTCCCTTTAACCTAGAACTCAACTGGGTCTCCACTGGATTTGACATGCATGCAACTAATAATAGTAAATCCTCAGTTGCATGTGAGATCACTGATTGTGAATTAATTAGTATTTAATTTAATGGATCTCTCACTAGTGTATCTTTAGTTGCAATTAGCACAACTGAGTTTAACTGAATTAACTGAGTTAAACTGATTTACAACTTGCACCAACTCATGCACCACTTCACTTTGAATTCTGTTACAACTAGAATTACTCTGTATGCCTCACCAACAACCTCTAACTTGAAATACACTAGCTAACTGAATTTATCACTTTCAGTTAACTCATTCAAGTCCAAATTGAGAATAGATTATAGTTTAATGTCCATCTTAATTAAGGGATAACCAAAATAGACATGCACCCAAAAATAACACTGTGGGCCCCACCCTAGTCTGGGTGCTTAATGAACTAATCATGGGTGTTGAATCTTCTTGTTGAATCTCAACATATTCTGTGGGCCCTGTTGGGGTAAATTGGTACATCAACTTCCTAGGGTCGTAACTTTGGCATAAGATCTTCGTTTGATGCGTACGATACCTCATGAGAAAGATTTATCCGAGGAATAAAACTTTTGACTGCAAACCCTTATTAAATATTTTCCCATTTAAAAAAAAAAACACTGTTTCGGGCCTCAAAACAACTTCAGAAGTTCATGAGCCGAAAAAATGCCAAAAATAGTGAATTGTGCTACAATTAAGGAAACTAAAAGAAAAAATGGTGGAGTCCAAGTGGAATAAGTGGGTAGCTAGAAATATCCAATTGGATTAGTCCTCTCCCATTAGGAGGAAATGGTCCCCATTGCATTTAGTGCCTCCATGATATTGGGAAAATTTTGCTGAACTTGGTCCGTGGTGAGTTGCTTGCCTTGGTGCAGGATTTGGCCAGCTTTGCAAATCCACTACAGTTGGATATTCTACTAGAGAGTGTTCTTTATCTGTGTGTGCATGATCCAATTAGTTGTGGTTTATTCCATGTAGTTTTGTTTTAGCTCTAATGGTGTTTTTTGTTCTGCAATGTCTAATGTATCCACTAATGGTGGAAATTTTGGTTGAAGGCAGTCCACATTGAATACTCGATGCAGGCCTAGGAATGGGGGAATGCTAAGCTCAAAATAATTGTATCCCACAACCTTGGTAATGGTGTAATACCCATATAAAGGTTGTCTAAGCTTCTGATGGGCTCCAGTAAGGCGTTATTTCTGCAAATGCAACCAAAATTTGTCACCCACATGAAACTTGTGTGGCACCCAATGTTAATCGTCCCACTGCTTGTAATTTGCATTGGAGTTATCGAAGATGTCATGCACTTGCTAGAGGATTGGTTGGATGCATTCAATAAAAAATGTTTCTTTATTAGCCTCATACTATACATGTGTGGATTCTATTTGTATAATCACTTAAGGCATGACAACATCAGTTATACATGATGGTTGAAAACCTAGGCCCACTTGAAAAGGACTAAGACCAATCGAGCTATGGAGAGCTCTGTTATAAATGTGTTGCGCACAAGGAAGGCACTCATCATAGGTTTTTGGATGCTTGGATTTGTACATGTGTATTATGTGAAATATCATCTTGTTGAAAACCTTTGTATGTCCACCAGTTTGGTGATGGAATGTATTTTGAATTGGTGATCTTAGTGTCCAATAAAATTTAGAGGCTCAACCATAATGTTCTCAGGAATCTATTATCTTGGAACATGCTATCCTGATATGATATAATGTTATGTGGGATTCAAAAAAGTACCCATACTCATTTAGAGAGAGATCGACAATGTCCTCTCATGTGATACTGTTCTTGCAAGCCGCTAATATAGCCATCTTAGAAAATCTATCCATGGACACAAATACACAATCATTACCATGCTTGGTAGAAGGGAGGCCCAACAGATATTCCATGTATATGGATTCCTAGGATTGGCTAGGATTAGGAAGAGGAGTTTACATGCCTTTCTTCTTGATGGTTGGATTGGCGATGACACAAGAAGTGTAGGATATGGTATATTTTCTAACGTCTTGGCAGAGTTTTGGCCAATAAAAATACTTTTGTAGTATGACTACCATTTTATCCACACCAAATTGTCCCTTAACCCGACTATAGTGTTCCTCCAAAATAATATTGGCATGCTCACTTTAAGTAACAAAAAGGTGGCGCACATAGCATAATAATGCATAATGGAGGTGGAAATATGGAACTTGCTTGCCATCCACTAGCATCTAGTATGTGGTGGAGAACTCTAGATCATTTTTGTACAATTGCGGCCATCCAGAGGTATTGTGGCCACAAGAGTTGAGAAC
The DNA here is from genome assembly GCA_034641835.2 of Pinus albicaulis. NCBI lineage: Eukaryota > Viridiplantae > Streptophyta > Pinopsida > Pinales > Pinaceae > Pinus > Pinus albicaulis. Next base: position 760,250,149 of record CM076578.1, on the reverse strand, counting down.
AATAGTCAAGTGCTACAACTAGGGGCCAACTGAGGCAGTTTGCAACATGATTGGTCTTGCCCTTATTGAATTTAATGCTCAAGTGGAAGTGTTGCAGATTTGTATACCACTTCTAATGATGGTAGTTCTGCAACTTCCCTTGTGTTTGGATAAACTGAAGAGGTTGATTATCTTGTTGGATGACCATCTCCTTCCCTAGAATGTAATGTTTCCATTGTCGGCACACTTAATTATGGAATACATCTCTTTATCATAGACAGGGTATTTTCGAATTGTATCAGAAAATGTTTCACTGTGATAGGCAACCGGATGCCCCTGTTGGGTGAGAACTGCACCAATAACATATTTGGAGGCATTTGTATTAATTTCAAATGGTTGTTACAGCTCTAGAAATCTGAGTATATGTGCAGAGTAGAGGAGGTGATTCAAATCAAAGAATTTATTATATTGGGACTCAAACCAGAAAAAAATTACTTTTGCTCCGCCCTTGGTAACCCGACTTAGAGGCCAAGTGATATAAGAGAACTCCAACATGAACATTCGATAAAAATTGGCAAGGCCCAAACAATTGTGAAGCTTTGTTAGAGTGGTATGGGTTGGCTAATACCAAATTACTTGGAGCTTAGCCAGATCCACATGCATGCCTTGCTCATCAATGATGTAGCCCAGATATTGGACCTATTCCATGCCAAATGTGCATTTCTCGAAGTTGGCACATTGTTTATGATACTGTGGGGTTTTAAGGATATCTCGAATGTGTTTTAGGTGTTCTCCCCAACTCTTGTTGAAGATGATGATGTCATCCAGATATACAACCATGAACAAGTTGGTGAAGGGATGCAATATGTCATCCATTAACCTCATAAAATTTTTAGGGGAATTTGTGAACCAGAAAGGTATGACCAATCACTCGAAAAAGTCCCTCCTTGGATTTGGAGGCGGTCTTCCATACATATGTGGGTTCTATTAGCACTTGGTGATATCTAGACTTGAAGCAGATCTTGTTGAAATACTTTTCCCCTTTAAGTTGGTTAAGAAGGTCATCAATACGCAAGATTGGATACCTGTTCTTGACAGAGATTTTTTTTAGTGCTCGATAATCAATGCAAAGTATCCAAGTTCCATCTTTCTTCTATAAAAGTATAATTGGGCTCCCATAGGGTGAGGAACTTGGTCGGATGTGCCATTTTTGAAGCAAATATTGGATCTTCAACTTGATTTTTTCATTTTATAGAATGGAGTGGTAGTATATCAACTCATTAGGTAGAGGTGCTCAAGGAGTCAGATCGATAAAATGCTTGGTCTAACAGTATAAAGGTATAATTGTGGGTAAGGAGAATATGTCCCTGTATTCTTTAAGGACCTTATCCACCTGTTTTTGCTACATGGGGGAACATTTCGTAGGGGCTATGGATGTGGCCACTATCTTCCCCTTTATTTGAGAGTGAATCAGAAAGAAAACAAATTTCCTAGTCTGGGATATGATCTTACTACATTTCTTAGAAAATATCAAAGAGATGGTGATAGGTGGGTCTACCTACAATATCCTATATAAATTATTTCACTAAGTAATAATAACAGTGCGAGGATTGGACTCACACATAACATGATGCTTCCACAAGTGTGGTTGTCATAATAATACATCACAAAATTCAAGAGGAGAAACATCACATAATACCTCATTCGTGAAGGTCTTGATGTTGCAGGGAAGGCGACACTACTGGATAACACGAAGATCATGTACTTGGTGAAGCCACATGATGGTGTATGAATTTGGGTGTAGTGTGGTTGGTGATGGGCATCTAAATTAGACGTAAAATAAGGCCCATCTAACCTTTCTTAGACTCATCTACCTTCCTTATGCACATGAAAATATATATTAAATCTCTCCTTCTGCACTTAATAATGTTTTCTTATGCTTTAATATTTTCTTAGGAAGATTTAAAGGTAATTGCATATTTTTGCCTAATATTGGTTATTTTTGTATAATATTGTGAGAATATTGGGCAGATTATGTAGATTTGGAGAAGGAGATAATTTAGGGACTTTCTCCCTGCCATTGGAAGATCAATATCGAAGAATAAATTAGCACAATGTCAGGAAATTATGGAGAAATATTGGAGAAGTAATAGGAGGATTTTCCACCCTCCTTAACTCTCAAAGGTAGCCAAAGGATCCCAAGGATTCTCTCCAGCAATTCGAGTTCCAGAGGTAGCCAAGCAACTCAAAACCAATTTCACTCAAGCCATACTTCACTTGGATTCAAGTGGACTCATTACCTATTTTTTAGAGAGCTGTTGGTAGCTACTCGTGAGGATAAATAAAGCTAATCAAGAGTTAATGAGGGTCGATTCTATTCCATTCCGGTCCATCCATTCAATTATGGTCCATTCGATACAGTCCATTCCATTCCATCCATTTTCCATTCTATTAGGATTTTGTTGTTTAATACCTTTGGGATGTAATAAGATTTCATTTTAATGCAATGAGTATTCAAATGAATTTTCGTTGATCTAGTTCCAGAGAGCTGGGCTTATGGATTAGGGCCCAATCCATGTGCCTCAACTTCTCTTCTTGTTACCATTCTTTCCTTTTTGTTATTTAGCTAGTTTTATTTCTAATATTTTCATTGCTATTAGAGTTGCTGCTATAGATTTAATCCACTTATCTGCACTGCAGAATAGCTGATAAAATCTATAAAACTATGAGGAAATCTTCCCCTCTCATCTATTTCAATAGAATTTGAGCAGGGTTGACCTTCCCACAGGAAAAAAAATGCTTTCTGTTCACTATTTTTATCATGCCTTTTGTCTATTTTTCTGTGCATAAATCTGCAGCTTTGTTTGCAGGAATAAGAATCAAAAGTCCTAGAGAAGTTCATTACATCGTTCCGCTTCCCCTTCCAATTTATCCCCATCTCTTTGTTATGCTTATGAACCTTGTTGTTACAGCTTCATTTCACTCCTTTCTCTCTTCTTATCAGCTGTCACATCTTTTTTTTACATAAATATATTAAAAGTTTGACCCTCACCTTTACTCCTCAGTTCTCCCACTCCCATACTTCGCAAATCTCAAATCACATTTCTTATTTCATTCCCGTTAACACTTACCACTCATTTTCGCTGATTGCAATAATCGCTTTGTATCCTACCACATCGCAATCACAAATCGCAACATTTCCATTTTTCCGTTAGCACTTACTGCTCGTTTTCACCAATTGCGATAATCGCTTCATACCCTGCCACATTGCAATCACAAATTTCAATGTTTCCCTTTTTTCTTTAACACTTACCACTCCCACCTGTCGATTGCGATATTGCGATCATGCTCCATCGCTGGTCCCACTTCCATGCCATCCCTATCGCAATTGCATCTCGCAGATTTTACCTTTCCGCAAATGGCACTTCGCATTTCACTCCCGCTCCTGAACAACATTTCCACTATCCCTTTAATTTTGCGATATTGTGATTGTGATATTCATAAATTTTTCCTCCATCGCATCTCCGCCATCGCACTTTTCAATTCATTCCACTCCAAATCCATTTTCTGCGCTATAATAAGGTTTTATAAGGTTTAAACCCATATTTTCACTTCTAAACCTTGTTTCATGTGTGTAAGCCCTCCATTAGCCTCTTTAGCACTTTTTCCTCCGAACTGCAATCAACACTTTTTCAGTTAGAATTAAATCATAAATAGTTGCACGGTTAGAAGCATGGTAGATAGATCATGGGATAAGTAGAGTGTGTTTAGCCATTTGGCCAACTCAATGCAATTTAGTTTAGCTTCTTTTCTATCATTTCTTTTCTGCAATTTATTTTATTTTCCTTCCCATCATTTCTTTTCAGCAATATAATTTAGTTTCCTTCTGTCATTTCCTTTCTACAATTTAGTTTAGTTTCATTGAAGTGTGACAGACTTCACCGAGAACCCCTAGAAGTAGCACCCTTTCGTAAAGCAGAAGAGGATGACATGAACAAAATGCATCTGCTGTGTATATAACACTATCACCTCCAAGTTTGTACGAACCCAGGGTTGATAAAGTAAAGTAGGGAAACCCCTGGGAGTTGCAGCACCCTTGGTGCAATACCAGCACTCACCACTTGGTAGGCCCAACCACGTCATGAACTCTCCTAAAATGAGGTTATTTTGTCTTTTTTCAGTCGATAATGAACTACCACAGAGAACAATTAAACCACATCTATGAGTGGAAGAGACACTTCACTTCTTCTAGATCTTCAGGCTCAATATTTTAGACCTTGGTGGTGGAAGCATTGGTGTTGGGTTTTACGTCAATAATTTGTTTCCCCTTTTCATTCACCTTATTGGCATCTAACTGAGAATTAGATCATGCATTAGAATTTGAATCTTTCGCCACAACCACCAATGACTTCTTGGCATGACACTCATTTGTGTTGTGAGTGGGGATCTTTTGGAACTCACACCATTTTACCATGTCTTTCTTCATCTTCGTGGTGCCATTCTTTGCTTGGAGCTTCAATGGGTTGTCTTGGGTCTCTCCACCTTGGCTCTTTCATTTTTTCTATGGTCTAGGGGCACTCTTTCCTTTAGTTTGATTTGTAGATACAAAGTCATGCTTCTTTTGTTTAAATTTTTGTTCAATCTTGGTAGCATATCGATATGTTGCACCAAGTGAGGTGATGTCCACGAAATACATTTATTCTTGAACTTATTTGTGCATATAGTCATGGTACTTGAGTACCAGATATTGCTCAAAGTCTTTGATACCCAAATTTATGTGTAGAGTATGAAAATTATTTGTGAACTCTTGCACATCTTAGTCCCTATGCTGCTGTAGTGTGGTCCACTTTATGTAATTTTCCTCATAACTCCCCACAGGGTAATATTTTTCCTTGACTACATCTCAAAAAGAGTTCCAAGAGGGGGCAAATGTAAATAGACATGTTTCCTCGACCCTTTTCTCATAGTAAATTTTCCACTAGTCCTTGACATGGGGGGAAACTTTAAGCAATGAAAAAGTAATATTCTCCCTATCAAAGAAACTATGGAATGAAAAATAACCTTCCAACATATTCAAACGTTTATCTACAATATCTACATCTATTTGAACTTCGAAAATAGGGATATCAAAGTTCGCTTGTACCTTGAAGGGAGAGGGGTCTCTGAAGTGACTATTGGATGAAAATGTGTCACTAGTGGGAATCCATCGAAGGATCTAGGAAAATGTGTCCATCATCGCATTCCTTTGCTACTCAAGGGCTTCTTCGAGAAAAAAATTGATAGGATCTCCTTTTCCCTCATCTTTCTTTTCTTCCACCACGGGAGGCCATCGGTGTCAATAGGGATGGTCAAGAGTGGTGATACAATTCTCCCCTTTTACTAATTTAAATGTTGAAGAAGATTTTGAATAAATTAATCACTTGTTAGGGGCTAAATCTTCTTCAACATTTAAATTAGTAAAAGGGGAGAATTGTATCACCACTCTTGACTCAACTTATATATATATATATATATATATATATATATATATATATATATATATATATATATATATATATATATATATAAAGAGAGAGAGAAAGAGAGTAGTTATGAAAACAAGGATGTTGGCACATCTATACATGAATTCTAACTAAAAACCAATCTTTGTTAGATAGAAATCCCATTTTCTTTCTAAAAATATTTGAAAAGTTAATTTTTCATAATATATACAACATGAAATTTTTTATTTCCAACATCCAAGAAACAACATCAAATGGTGACAACAAATATAGAATGATATCTCAAGAATTCCTGGATAATTTACTTCAAAGTTGGAGAAGTTTTAGTCCACAACAAATTCTTATCATATTATAGACTTCTGTAGCTATGCAAAGTATTTATGACCACTGAAAATCCTTCAAAAATGATGAATAATATTTACAAATTTATTTTCATCATCTTCATCAACTATAAGGATCATTAAGTAGAAACAAATCAATTCCATGCAACAATATTAAAGGCTCTAGCATTAAGGTATCCAAAAAATTCTAGCAATTCTATTTTCAAAGCATGAAAACCAATCCCAGTTGGTCAATGGTGACATCAAGTAACATTTTAATTCTTTTTGTTTAAGAGACTATAAAGCTTTGAATGGATGGAAATATTTTATTTTTAGCGTAATCTCAAGAGGCATACACTTCAAAATTGTTCTTTTAATGATAACAATATGCCACCCATCACATATGATTCATTGTATTCATCAAAACTCGATCCTAATCGCATGATTAATTATCTTTCATCGAAACCGCGTGTGAGATGGATTTAATTTTCCATCATTACTTCTATTAATGACATTGAAATCAAGCTTGTATATACCTCAACCACATTTTTATCATATTCATTCCATCTATCGTTCATAATAATGGCATAATTTCAGAACTAGTACTTCTTGGACATTGAGGACGTCTCTTGTCGTAAGTTTTGAGCCAACATGGCATAATTTCTAATTATAATCTTGTCCAAAGTGTAGGAAGAGGTTCGAAAAATCATGTTGGTTAAAATTATTTGAGAAATTTCACGGATATGACATTGAGGTAACAAAGGATTTTTCGAGAGGCTTTGATGGAGTGGAAAAAAATATTGGAGATTTCCGATTGAAAGTAACAAAGTATTTCCTAGCTAAAGCTAATGAACTACCCAAGTGATAAAATTTCCACCGGTGTCATGAGACACACAATTTTTATCAATAAGAAAAAAATATTACATAAGGGGACATAGGAATAACATATATATAACTTCGCTAGGTTGATCTCAACACGCCATGTGTCGATAAAAATCAAGTATAATTACCATGACAAAATTGTGACAAGGCCTACCTATCACCTAGGTTGTAAATTAACTTTATTTATATAGAAAAAATAATTATCTAATTATCTAAAAAAAGCTTTAGGTTAAGGTGGTTAACATTGCCCACTTTAATCCTTAAGTTTATTTTTAAAAATGCTAATTCTTCTTTAAACTTGGTGAACTTTATTTTTCCTAATGGTTTAGTGAAAATATTTGAAATTTGACCTTTTGAATGAACAATATTCTTGCTTGTTGTTGTTGTTGATGAGATTCCTGATGAAGTGATACTTGGTGTCAACATGCTTTATTTTGTTATGAAGAACTAGATTCATGGGCATTTTGTTTTTTGATTGATTATCAATGAATAATGTAGTTTGTGATTGTTGAACAATAACAATATCCTGCAATATTTGGTGTAGCCAAACAATTTCACATGTTTCTTCCCAAGAAATGATGCATTATACTTTTTTTGAAGATTTTTCCACTATTTCCTATTTTTTACAACTCCAATAATTTTTTGTTGAGCCTATGTTCATTAAATAACCTAATGTTGATGTTCGGTCATCAATATCTCTTGCAAAATATGCATTTGAATATGCGAAAAGTGTAAATTTGTGATTCTTCTTGTAGAGAGGTAGAAAATATTTTGTTCCATGTATGTATCTGAGGACCCTTTTAGTTGCATTCCAATGGATTTCTCTAGGTTCCTACATAAATCTAGAAATATTACTTACTAAATATTACAAATATGAAAAAATGGTAGTAAATTAGATGAGACTTCCAATCAACTATCGATAGGTAGTACTATTTACCAATTACCCTTTCAAATTTTGAAAGTTTTAGATTTTGATCAATGAGAGTAAGAGAGGTTATGCAATCCACCGTGAAAAAATTCTTCAATAGTTTTGTAGCATACTTGGTTTGACTTAGGAAGATTTGATGATATTGTTGTGAAGCTTCCACTCCAAGATAGTAGCAAAGTGGCCCTAAATAGTTATTTAAAACACCTTATGAAGTTCCTATTTTACTTTCTTAATGTTGTATTCAAGGTTTCATGTGATGATTTAGTCATCAACATAAAGAACAACCTTATTCTAAAATATAGAGTATCATCAGATTCAGTAAGTTCAAAACCAACGTGCCTAAGATATTCATCCATTTTGGCATATTGTGCCCTAGGTGCCTATTTTAAGCCATGTAAAGCTTTGATAAGTTTACAAACTTTATTCTCCTTTCCTTGAAATTCAAATCCTATGGGTTGAGTCATGTAGATTTATTCTTTCAAATTGTCATTTCGAACGAAACTTTTCACATCCATTTGATGAAGTGTCCATCCATGTTGTGAAACCATATTTATAACCATTATAATTATATTCCATTTGTTGTTGGGGCAAATTTTGCTTCCTAGTCAAGTCAATTCCTTCCTTTTGAGTGAAGCCTTTAGCAACAAGTCATTACTTCATACTTTTGTATTTCACCATTTTCTTCATACTTAATGCAATATACCCATTTTCATCTTATGGGTTTTAAATTTGGTGGAAAATCTACAAGTTTCCATGTGCCATTTGCAATTAATGAGTCATTTTTATCCACCATTGTTTGCTTAAATTCTTTATGTTTGACCTATTTTGAATTTTTTTTTGGTTCAAAAGAGTCACGAGTGACTAAGGATAAATTGGATTGAGCATAACTTCTTGTTCTTGTTTTGTTTTGTTCATCTTCATGAACATAGTTTAATAATTGTATGAACCATTTTAGTATTGTATGTTACCTTTGTGGAGAAGTTACTTTAATAGCTTTATCCTATGTAGAAGGATATTCATCTAAAGAAGAATAAATGATATATCTCATGAATATTCATGCTAGGGGCTAATTATTCTCAGTCCAGTTTTATTTTCTTTGAGGAATTGATTTTTTTTCTTGATTTTACAAGTTACTGAGGTGGTTATTGAGTTCTTGTACTATTTGAATTTTAGTTTCATCAAAGACAACATTATAAATAATAATAATCTTCCCATTAGATAACAACTTGTATCCTTTCTTTTCATATGAATAGCCAAGAAGAATGCATTTCATGCTATGATTTTCTACCTTTGTCCTTTTTTCTTTTGGAACTAAGGCATATAAAGTGGATCCAAAAACTCAAGTTGATTCACTAAAGACTTAGTATCATACCAAGCTTCACATGGGGTGATACCATCTAAAGTTGAAAGGGGGGATAATTTCATTGGATAAACTGCTATATGAAATACTTCTATCCAATACTTTGTGGGTAACCCTTTTAAGTGCATCATAGATCTGGCCATTTCAAGTAGTGCGTGATTCATTATTCCTATGACTCCATTATGCAGTGGAGTATAAGAATTAGTAAATTTTATTCTTATTCGAGTCCTTTGGAAATGATTATTGAATTTGTTTGAACTTACTTCAAGCCCATTATCTATTATCAAAGTAACAATCTTCTCCTTTGTGGAATTTTTAACTAAGCATTGAAATTGTATGAATTTATCAAATACTTCTGATTTCTTCTCGAGAAAATACACCCAAGTAATTTTGTAAAAATAATTTATGAAAAGAATAAATTATTTATATCCACTAAGAGAGTTTTTCATAGAACCACATGTATCACTTTGGATGAGTTTTAAACATTTATTTTCTCTCCATGTACTTGTGGGGAAACAATACTTCTTTTATTTTCCAATGATACAATATTGACACCTAGCATTATCCTTTTTGAAATTGGGAAATCCTTTAATCATGTCATCGACCTTAAGTTTACTAAGGCTATGAAAATTTAGGTGGTAAAATCTATAATGCCATAATATTAGAGAATTATATGATAAATACACTGATGCTTCCAACTCTTCTATCAGACAAATCATTATTCCCTGTAGCCTTAGAAGTTTTCCATCTTCATATCCTTTCATTTTTGTCTTGAATTTTTGTTTCACTAGATTTATTCTTATCCATCCATCTTGTATAATTATTTGATGACCTCCCTCTTTGATGAGTACTAGGGATAAGATATTTTTCATAAATGTGGGAACATACCATGCATTTCTAAATAACACTTTTCCAATAACTAGAAGAGACAAGTAGATTGGTATTTTCCCTTAAGGGATGTGAGTTGTATTTTTTTTTTTTTTCTGAATTGAACTAATTCTATTAAGTAAAAAATATAGTACAAGCAAGAGAAACAAGACCCCTGTCGACCGGAAATGATAAAAAACTATCAACCTCGGTCCCAGAGATGGACATATCCAAGCAAGGAGTTACAACAAATGACTAGAATGCAAGAAGGACCGACTTCTACTTAGCATGGGCAGAAGTCTCCACACGAAGTTTATTCCCTTTCTTTTTATTGAATTTGACCCAACCATCTTGTGGAGGATGAGCTAAAACAACTTGAAGACTGGAGTCCTCCAACTGGGGAGTCTCCTTATCTGATTCTGAGGAGGAGGTCTCGTGGGCCTGTTTCTGGGTGATATCTGTGACAGGAGCACGCTCAGGAGCATTAGAAGACAGGCCCATCGTCTGAGGCGGAAGATCAGGTTCTGCATCGCTCTCTTCGTCTTCCGAGCTTACGGCTGGCGGCGGAGAGCAAGGAGTCCATCACTTGGGTTTGGTCTTAGAGATGTTATCTTTTTTCGTTTTTGCAGGGAGAGATGGGCAATAATTTTGCAGATGCCATGTTTGGTGACACTTGCGGCAACGAAAAGTAGTATTCTCGTAATCCAGGTTTTGAGTCCAGAAAAATTCGTTGATCTTAAGATTGATTTGATCTGGCAGTCCCTTGCTCAGATCAAGTTCCACACATATTCTGGCATATGTGTAAATCCCTTGATTTTCCCGCCAGTAATCCCCCATTAAGAAGCGGCCCAAAGTATTTCCTATGCCTTTGTAAACTGCAATATGCCATAGGTGGGCTGGTAAGTTTGGTATCCGGATCCATACAGGCGTCCTGGTGATAACTGCAGTTGCTGGATCAAAATCTGGGAACCATGGAGTTAAGAAAAGCCCAGCAGTTCCCATAAACCAGGGGCCTTCATCCAAGGCCTGATGACAATGCTTGATCTTGTCAAACAAGACTATGAAATATCCCTTTGAGCAAAAGCTGACCTTGCATTGGTGAGTCCAGTTAGCATGGATCCAGTCATAGAGTTCCTTAGATTTCGGCCAGAGCCCATTGAACCTGCATATGATGGCATTTTCGGCAAAATTTTGAAGATCATTTGCTAGGCCAGGATGGGAGATCTCAACAGAAGGAACCTCCCCTAGCTTGTCAAACAAGAAAGGCTTGGGTTTAGGGGCCTCAGGGGGTTTGGAAACCTCAGAGCGAACTACATCTTTGAAAGAGAAGGGAGGAGAAGAAGATGAATGCCTAGCAGCGCCTCCTCGCAAACGAAGGGTTAAAACCAAAGAATCATTTCTGTTTATTTTGTAAGTAGAGAGGGGCAGAAGATCTTTGAGTTGTTTACCTCTAAAGAGAAGTCTTTGGAGGGCAGAGGGTATCCCGATCCAGTGTTCCAGATTTGCCTTGAGATTCTGCACCAAGTCTGAGGAGAAAACCCATTGCAGAATGGTTTTTCCTGAATGTTGTGAGATTTGAATCTGAAAGGATGCAGAGAAATTTCTGAGCTCCTCCGGAACCGATCTGGCTCCTTCGAGAGCCTAACAGTCTGGTAACGGTCGAGGAGGCACTTTCTTACTTAAAATGAGACTGCCGCTCCAGCCCAGATCTGTGGCAGGGGACAGAGGGACAGAGCTGTAGAAGGAGCAGAGGATCTTATGCTTCTTATAAACATCACTGCCTGTATACTGTGCTCTGAGAGGGGCCGCTGCTGCAAGCATGGCCAGGGTCTCTGGCACGTGAGAGAAGTCAAGGCTGGTGTGACGCAGGGTTTCAAACACTCGGCCAGGGCCATCAATACGCCAGTGAGATTTCCAACTTTTGATCAGAATCATGGGAGTCAAGGCAATAGAGAGGGGACGTTGCGAGGCCTGAAGAACGAAAGCTGGATCGATTGCCGCAGGGGGGAGAAGAATCTGAGCCGCAGGCTTAGTCGGCGCGGATGCGACAGAGGAGAGCGCTACTGTCTGTGAGGAAAGGGAAGAAACCCTAGACGCCATCGTATCCGCTCCTTCGACCTCTGTGAAACTTCTTAATTTACATCTGGCCTCTTTAAACCAATGTTACCAGACTCAGAATCGACAATAAATCGGCAAGGCAAAAGAGCGAAGAGTTTGAATCCAAGGGATGTGAGTTGTATTATTTTACAAATAGATTGGATTTAAATCCATATCTTAATATGCCGGGAAGTAATCTATTCTAGAGCACATATGTTGAGTGGATCCCATGTTAAGTATCAACTCATCTTTAAAAAATTTCCTTGGAAATATTTTGGTAAACATTAAATCTATAGATTCATTTTCTTGAGAATATGTGAACCCATAATATTCTTCTTCATATTCTATATATTGTTCTTATTTGGAAGGATTAGTATTTTGTTGGAAATTTCGTTTATTATGTGGTAGTTTCTCATTTCTTAACCTACAATATTCTACCACATTCCCATGAAAAGACATGTTTTCCATTTAGTTTGACTCTTTTCTTCACCTTGTTGAGATATCCTATAGTATCGTTGATTTTGATTAGTTTTTCTTCTTCCTTGGATTCTGCCACAACAATGAACATAATCTTGAAGTATTCCTCTTCCTCTATAATTATCATTAGACCAACCTCTTCCTCTTGCATTGTCAGAGATTATCCCTCTCATACTTTCATTATAAGTAACTCTTCTTCTTACATTTTCATTAAATGAGCTTCACATGTTTTATTTTTCTCCTTTATTTAACTTGGTAACAATAATATCTTGTCCCGAGTTCTTATTTTTACCAAAGGTTCTTTCATGTTGAACCAAAAAATCACTAAGGGAATTAAAATTTTGATTTTCCAACTTGCCAAAAATTTGTAATAGTTCTAGAAATTGATTATATGATGGTGGAAAACCTTTCATTAATATGTTGTTCACAAAAATGTCTTCCACATCTTTAAAACCAAATTTCAAAAGTTTTTGTCAAATATTATTCAAGCAAGATATGTATTCCATAACATCTCCCCCTTCAAACAATATTTGATTAAGCAATTTATTTTGAAGCTCAACCCGTTTTTTTTCATATTGAGTATCATAAATATTTTTAAAATTACTCTGTGCGGTCCATGTATTAGATATATTTCCAATATGAATATATAGCTCATTTGTGACAAAATATCTCAATAATGAAAATTACATTTCATCTCGTGCTTCCCATTTCTCTAGTTCTCTAGCATCAATGGGATTTTTTGGGGCTTTATCTCTATCAAAAATATATTTTTAAAAGTCATTAAAGACTAACTTGATTTTCATATGAAGATACCAGGTCTTGCAGTTCTGAGGTCCTTCCATTTTTTCTATTTCAAAAAATAAATGGACTAATTTGACATGATTAATTATAGATCAAATACCCAAAATCAAGAAAATGAAGAAAATAATGCACAAGAGACACCACACACATTGCACATGAGCGTTATATGGAATTAGCATTGACCCTGTTATACCCTTGATGAAAAATAAAATTGTTGATAGAGTATTTTGCTTAACTCTTATCAACATTTTTTGTATTACAAATTAGATATGAAAATTTGGTCAAACGTTCAAAATTTGACCTAATTTTTTTTTAATGTGGTTCAGAGACACTGAGTGGCCACTACATCCATGGGAAAATCCAGGTAGATAAACCTGAAGGGATCTACCAACTAGCTAAAATGTCAAGGCCTAACCCCAAGGGCATCAAGGAGATTTGACCCTGTGACCTCCTGATGGGATACGTACCTGTTAGGACCCCATAATGTACCATTTTGACCATACATTTTGTTATCATTCCACTCTTTTCCAGTCCATATTTAAAGCTTACACTATCACTTTCATCCATTTTTCCAAAGGTATATAATATTCTTGTCTTTACTATATGTTTAACTTGTTTTACATACAATTTTACATTACTTTCATATTTAATCATTAATCGAACATATATAGTTGCTGAGACAGTTTGAAGATCCCAGATAATCTATCATGGATGTCTGAAGACCGCGTTGCTGAAACAGTCAACATGGTACGCAAATCCCGTTGCTGAAACAACCCGTGATTTGCGATTTTGAAGCAGCATTTCAAGCATGATGGCAACAATAAAAGACAAGTAAGGAAGCTGTTACACATGCCACTCTGAAGCTAGTACCATCGTAACCATTGTAACAACATTTTTCTATGGAAGAACAAAAAGGTCCTATTTCAGTATAGAAGATCAAATTGGGTTAAAAATAGGATTTCTATAATGTAAATCAATTGTAATAGATGTCTCCTCTTTAAAAAGAGGAGACATCAGCATTAGAGGGAGGGAGAGACTACGAGAGGTTCATTTTGAACAGAGAAGGAGCGTGACTCTTTTGTAATATGTTGCTTTCGACAAATGAATAAAAGTTTGTTATGAGCATTTCATTTTAATTCCTTCTTTTGGGGAATCTTGTGAGAAGGAAAGGGCCCGCCTTCTTCACAAGATTCACCCATTTTTTCCTGTAGTTTGTTAACTGTTCTTTTCGTTCATGCCTTGATTAAACTTTGTTTACTAAAATTATTTATGAAGTATTGGAATTCTGTTGTTTATTGCTGAATCTCTGTTTCCATTAATTGTTGCATTGATTTCATACAATTGATTCTTGAGAGTTGTGGATTATTTTAATTAGCAATCTTGTTTATGGAATGAAAGCTTGGTAATCAGAAACAGGCGCTAAAGGTTCCTACTTGGGGAATAGGATCCTTTTCTCTATTATAGCATAATTGGTCTTCCTTTTTGCAGATTGATTTACTTTCCTAGATCATTGTATTTTTAATGTAATCGAAGATTCTTTCAATAGTTGTTTGCAATAAAAGGATTGCTTTGTTGTAACTCAAGTAGACTTCAGTTTTGTTAAAGCAAGGTGTGACTAGCGTAATTTTTACTACAAAATTTCATTGCTTTTGAGATTGAGCATATACAGTGTGTGATTGCCTTTGAAATAAACAGACTTCCCTCGGTTGAAAGTTTATGTAGCACTTGAATTTTTTAAATTGATAAACAATTAAAGTGACCAACATTTTGACACCGTTGCTGGGGAAGGAAATTATAGATTTCAAAAGCATTGATGTTTTTATTTCAGATGTGCAGATTACATGAGAGGATGTGAAACCCATAAGAAAACTAACCCTATAGGTGGCAAGGGAAAAAGAAGGGGAGGAAGAAATACTTTTATTGACGAGATCGTATCAAAGGCTGAATCTTCTTAGAGACTAAGCTCTTGAACGCCAAAGCCTCAACGCTCCCCTCAATCGAATTATGAAACAAAATAAGTTGTGATCCCTGACAACGTTGAGGAACCAACAGCAAGTGTTGAAGTACCAGTAGGAAACATTGAAGAACCAGTAGAAATTATTGAGGAGCCATTAGAAAGCGTTGAAGAACCAACAGGAAACGTTGAGGAATCAACAGAAAACATTGAAAAACCAGCAGAAAACATTGAAGAGCCAGTAGAAAACATTGAGGATCGAGTAAGCGCAGTAGGAGATCAAACAATGGAAGGAAAAAATGAAGGATTCTTCGGCAGAGGACAAGTAGATCCTGAAGGAGAGGGAAAAGATGAGAATTCTCTCTCTACCTTGGGATTTCCTATTAGTGATCTCCCTAGAGGAGCAACACCCATGAAGAATATCCCAATTTCAGCCTTACCTAACTTCCATGGTTTATCTTCTGAAGATCTTGATGAATTTCTTTGTGAATTTGATATATTGTGCATAAGTTATGATTATGTTACTAATGCCCAGAAGTTGAAGCTGTTTCCAGCAACACTAAAAGGAAATTCACTAAGGTGGTTCATGAGTCTTGGAGGCCATGTAATCACAACATGGGAATAGATGAAACATAAATTTATGCTTAAATATCAAGACTACTGTCGGACAAGAGAAAAAAGAGAGGAACTATTTAAGATGGTACAAAATGAGGACGAGAATTTGGAGGACTTTGTGGAAAGGCTACAATACAACCTGCAGAGATGCAATCATCTCGATGTAAGTAAGGATATTATTAAAACAATATTACTAAAGGGGGTGAGGGAAGACTGTTTAGACATGCTAAATATGCTTGGTAAAGGGGATATATCTAAAGAGTCATATGATGAAATTGTTAACCTCTGTAAAATATGTTCAAGAGGAGCTGGAAGGAACATGTCAAACAACAGGGATACCACATATTCAAGAGTTCAAAAATCAGCCAGTGGAGGAGCAACAAGAGCCGAAATAGGTAATTTACTTGAAGAATTTAAAACTGAAATGTTAAGTTCTTTTGCTTCACAAATTGACACCTTGCAGGTTAAAAAGAAACAAGCCGAAGCAGAAGCAGCTTTGGCTGTCTTTTGCCCCAAATGCAGAGATAAACATCCACTAAGGGAATTCCCATTGGACAAGATACCAATTTTCACCCTTTGTGAGAAAGATCATGAAACAAAACAATGCCCCTCTTTACCAGGAATAAAAGCAGCATTGCAACCAATTGAGGAAGAAGTTGAAACAGTCTATCTGCTGACACAGAGAAGACAATGGCAACCACGAGGACAAGGTATGAAATCTAATATGCCATTTACATCTTCTAATCGTTGGAACAATTACCCTTCTTTTAGTCAAGAAAACTACCCTCCCTTTAAGCAAATGCAATACCTACCCTTCAATCAAATGAATTACCCACCCATGCAACAAACAAACCCTCCCTTTGTAGATCCTGCAATGTGGACTCCTTGGCCTCCACAACAACAATCTTAGTTTAATCAATGGAATTCAAATTGGAGGGGTCAACAACTCCCATTTCCAAATCAATTTCCTCAATTTCAGCAACCACTTCCTCTACCATCAGGTGCTCCACCAAATAATCAAATGAGACCCTAGCTACCTATACAACCAAATCCTAACCCCAATAATAAAGTTGTGCAAGTTATTGATATTCAGAACCAGCCTACATTTCCTGTTTTCCCTGCACAATGTAATGACATTCATTTACAATCTGGGAAAATAGTTGAACCCATTATTGATGATGTTATCTCTTCCGATTCTGATAAAGAAGAAACTGAGAAACATGATTCACATAAAGAGGTACAACCACCCTCTAATAAGGGTGCTGAAACAATAGAACCACCATTCCATGAGCGTTTAGTTTTAACTAGAACGCCTGAGCCACCTGCTTTTAATCTTCTAGGGGAATTGTAGAATTTGTATGTTAAAATTCCACTTTCACAGGCACTAAGAGATGTACCAATTTATGCTAGAACCATGAGAGATATTTGTGTTAAGAAACCTGGTAGGAAAGCTAAAGATCCCCTTACAGTTCATGTTATGGGTGATCTATCTGCATTAATGTTTGGTAAAACCCCTCCAATTAAATATGGTGATCCTGACCATCCTACTGTGACAGTCCAAATTGGTAAAACAATAATCCCTCAAGTTTTGGTAGATTTAGGTGCTACTATAAACATTATGACTCTTGAAACTTCACAATTGTTACAGCTAAAGAACACAATCAGAGATACACCAACCATTCTAGAGTTAGCTGACATTTCTACAATCAAAACAGAAGGAGTTGTTGAAGACTTAGTCATCTCAGTTGAGTTTTAGAATTACCTAAATGACTTTGTGGTGTTACAGACTAAAACAAATTTGGGGGGACATCCTCTAATTCTGGGAAGGCCTTGGTTAGCCACAACTGATGCCTTTATTAGCTGCAAATTTGGTTCAATGAAAATTTCCAATGGATATGAAACTAAACAGCTTACTCTCTACCCTCATGTTACACCCATGATTAATAATGAGAATTCTATATGGATGGACTATGATGATAATGATATTCAACCTATTTTGACTATCGAACAAGCTTTAAACCTTAAAGATACCACTGAGGATGAAGTAATTAATAATTTTATTTGTGAACCCTCCTCTGTGACTTCTAAAACACATAATCAATTGGCTGCACTTCTGGAATCAGATACCCAGGAAAAGCTTAAATTTGAAGATCTACCTCAAACATCAACCACCATCTCTTCTAAAAGCATAACAATAGAAATCGAACCTGGAAAAACACTGAACATAAATCCTGACCTGACAGTTGCTGAAACATAGCTGTTAATGAAGCTACTGCTTGAAAATAAGGAAGCATTCGCATGGGACTATACAGATATGAAGGGAATCTCCCCTGAACTATGTACTCACTGGATTTATATTAAGGAAGGTTGTCGACCAGTCTATCAACCCCAAAGAGGAATGAACCCTAATTTAAGAGAAATTGTTAAAGAGGAACTTCAGAAATTTCTTAATGCAGGATTTATATACCATATATCTAACAGTGAATGGGTTTCCCCATTGGTGATAGTCCCTAAGAAAAACAGGAAATGGAGAGTGTGTGTAGATTATAGAGCCTTAAATAAAGCCACTCAAAAGGATCACTTTCCTTTACCGTTCATTGATCAGGTGTTGGATAGTTTGTCAGGGAAGAAATTCTTCTCCTTTTTAGATGGATTTGATGGGTATAACCAAATCAGAATTGCACCCCAAGACCAAGATAAGACCACTTTTACTAGCCCTTGGGGAAATTTTTCCTATAGAGTTCTTCCATTTGGACTACTTAATGCACCAACAACTTTTCAAAGGGCAGTTATAGGAATATTTTCTGATATGCTGAATGACTCCATGGAAATATTTATGGATGACTTTACAACTTATGGTGTGTCTTTCGAAGATGCATTACAAACTTTTGAGAAAGTACTTAAACGTTGTATACAAGCTCACCTCTCCTTAAGCACTGAAAAATGTCATATGATGATGAGTGAAGGAGTAGTGCTTGGAAATTTTATCTCATCTCAAGGAATTCAGGTAGATCCATCCAAAATACAAGTCATTCAGAATCTTCCTATTCCTAAAACACAAATTGATGTGAGAAGTTTCCTAGGACATGCTGGATATTACAGGAGATTTATTAATTTTTTTTCCAAAATAGCTTCTCCTTTATTTGTGTTACTTATGAAAAATGTTGAATTTAAGTGGATTAATCTTTGCCAGGAGGCCTTTGTAGAACTCAAGCATCAGTTATCCACAACTCCTATTTTGAGAGGACCTAATTGGGCACTTCTTTCATATATCTTCTGATGCTTCAAATACTGCAATTGGAGCTGTCTTGGGACAAGAGGAAAACCATATTCCTTATGCTATCTACTTTATAAGTAAGAATATGACCCCTGCTGAGCTTAATTATACAATTACCGAAAGGAATTTTTAGCAGTAATTTATGCCATTAATAAATTTCGACATTACATTACTGGCTACTCTACTTTTGTCCATACTGATCACTCGGCTATTATGTATTTAATGAACATGTCTGTCACAAATGATCGAGTTACCAGATGGTTATTTTTATTACAAGAGTTTTATATTACAATTGTAGATCGACCAGGTAAAGAAAATGTTGTTGTTGATTTCCTTTCACGGTTAAAAACTGATGATAATATTCCAGTAGATGATTCCTTTCTTGATGAGTATTTATTTTCAGTATCTACTCACTCACCATGGTATGCAGAAATTGCTAATTATTTGGTTGCAGGGAAATTACCATCACACCTGTCACATCGAGAGAAAAGAAAAATCATTCAACGAAGTGCTCACTATAGCTGGATAAGTGGGTGTCTTTTCTACACAGGACTTGATCATGAAATCGGGAGATGCATTAGAGAGGATGAGGTGTATGATATACTAAAATCTTGTTATGATGACCCTTGTGGAGGGAATTTTGCTGATAAACGAACGACACATAAAATTCTTAGGATGGGTTATTATTGGCCGTCACTCTTTAAGTATGCAAAGAAATATGTTTGGGCTTGTGATAGCTGTCAGAGAATAGGTCAACCTAATCATAGAGATGAAATGCCATTAAACCCCAAGATAATACTTGAACCATTTGAAAGATGGGCCTTAGATTTTATAGGACCCATTAATCCTCCATCCAACCAAAGAGTTTATATATTAGTCTGCACAGATTATATGACTAAATGAGTGGAGGCCAAAGCACTTCTTAGAGCTAAAATATCACATCATAGACACATTCTTCCAACACTGTGATGGAAAATAAATTATTTTTTAGACCTGGAACAAACATCACATCCTTGAGTCTGAGAGGGGAACTGTACTCCCTCTAAAAATTAACTATACCGATACCTTTCGTGCTATAATATCCATCATCTCCCATGTAGATGTTCATCTGGAGGCATTTCTCCTCTAAGTCACTGAAACATTCTCATTTTCCCGTCATATGAAATGAGTCACCACTATCCAGATACCACACACTACCCATCACTGTGCTTTCCATGGATGCAATGAGGGTAAAATAAAGCTCGAATTATGAAGCTAGAGCTTCACCTTATGATCCTCTTAAGGGATTCTTTCCTCCCTTATTATGTGGACACGTCGTGGCATAATGTCCCAATTCATGAAAGTGAAGGAAATTGATTTTGGATAAGTCTTTATTATTGGCCCCTTGACCGGAACATCCTTTGGATTGGGTTTTCTTCCCTTTTCCTTCCTTTTCCTTTCCAGCCAAGCAAAAATTCTCTTCTTTCTCACCCTTGGATGAGGTCCAACCTCTGATTTTCTGCCTAAACTCATTCTATACAAAGTCAGACCATAATATTTCCTGATTTGGTAGCTTCTCCCTCCCATTTACTAAATCCTGGTAGTTGTACCAGCTCTTTGGAAGGCATGGAAGTGTTAGGATTACCATATCATCTTCTATAACAATATCACCAACACTCCAAATTTCATCATGAAATTGTGTGAACCTTCTCAGGTATTGTGGTATTGTGTCACCCTTCTACATCTTGATATTTCGAAGCTTGTCCTTAAGTACCATCTTCGTATGGTCATTACTGTTCTGGGAAAAATCTGCCAATTCTTGCCACATTGCATACAAAGTTTCATTCCTGTGGATATTAGACAATATGGTATTGTAATCCCTCTAATATGATGCTCCTCGCCTTGGCTACATTCTTCTTCCAATATGCTAGATTCTAAACTTCAACTATTTCCAGTCTCAGGATATCATTATCAATGATTTCCTTCAACCCATTATCTTCGAGGAATGCCTCCATGTGGTCCTTCCAAGAAACATAATTTGAGATACCCTCAAGGGTATACTCAATCCTTTATCCATAGAACACCATCCTACTAGCTCTGAAGAATAGATCTTGCAAACTAGTTCCTCTTGCAAATAAAACTTCAAATTATCTTCTCTATTGTCAATGCTGCTCTGATACCATGTATAATTTTAATGTGTAGATTCAAAAATTCTCATGTGATGTACTAACCATAAGACTCAAATCTACTCTACCAATCTACGGAAGTAAATTCACGATGGAGAATACAAATCATTAACATGCATCAAGGTTCAACATACATACATAGATATATACCTAGGGGAAAAAACTGTTCAAAACCACTTACTATCAGTATTTCATTAATCAAAGAATATGGATGAATGCAATATGCTTGCTCAAACTTGAGAAAAATCTGCACAAGTATCTTCTATCATTTTCCTGATTGACTGGCTTTGTCCAACATGTTCGTGTTCCTATGTTTTGGCCATTGAAAAAAACCAAAAGATAAGACAACATCAAACCACCTTGGGATTCAAGGATCTAGCCCTCTTGAATCCAGAAAGGGATCTCTCCATGAATGAGTTTAAAGATGTGATCTTTAAATCCTGAAATGTGATTTTAGGCTAGTTATGAAGAGCATGGGTTTTGTTTGTTTGTTTTTGGTTGGAAAAAGACATGATGAAGGTAAGGGCAGTTCAAAATAAAGGGTGAAGATGTATGCAAGTGAAGGAATGATTCGGCTGACAGAAAAGGAAAAGATAGTTTTTACCCATTGGGCTATGGAGTCATAGGAGGATTTTAATTGAACATCAAGTTTCAAGAAGGATCAATGGGGCAAGTCACTTATGTCAAAGGGTCTCTTAAGTTGATTTTATGGAATGAAACAGATAGGAAATAGAGAGCAAAACAAATGAAGAATAGTGAACAGCCTAAGATCAAGTAAGTACTTTCAAACTATCTTTCTTCGACATGTACTTAAGGAAAAAACATAAAAGTATTCTGAGATCAGGTAAGTGCTTTTAAACTAGCCTGCATTGAAGTAATTTCAGTTAGAAAACATTTAAAAACAGTTCGAATAGCTTAAGATTAGGTAAGTGCTTCTAAACTATCCTGCTTTTAGCATATTCTAGAGGAAAACACATATGATAATCACAAAGAGAAATCTAGATCAGGCAAGTGCTTTTAAACCAACCTGCTTTAATATACTCTAAAGGAAAACATAGAAAATACTCATTTTAAAGAGCAATCTAGATCAGGAAAGTGCTTGTAAACCAACCTGCTTTAATATACTCTTCAAAGGGAACGTTCGAATGAAGAAAACATAGAAAATAAAGCTTTCAGTAAGAGTAGGGTACTGTTGAGAGTAAATCCTAGCTCTATGTTTGCTGCTCTTTACCAGAGAGAGTGGAAAAAGTGAAAACATTAAAGAGAATAACAATTGACAGTGAAGAACACATCACCATTGACATAAATCAGGATCCCATAAATCAACAGCTTGTATTTGATGTTCAAACCAGTTACAATCAGCAAGCTTGGCGGGTCTCTACAACTTCAAACTTCTCATATCAGCTTATGTATATTCAAGTTGCACACAGGGCATCAATAGCTTCAGAAACAATTACATGCATTCAGATGTCCAGAGACCAACATTTGCTCATCTTCTACAGAAGTATTTATAGAAGAATGAGGGGGTGGGAGGATTTCCCTATCTTCTTGTCGCCCTCAAAGACCTGCCAATATTTTTCATTATCTGGCACTACAGGTCTATATTTTGTTTGAATGATGATCTATTTATCACTAGGTGATTCTTGACATGAACTAGCAGCGCAGGCCAGCCCGTTTGCAATTATGTTTTGACTCCTTGGGACAAACACGAGCTCATGTTTTGTAAACGTGTTCAGGAAATCTATGGCATTATTTCGGTATACCCTTAGTCTAGGATGCTTAACGACATACTCTCCATTTAGTTGTTTGATGACTAATTCTAAGTCTCCCTGAACAATTATCTTCTTGGTTCCCAGTTCTTTCAATAGACGCAATCCTAGGATGAGAGCCTCATACTCTATGATGTTGTTAGTGCATTTGAAATCTAGCCTGAAAGCATGGCTTTCGGAGTAATTGTTTTCAGTGTCGACCAACCATACCCCAGCTCCCACACTTTTTTTAGTGCAAGACCCATCAAATTTCATGCACCATAAGTGATTTCTTGTAGGGCTAACATTGTTTTCATCCCTATTGCCTTGTTCATCATTATGTTCTATTCTGGGATCCGCAACATGTTGTGCTAGGTCTCATTCCTCAGGATTTTCATGGAGATGAGCGTGGGGGGTAGTCTGTTGTTTTCCATCTTGGCTTTCTTCACTCTGGTTTGTTGTTTCAACGCACTATTCAGAAGTTTCTCTCTCATTTTCTTCCATTTATAGAACTACCATCATTTCTAGATTAGGGGCCTCTAACTGGTTATCTGAGTCGCTGTGTTCTGGCTCTGACTCCTTTGTGGATTCATTATTGTAAAATATAAACAAATCCAGGTCTGTATAGACAGAATAAATGGGGGAATTTTCAGGCTTTTCTGAGCTACTGACCATGAATCTCATGTGTGCCTCTCTGTATAGTCTTCTAAGCTGGCTAAAGACAGGGATAGTGGCATATGTCCCATCCATCTATATGGTACCTTGCAGCTTGGCATCCCATGATCTTGACAACAACATGCCATACTTAGGAGGCACATCAGCCACCACAACATCCATAACCATGCACTTGGCTGGGATTTGGGTCAGACTCACATAAAGGTCTTTGATTAGGCCAAG
The DNA here is from genome assembly GCA_034641835.2 of Pinus albicaulis. Lineage (NCBI taxonomy): Eukaryota > Viridiplantae > Streptophyta > Pinopsida > Pinales > Pinaceae > Pinus > Pinus albicaulis. The sequence continues at coordinate 760,226,281 of CM076578.1, read as the reverse complement.
GCACTTCACTCTGCTAGAATCAAAAGAATATAAATCCTTGTAAGGTCTGGTTATTTCTAGTCCTAGCCTTTCCATTATCACCTTTGGCATAAGGTTGTGTGAGGCTCCAGAGTCATGCATAGCATTATGCAGGATTTTATCATGAACATTTAAACTCACATAAAAGGGAGGAACATGTCCCTCTTGATATATAACTTCAATCTTAGGACCAAAAATGAGCTCTGGCTAGTCATCATTAAGACTAACTGTGTCATTATTATCCTCAATATTTAAAGCCTTCAAAATTTGGGTCCTATATACATTCTGGGCAGCTAACTCATTTAGGGGAACAGAGATTCTGATCTTTGAAATTTCCTGCTCTAGGATGAAAAGAATTTGTTTCTTTGAAGAACTTGTCTCAGCCTTACTAGCTGCGAATCTATTAGCAACATCAGCTTGCTGATTTTTTCTATTCGTATTTGAAAAAATGGTCTTAACAGGAGTACTAGCTGAAGTGGTAGTACTACTAATATCCGCACTCTATTTTTCATTGTTTTGAGTGCCTTTCTCTCTACCTTTATCAGAATTCACAGCCACTGTTTTATCCTTTTGTTTGACAATTTTAGGCTTGGTTGTAGTGCTGTTTTGTGAAGATTTGTCAGAGGTTTTGGTGTTGGGATTTTGTTGACTGGTTTTGCTTCTAAGGACATATTCTTTTTGAGACTCTATGATGACATTTTCCATGTCTTGAAAATAAATTTCATCATCATCTCTGTTGTCATCATAAGGGGTATCAAGACCTTGTTTTCTATCATAATGAATCTCAAAGTCATCATTATCTACCCCCAGCATGTTGATATCATCTTCCTCTGTTATCTCATCTGTTTCTTCAACCTCACTTATATAGTTTTGATGAAAGGGAGGAGTGATCTGTTGATCATCTTCCCTAGGTCTGTTTGGAGGTTGGTTCCTTCTAAAATTTTGATTCTGGTTCTGGTTTTTGTTTTGAGGAGCAATTTGGTTTTGACTGGCTTGTGCTCTCTCAAGAATGCTCATTTTCTTCATAATTTCCTCCATCATTCTCTCCATTTTTGAGTTGGAAGTAGAGGGTGTATATTCCTCTCTAAAGGACACTCTTTTTTTATTTTTCATTCTCACTCTCTTCTCCATCAAGTTTACTTCTACAACAAGAGCACCTTTTTGCATTTCTTCAAGAGTTGTAGGATATCTCTCTCTCAGCTAATAGGCCATCTCAGAGTCAAAAACTTCAGGAAATTTGTTTAAATCTGAGCCTTTTGGAGGTTTTAGATCTGGGGAAAGTGCATTATATACACTATTAAATCTGGTACAATAAGCTTGTACACTTTCCCCCGTGTCTCTATGGAGGTTCTTGTAATCTAAAAGGACTTGGAGAGGGTTTTTATTTACTTCCCATTTGTTTAAGAATGTCTGATGAAAGTCTTGGAGATAATTGATACTATGAGGGGTTAAGCCTTTAAACCATTTTCTGACTTCCCCTCCTAAGCTTTGAGAAAATAATCTAAGCTTGACAGAATCATCATCAATTTCATTTCGGTCAAAGTAGTCATTCATTTTATCCATATGTTGTGATGCAGTTGTAGCATTGCTAGCATCATATAATGGAATTTTGGACTGATAGTCCTGCGGAAGATTGACTAATGCTATAGGAAAGACTAAGGGAGCATACCATGCTGCCATGATATGTGGTGGAGGTGGATTAACAAGAAGGAAAGTGGGCTGGAATGGAGTGGTTTGAACAGTGGATGTAGGGTGAGCAGAAGTGGATGGACCAGGACTAGATTGCTGAGTTGATCTTGGATGAGAGACACCTAAGTTGTGAAGGAAATGTAAATCAGGAGGTGTTGCTTCTCTGCTACCAAGATGTTCACTTGTTTCAGGAAATGAAAGTGAATTCTCAGAATCTAACCGATCTAAATCATCAAGAGACCTAGTTCTAAAGGGATTCACTAAGTCAAATTGTGATTGTGGTAGAGCTGAAAGATTTTCAGGAACTGAATTAGCTCTTAAGGGTGATCCGAAAACAGTTGATAATTTAATCCTAGGAGACTTCCTAAGGATACTTTCTGGATTGTCAACTATCTCAGGTGGATCAGGGTCAGGATAGGCTCTAGTGTGAGTCTTTCTAGAAGCCACTATGCTGTGTTTTTTAGACTTAACTAAACAAGAAAAGTGTTAACCAGATATGACAATCTTTGAGCGGTTTAACTGCTCTTTTTCTAAGAGAAATTTAATCCTAAAGCCCTTTGACTGAGTTTGAATGGTTTTATAATGATTATGGGTCCTCCCAGTGGAGTCTTAAGGTCTGCAGGGTTGTGGAGTCGCCAAGTGGAATTTTTTAGCTCTTTTGGAGGTAAGAGGTGTTATGGTCCACTACCATGTTTGTTGAATATCAATGTGAACTATTTTTAGATTTTTTAAGCTCTAGTGGTTGTATGGGAAAGTAAGGAGTTTTATAAAAAGTTGTCCAAGAGACTATGAAATCAAAAAATTCCCCAGCGGAGTCGCCATTATGTTGGTGTTCCTATGTTTTGGCCATTGACAAAAACCAAAAGATAGGACAACATCAAACCACTTTGGGATTCAAGGATCTAGCCCTCCTGAATCCAGAGAGGGATCTCTCTATGAATGAGTTTAAAGATGTGATATTTAAAGCCTGAAATTTGATTTTAGGCTAGTTATGAAGAGCATGGGTTTTTTTTGTTTGTTTTTGGTTGGACATGTTAGAGTCGGCCCTTGCAGCCCTCCGTCAGTGATCATTTCGTCTTTTGCATATTCATTATTAGGTGTCTCGCTTGTTCCACTTCGTTTCATTTCACTAGGATCATGCCATGAACTGACGAAGGGGTCTGTCGTCCTATGTTTCCTCATGTTTATACCTGCAGCGCTATTTTAAAAAATTTTCTTCAAAAAATTATTCATAGTCATTGTCATTACATATATGGTCATTAAAAATGTCAATAAGTGTCCTAGGTCTTGGTGTCTAGGGTTTTTGAGTCATTTGTATACTTGTCATAAAGCCTGCAAGGTGAGGAAAGTTCTGCATTTGTGATTTTCATTTTATTATCATCAGCATTTTTAAAAAAAAAATTATTTCTAGTCCAAAACTCTGTTTTGGAACTAGAAATTTGTCATTATCATTTTGTAATAAATTGTAATTGTTCCGCCATGAAGACATTATCAAAAGCAGACCCCTGGTCTCTTCTCTAGCCAAGATAGCCATATCCCTGCAAGAAGACAGCAAAACCATTAGTATCGACCTCAAAAAAGCCAAAGGAAGTTTGTATTTGAAAAGCCAAAAGTGAAATTACAAAAACATTTGTAATATGGGTTTGAATTAGATTTAAAATAAAATCTGATTGTGAAGATATTTGTGACATGTATAAAAGCCAAACAAGTTTCATTTGAACCAATTCATAGCTCCCAAATCGTGTTTGAAGATTGGAGGGCCGATTTCAGAGTTTTTAGTTGCGTGGGCAGTGTTGATTGGGCCGAGCGACCCACGTGGAGGCCGAGCGACCCACCTGGGCAGAGCGACCCACGCAGGCCAGTTCAGCAGTGCAAGTTTGCAAGGTGCGCGACCCACCTGGGCCGAGCGACCCACATAGGAGCAGCGTGACCCACGCAGACACAGGGTTTCGAAATTTAGTTTGAGCGCCCAGTTTTGCTTGGAATCGACTCAACTTGCCTTCAAACAGGTTTTTATCAGTTGCTTGGTGTTTTTGAACGCACTTGTGGCATCATTGGTGGTTTCAAATGTTCAAATGGAGGAGTTAAAATCCCACAGTCATAACATTATTGTTTTCAGGGTTTTAGGATGAAAATGAATGGTTGAAAGAATTTGTTTGCTATCTTAGGGCAGTGATACATCCAGATTTACATATGATATCAATTTGCCCTCATGCCCATTATGCCACTGCAACCATTGCTATTATTATACCATGTTTAAACCTTTTGTGCCATGGTGACTGTGTTTGTAATGAGTCTCATTGCCCAATGTAAAATATGCTCATGACTTTGTTTCAAACTGCCCATTGAGGCCTTTGTGGTTATTACTCATAAACAAACACATGCTATTGATGCCATGCCCTCCCTTTGATTAGATGTGTTCAAACTTTTGAAGGTTGCCTGCTCTTATTTGGTCAAAATTTCACTTGCATTCAAAACAGAGATTGTGCCTTTTTCAATCCATTTAAAGCTGAGATTTTATCCATGATTTGATTCCTTGATGGTGCTTTGACAGTGGGAATATTGGTTGGGTGTTAAAACATACATCCTAATTTTGCTTTCACTGCATTCATATCAGTATACACATTGCCAAAAGCTTGATCAGAGATATGTCAGAGACAGAGTCAGAATATGAGCCAGGGTCAGGCAGTGATTCGGTGACTGAAGGTAATGTGCCACGGGGGTCCCGCAGAGAACATAGAAGCGGTGATCATCACAGAGAGGAGCCTACTTCTTTGGCTCGGTTGCAGGCATGTCCATTAGCTATGGATTGTTTTCGATTCTTGTCATGTTTCAGATTTTGTGAGATGGTTGCACAAACCCGGCCTCATCGTGAATTAGCACGTCTGTTTGTTCTTCATTTACGGGGTGATCGGGTAAGCCTTGCTGGGGTTGATTTCATGGTATCACCTTTGACTATTGCTCAAGCCACTGGTATACCGAACATAGGCGAGGAATGGAACAAGGGTAAGCAGTTAGAGAAATTTCACTATGAGCCATACGTTAAAACTGGATATAGGGCTTACTTGAGCAGAGTTTTTCCATTCAGATTCTTGAGAGATGAGTATGCACCGCTCATGAGGCTCATTATTCAGTATTTTAGTTGTGAGGGCAGGTATGCTCGTCTTTTCTCATACCATGTTCGTTTGCCGATGCACTTCACAAGGGTGCGTATGATGAATATTCCGTATTTCATACACCGCAACATAGAGAGGATGGTGACATTTGTGCAGAAGAAGACGAGCCCAGTGCAGCAGTACAGGAGTATATACCATTTCACTTTGATCAAAATCTTGGTGTTACATCAATTGGCAGAGCAGGGCATCACTTGGGAGGATTTCATTTCTAGAGACTTTTTCAGAGTGCCACAGCAGCCTCCCGAGACAGTTCATGATGCAGGAGAGCCTTCACACCAGCCGGATAGAGTTGAGGTTGAGCATATCAGCACTCCTTTGGTTCAGACATATCAGCGAGGCCACAGGGCCTTATTTGCAGCGACACGGCGAGTACTATCTCCACGTGAGGTGGAAGGGGTCTTGCCGACTTCATCGACACGACGAGTATTATCTCCACATGATGTGGAAAGGGTCTCGCCTTCTACTTCAGTGCAGGTACAGGTACAGGACAGGGGCAAGAGGCCCATGCATGATGAGGGCCCATCAGGAGGCCGGGACACCGATATGACAGTCATTGATGTTGATACGGGCTCTCCTAGCTCGAAGCTGAGGGAAGTCATCCAGGAGCAAAGAGCCGAGAATGATCAGCTGAAAGACCAATTGCAGAAGGCTCAGTGGGTGATTAACTATTTGGAGCAGCGCAACAAACAACTCGAGGATGAGCTCACATTTTATGAGGTGCGCCAAATCCGTGAGGACAGACAGTGGAATCGAAAGAGACCCGGTGACATGACACCAGCTGACAGAGATACTGTACTCACGCGGGTAAATATACATCTGGAGAAGCTGTTGGCGAAGGCCAATCGAGACAAAGACTTGCTTCGCCACATGAAAGGCCACTACTGGGCTCGCATGCATGTTTGCAAAGCGAGGATGAAGATCATGAAGAGGAGGTTGCGCAAGGCACTTCGACGGCGGAAAAGGCCTAATCCACTTCGGATTTTGGCCGAGGCTTCATTGACTGGGCAAGACACATGATGGAGGACCTCCACTCCGAATTTGGGAAAATTCAGAGAAAATTTTGTCATTTTCGAATTTTTGGTCTAAAAAACAGGTTTTGCAGCTACGTGGGTCGCGCGCTCATGCGCTCGCATTTTTTTGAGACACTTGCTGGAGGAGATTTTTACATTTTTGGATTTTTCATGGTTAATTATGCATCCTCTGAAGTCAACTTGGCATTTCAACAAAATATGGATGGTCAAACAGCTCAAAAACACCATGAAAACCACCTTGCTGCCACCTTTTGCACCAGCAGGAAGTACCTCTGGGAGAATGAGGTTTTGGAGGGCCAATCAACTCCAAATTCAGAAATTCCACTTGGGTTGAAAAGTAGACATCCAGGGCTTTCCAACGAGCTATCATGAGCTCAATTTGGATGTCGGGAGCTACCTCAAAATCAGCCTGGAACATGAGCGACCCACGCAGTTCAGGAGCGACCCACCTAGGAATTTTTCTGAGTTTTCAGCTGCCAGCTCAGTATTTCGCCTATTATGGACCATTTTTGCTTATGGATAGAATTTTTGGGTTTTTATGATGTAAATTCATGTTTGATATGTAACTTTGGCTTGTTTTTATCTCTTCTAGAAGATTCACTCTCAAATGAGTAAAAAATCATGTAATGGATCAGTTTCCACTCTTTTAGAGGCAAGTTGTTAGCTGCCTAGATTGTAGTTCCATGATTAGAATTGGTTGAAACTGATCCCCGAAGAGGGAATTCGACCCCTAGAGGTGGGGAAAGGGGTTAGAGTGATCTATATATTGTAATTTCTGAGGCATTCTACAGGTTGGACTCTTGGGATACTTTTGATACCATTGTACATATTTTTCATATTTTGGCTAAGGAAAGATCAGGGGTTTTGTGGCACTTGTTGGGATCCTTGTGGTGTTCTGTTCTTGATGATGTTTCTCCTTTGTTTACTGTAAGTTTCTTCATGTTTAATGTTGCCATACTTTCATTATGCTTCTGAACTAAATTGAATGAGTGAAATAAGGTTGAATCCATTGTTTACAGTGCTTAGCCTTTGAATTCAGTTAGTTCTATATGTTTTCATCTGTTTGGAGAGGATCCAAGTTCTTCTTTGCCCTCTTCAGCTCCTCGTCGGTCTAATCTATCCATATATCCAATTTAAAACATCAAGATCATCACCTACCTCGCCCCAGCTTGAACTCTGCAAAGGTCTGACCTTATCCCCGGACCCAAATCTTGTTTTCCCATTATTCCAGCGAAAACTCAAAAAACCAAAAATCAAACATACCTATCTCTTTACTAGCCTAAAATCAGTTCTTATTGTAAGTCATCTCGCATTCTATTGCTTATTTTCTCGAGATTGACGGAGAGAGCCCTCTCCTGTCCTCGTAGGGCTAGCTACGAGGCTGAGCGTGGTTTGATGTAGCCTTGAGTTTTACTTCATTTCAGCCTGAGGTAGATTTGAGTGCTAACAGGACAAAGACATGATGAAGGTAAGGGAAGTTCAAAATAAAGGGTGAAGATGTCTGCAAGTGAAGGAATGATTCGGCTGATAGAAAAGGAAAAGATAGTTTTAACCCATTGGGCTATGGAGTCATAGGAGGATTTTAATTGAACAACAAGTTTCAAGAAGGATCAATGGGGCAAGTCACTTATGTAAAAGGGTCTCTTAAGTTGATTTTATGGAATGAAACAGATAGGAAATAGAGAGAAAAACAAATGAAGAACAGTGAACAACCTAAGATCAAGTAAGTACTTTCAAACTATCTTACTTCGACATGTACTTAAGGAAAAAACATAAAAGTATTCTGAGATCAGGTAAGTGCTTTTAAACTAGCCTGCATTGAAGTACTTTCAGTTAGAAAACATTTAAAAATAGTATGAACAACTTAAGATCAGGTAAGTGCTTCTAAACTATCCTGCTTTCAACATCTTCTAGAGGAAAGCACATATGATAATCACAAAGAGAAATCTAGATTAGGAAAGTGCTTCTAAACCAACCTGATTTAATATACTCTAAAGGAAAACACAGAAAATACTCAGTTTAAAGAGCAATCTAGATCAGGCAAGTGCTTGTAAGCCAACCTTCTTTAATATACTCTTCAAAGGGAACGTTCGAATGAAGAAAACATAGAAAATAAAGCTTTCAGTAAGAGTAGGGTACTGTTGAGAGTAAATCCTAGCTCTATGTTTGCTTCTCTTTACCAGAGAAAGTGGACAGAGTGAAAACATTAAAGAAAATACAATTGACAGTGAGGAACACATCACCATTGAAATAAATCAGGATCCCATAAATCAACAGCTTGTATTTGATGTTCAAACCAGTTACAATCAACAAGCCCAGTGGGTCTCTACAACTTCAAACTTCTCATATCAGCTTATGTATCTTCAAGTTGCACACAGGGCATCAATAGCTTCAGAAAAAATTACATGCATTCAGATGTCTAGAGACCAACATTTTCTCATCTTCTACAGAAGTATTTATAGAAGAATGAGGGGGTGGGAGGATTTCCCAGGGGTCAAGTATCATTAATTATGTAATCAATAAAATTCCTGGCCTTTGGGAACCAGGCAAGGCATAATGCGGGAATGTAATCATTTCTAATTCTCCTTCATAACTTTGTTTCTGCCTTTCGAGGCCTAATGATCGAAAAATATCTGCTTCTGGGCTGTTCTTAATCTTTAAAAATAGTTTTGCCGACAATTTAGGGATAAGATCTTTGATTTTCATTAATTTTTCAGCTGTCTTTAGGCAACACCTCTTGTTCTGGTAGTGATTAAAACTTCTTTGATTCCTGTGAAACTGTAGGTGTCTATAGGATTTGGAGAGAGTTCGATTGGCCTATGCTTGTGGTAGTGGAGGATTTCTCGGCTCGAAAAATGTCTTCGTCTTCTCCTAAAACACCTTTAATTTACTTGAGATCTGTGTTTTAGGTCTTCAATCTCCTGTTTTGGTTTGTTCTGTCTTCGATACTGATACTCTATAATTGTGCTTGATTAACTGTGTTTTTTGGTGCGCAGGGCTGTATAGGGATCGAATGGCATCAATGCCTCATGAATCATTGATAAAACGTGAATTTTAAACCCTACAAATGATTTCTCTGGTGAATCAAAGGCGGGAGGATCGTCACCCTCAGCCTGTGAATTTTCTTCAGCATGGCAGAACAACCATTAAATCCTGCAAAAATACAAACAAATTTTATAAAATCCTGCATGTGTAGGTTTACTGCTTCAGAAGGCACGTGGAGGGAGCATGGCCATTGGATGGCATCATACAACGGTTGAGATTGATCAGAGGAATTCAAAGGGAAGGCGGAAGAAGAATTTAAATTTGAGCCGTTGATCATGAAAATATCGATGGTCGGGAGCGAGGGCGGAAAGTCAAAGCGAAGGAATCAGGGTGATGAATTTTGGGTCGTCAATCTGCCTATCAGATCGACGAAGAAGATGCTTTAATGACCGCGCCATATCCTGGTTAACTTTCGGGCTTATTTGGTGAGCGATCACCATCCGATGAGCGACCTTAGATTGGATGGTGCACATCAATATCGTGCCCATTACACGTCCGAAATTTAATGCATGATGAACGGTGGTTTTGTGAATAGTGGCGAGGCCACGCGTCAGCCGATGTATGGAATCGCTAAAAAATAAAAAAAAACCGCCCCGCTCTCAAAAGTGGTGCGATGGATACCGTGTGGTTTTGTGACGGTGAGTGGATGGTGGGGACCACCGGGCGATGGATTGCACGCCGTCGATCTGTGGATCAGATTGAAAGTGGAGATTGACTGAAAAATTGCACCGACAGAAAGTTTATAATATGAAAAACTGACAAATTTATATAGATGAAGGTTTAAAATATTAACTTACAATGCGGCTTGGCGCCCGACTGCAGGGCCTTGGGTTATATGGAGAGTCATGTGACCGGGGGTTAAAGAGGAGGGGCTAATCGCCATCGGAAAACGCGATACGCACTTAGAAGGCTAGCGCTTGGTTCTAGCACCAAGGTGTATGGAGAAAAAACAACTAAAGACTTAGCCCAAGGGGGCTTAAACCTTTACACCAAAATATGTATTTTCTTATGAAGTTTTCAATGTTTTTCAAGGGTTTTGAGAGTTTCGACATAGTTTACAATGGAGTTTTAAACTATGCAAGGTGGATTTTTATGAAGGAGGAAATGGAACAAAGGAAAGATGAGGAATTTTATGGAGAAAGAGGAAGCAGAATGAAGGTTAGTTCTGAGATGGAAGGAAAAGGAAAATGGATTTTTTGCAGTAGTCTTTCTCTTTGAAATAACCAGTATTTTCTGGGCTCTGAAATGGGAACAGTAATGAACAAATTTGAAACAGAGGAGATAGTGTCTTGAAGAGGCTTCAAGAGATAACATTTGTGCATAAAAAACTATTTCTTGAAGGCTCCAACAATGTTTTGGCCACCTTTTGATAGAAATTTGTTTATAGGTGGCCAACACAACACTTAGATGATTTTCCAAGCCTCCAAGCTCCTATTTACTTGTTTTGTTTGATGAGGAATTAACCCCTATTAATTAGGGAAATTTCTCATTGAGAGTTTCACAATTCCTTTAGTTCTTCCTTTGACTGCATGCACCACCTGTACAACTTGGAAAATTATACAATTGATATTACACTGCCTTTGAACTCCATTCTCAACTGTGTACCTCAAATTTCATTCATTCATGAATTAATTTAGGCTGATTGATTAGTTAACTGGTTAAACATTGAAGCTACACCCCACTACTATACCTCCCATTAGTTCCTCCAACAATTGGAACTTGTTTACATGACCTTAACTCAATTTAGTTGAGTTAAATTATTACAACTAATATAAACTCAACCTAGGCTCCTAAAATTTAGGAATCATTGTACACAACTCAAGTTAAGCCCACAACTCAAATTAACTAAGATAACAGAGTGATAAAACTCATTTAACTCATTCACGTTGTCTTGTGATGTGGAATTTCGATATTATCCTAATTTAATTCAAGGGAAAATTAAATTACGATGATATTGCTGAATTTTCAGCTGTATACCTGTAAATAACATTGCAACAATGTTCAACTTGGCTTCTTCCAAACTTCCATTATTTTTTTCCAAATATTTTTTAATGTCCACATAGAATTTACCAAGTAACTTCGCATTGCTAATGCCATTGTACAACTCTAGTTCTCTATTCTTTATTGATATAGACATGTACAATAATTTCCCACAATAGAGTTCCAAAATTCCTCAATTTCCTTCAACTAATCCTTGACATCATTGGTCATGAATGTGGTCATCAAGTGTGAAATATTTTGATACACATCCATCGTAGACATGAATATATAGTGAATTCATTCCATTTCTTCCTCCAAATTTTCAATATTCTCACCATTCTTTCAAAGGGAAGTTGTCATATACTTAATATCCTTCTCGAAGTTTGCTAGTTTGTTCCACATTTTAGGAATCTTCAAATATTTCTGACCATCATTGTCTTCGAGATGCAAAATAACCCTAGTCACTTACCCAAGTTCTTGGGAACTTGTTTCAATGCCTACTACATTATTGCAATTCCCTTAAATTATTTGATGGAGTGCACCAACTTACCATGAAGTCAAGTTTGCAACCAAAATTTCTCTAATACCAATTATCATGGACTTACAATCCACCCATATTTCTTTCTATGGCTGGAGTTCAGCCAAGTTGTTTTAGAACCTATGGTCTATTATGAAACCGACTCCAAAAATAGAAGAAAAGAGAGATAAACACCTTATAAATAAACCAATTCGATGAGGAAACCTTCCTTACATTACATAAATGAAAAATTATTGGATGATTGAAATTAAAAAACCTCCTTTCTATATATAGGAGTCCATGGAGTCACAATATAATCCTAGCCGACCTAACAATAATAATGTAAGGGCACAAAAATAACAATAGTGTCTTTTTATGTGGCATAATAATAACAATATGGGGGCTACAGGGGTACACAAATAATAATAAGGGGGCTACACTAACAACAATAGGGGACTACACTAGTAATATAGGGACCTAACATGCCCCTCTCCTTAAAAAAAGCATTGTCCTCAATGCTTAAGTAGCTTTGGATGCTTTTGTATAAAATTCTAATCCTCCAATGTGGAATCTTCAGTGGGTAAGTTCTTCCACTTGATGAGATACTCTGAAATTGATCGATTTTGTAGCCTGTCGAGTTCTTGTTTCCGTGACTGCTTCAGGTTCCAATATGATTTTTCCTTCCTCATCAAGTTCTAGCAATAATTTTTGAACTGGAATTTTCTCACCTATAACCTTAATTAAGCATGAAACATGGAGAACTGGGTGCACTTGAGAAGAAGCGGGAAGCTCCAATTTGTATGCCATAGTAGCAATATTTTGTAACACGTTGTAAGGAACATAGTACTTTCGAGATACTTTATTATCCTTCTTAACTTTCTTGAGGGACATTTGTTTGTATGGTTGTAGCCGTAAAAATACCCAATCTTCTACGTCAAAACTTCTCTCGCTGCAATGTTGATCTATCTGTTGTTTCATTTGATTTTGTGCCAAATTTAATTTATCCTTTAAGAGTTGGCGAACTTGTTTTTGATGCTCGATGTGATCTTCCATTGCTTGAACCTTATAATTTTCTCTTAAAGATGTTGTGATGGACGGTGGATGATATCCGTAAAGTTCCATAAATGGGGTCATTTTTTCTGCAGTATGGAAGGAAGTGTTATACCACCATTTAGCCAGAGGTGACCAGTTGATCCATTTTGTTTGTTTATTAGATACAAAACAATGAATATAACCTTCCAAACACTTGTTCACTATCTCATTTTTCCCATCAAATTGAGGATGATAAGAGGAGCTATGAGCTAGTTGAGTACCCTACTCAAACAAGAAAATAATTCCATCCAAAAATTTTCAGTAAAAATGGGATCTCTGCCGCTTACAATAAAATTTGGGTTTCCATGTATCTTTTGAATAGTTTCCATAAATGCAGTAGAAACTACACTTGATTTAAATGGATGAGATAATGCATAAAAGTGTGCATACTTGGTAAGTCTATAAACTACCACCATGATGACACTCTTTCCTTCGAACATAGGTAAACCTATGATAAAATCCATTGAAACCTCCTCCCAACGTTGACTTGGAATGGATAAAGGTTGTAGAAGACCCAGGGTCTTAATCGTCTCAACTTTTTTTTGCTGGCAAACCAAACATTCTGCCACAAACTTTTGAATATCATATTTAAGGCCATCCCAAAAAATTCTTTCTTCGCCCTGTGGTAAGTTTTTAAAAATCCTTAGTGTCCTCCTAATGGAGAGGTGTAATTTCAAAAGAATATTTTGTTTTAGTTGGGAATTATTACAAAGATATAAGTGATATTTGTACCATAAGGAATCCTTTTTCCAACTAAATGTATCAGATGTACTAGGATCTTGTTGCAATTTTTGAATGAGTGTCCACACTTATTCGTTATTATTGCATTCATTTCTTGCTTTGGTTATCCATTCTTGTTGGATAATAGAAATGGCGCAAAGTAATGCTTCCACCTCTTCATCCTTTCTTGAGAGTGCATATGAAAAAAAAATTAGCTTCCCCTTTTTTTTAGATGATTTCAAAGTCATAACCCACCATCTTTGTGGCCTATTTTTTCTTCTCTTCTGAAGATAGTCTTTGTTCCAAAAATTATTTAAGACTATCATGATCATTTTTTACCTTGAAGTGTCTTCCGATTAAGTAAGGTCACTATTTCTTTAGTGCATGTAGTATTGCTAACATTTCATTCTCATAAATAGCTTTCTGTAAATATTTTCCTTTGATTGGAGGAATTTTGAAAGAAATTGGTCCTCCTTTTTGCATTAAAAAAACACCAATTCCATTTCCTAAGGCATAACATTCCAGAATAAAGGTTTTTGTGAAGTCTGGCATAGTTAAGATCGATGCTAGCCACATTTTCTCTTTAAGATGTTCAAAGGCCTTAGTTGCTTCAAGAGTCCATGAAAATGCATCTTTCTTCAATAATGTTGTTATAGGTGCTGTTATTTTCCCATAATTCTTAACAAAATTGTGATAATACCCTATTAACCTGATAAATCCTCACAATTTATTTATGGTTGTTGGGACTTTCCATTCCTTAATGGCTTTAATTTTGTTAGTGTCTACCTTAACACCCTCCCGAGATACAATATGACCTAGATATTCCACCTCTTGTACTCCAAAGAAACATTTAGAGGTTTTTGCATATAATTGTTTCTCTTCCAATAGTTTGAGCACCTTGTCAACATGTTGAACATGATCCTTCCAAGGACTAATTTAGATTGGTATATAATCAAAAAATACTAACACAAATTTTCTAAGGAAGGGTTTGAAAATGTAATTCATCAACACTTGAAATGTAGAAGGTGCATTGGTAAGGCCAAAATTTATGAAAAAAAATTCATAATGACCCTCATGAGTTCGAAATATTGTTTTTAGAATATCTTCACTCTTCATTATAATTTGATGATACCTAAACGAAGATCTAACTTGGTAAAATAAATATCTCCATGTAATTCATCCATTAATTTGTCAATCACGGGAACATGTAATTTATCTTTAATAGTGAGATTATTGAGCTCCCTATAATCTGAACACATGCGCAATGATCCATCCTTCTTGTTCACCAATACTAGTGGAGCAGAGAAATAAATTTGACTAGATTTATTATACTAGCCTCTAGCATTTCTGCAATCATACATTCAATTTCGCTCTTTTGGACATAAGGATATATGTAAGGCCTGATTTTTGGAGGAACACTTCTCGGAATCAAATGAATATCATGGTCATGATCACGAATAGGTGGGAGTCCTTTGGGAGTTTTAAACACATTGGAATGATTGTCCAAGACTTTTTAGAGATATGGAGAAATAGATGGTTTTGATGTTGGAACTTCTAGTGAGCATAATTGTGCAATTATGCTTCGTTATTCTATCTTCAGAATATTTTTCATGACATTAGAGATTATTATCTTTCCTGGCTTCTGTACAATACCTAGGAATTTGACTTCCTTTCCCTCTGAAAAAAAATTCAAGAAAATTTCTTGAAAATTAAAAGCTATTGTCCCTATATATTGTAACCATTGTACTCCTAGTACAACATAAACACCTCCCATTGGAATGGAAAGAATTGGACTATTCAATACATATTCCCCCATGGTTAGCTTGATATTATGGCATTTTCCAGAGAAATTTATAGTTCCTCCATTTGCAACAATCACTTGACACTCTTGTGCTGGGTATAGGAAGCAATTCAATTCCTTGGCTACCTTACAATGAATAAATTTATGGGTACTACTCGAATCAATCAACACTATTACCTTTTTATTCTTGATATGTCCTTCTATCTTGAGAATTTGAGGAGTGGTAATTCCAGCCAATGCATTATAGGATATGGTCAGACTCATTTATTCTTTTTCTATGGTTGGTTCCTAGTGTATATCCTCTTCTTTTGAAGTTTCTTGTTGATTTTTTCCTCCTCTTCACAATCTATGTAAAATAATTTCTTCTCAGCACACTTATGGCCTTTAGTGTATTTGCTATCACAAATGTATAAAAGCCCTTTTACTCTTTTTTCTTCCAATTTTTGTGGTGTCAACCTTGTAGGTTGTGGAAGTCTAGGAGTAGCAACACTTTCATATTTATAGGTGTGAGTGGTAGGCTTACTTGTCTCTATAATTTTACATTCAATTTTTCTTTCCAACCTGAATGCATTCTACAATGAATCAGGTTCCCAAAGGCAAACCTCATGTTGGATGTTATCATTTAAAGTCCCTATGAAGACATTAATCTTATGTTCCTCTGGAATATCAACTACCCTTATATTCAATTTTTGGAAGTCCTCAATGTGCTCCACAAATGAACACTTTTGTTTGAGATTTATCAATTGAATAAAGAAGGTGTTTCTCTTTGTATCCTCATAATGTGCTATCATTTCCTCCATAAAAATTGACCAAGTGATAATTTTTTTACCAGAGAAAAGCCATCGATACCATACAAATGTATTTTTTTCTAAACATAAAGTTGCAATGCATAACTTTTGTTTGTTTTGCACATTATTGAGATCAAAATACTTCTCAATCTGTAGTATCCATGTTACGGGATCCTTGCCATCAAACTTCCTCATATCGATCTTTGGAATATGGTGGGTCTTCAATCCAACATTAGAGTTTACGAAATCATGATTAAAATTTATTTTGTTCTCATCATGAGTTTCCTCTACTATTGTTTCACCATTAGGAATAATTTCTTGTATCAACTTTGTCAAACCTTCCTTCAAACCTTCCATGTTTACTTTTAGATCATTCTTCATGTCTTCCATACTGTCTTTCATTTTTTCATTGATTTCTTCCATATTAGCTTCCGTACCATCCATCTTAGCTTCCATGCCATCGATCTTAGCTTCCATGCCATTATTCAAACCATACATCTTAGCTTACACGTATTTCTTCAAACCATCCATCTTAACTTCCATGCCTTTCTTCAAAAATCCCATTTCATTTTTTGTTTCCCTTTGCGAGAGCGAAATTTTTATGCACTTGCTCTTGTAATTTTGATAAATGATGTTGCATTTCTTCCTCTTCATGAGTCATAGTATAGTATTATGATGGCTTATTGGGTGTTGAATTCTTTTTGGGAGGAATTTTAGAACTTAATACTGATATCTATGCTTCAATATTCCCTTGGAATCACATCAAACTAATTTTCAAACAAGACCTATGCAATTCAAAAAAATACACACTTTTTTCTTGATTTTGAGGAGCTTGATATTGAATCTAATGCATCTATGTTATTTTAGATCCCTGATATTTTATATTAGGTTATTTAGTATTCCTCTGAATTGTCTTTCCAATGCCACGGGTCTTACTTGATTTGGATTCTTCAAGACAAATTTATGCCCAATCTTTCACAATGAATTGATTATAGACTGGTTCAGTAGAGAAAACTTGTATGGAATCCCACGTGTCACTGTTTCCTCCTTTGGCTTTGAAATTGATACACAAGAAACTACAGTCCATGTACTTTCGACCACATTTACAGAATTCCAATACAATGCTCAGAGATAGAGTTATGATGATTTTCCCAAGGTCACCTCTTCTAGATGAAATTAAGGAGCTTGCAAAAACCCTATCTTCCATAGATCATATCTCTAAAAATGTTACGAACTAAGATCTAGAATTTTTAAATGAATTTCCTCAAGATTTCATCGCAAATGGGTTTTTTTTTAGCATATAAACCTTCATAGAAAACAAGTTATAGCAAAAATTCCATTATGACCTGTTTGAAACAACAAAACCCTAGAATCTAAAGCTCTGATACCAAATGTTATGAAACTGGCTCCAAAAATAGAAGAAAATAGAGATCAACGCCTCAAAAATCACCAATTCTAGGGGGAATCCTGTTTTACATTACATAAATGAACAATTCCTGGATGATTGAAATGAAAAAACCTCCTTTCTATATATAGGAGTCCACGGGGTCACAATATAATTCTAGCTGACCTAACAATAATAATGTAAGGGCACAAAAATAACAATAGTGGCTTTTTATGGGGCACAATAATAAAAATATGGGGGCTATAGGGTTACAAAAATAACAATAAGGGGGCTACACTAACAACAATAATGGACTACATTAGTAATATAGGGACCTAACATGGTCATGTGATATTAACTTGCATCAACTACATTATTTTTGTGAACCTACTCTTACAATAACTATAATTTATTTCTTAACCTAAGGTCCACCCTTAAAATTACCTTAGACTACAAAAATTTAGATTTCTAGCCAAATATAGCACACTTAGTTCATCCAACAAGAAGTTCTAGGCATACATCCAAACAGATCCCAATAGTATAACACTTATCCAATTAATAATATTCAAGGAACAACAACATTCAATACAAATAAGGAAACCATAGTACACAACACATATGAATAGGTAGCACCCAAGCTAGTTGCCTAAAACTTTATTATACATATATAAGAATATTACATGATACAATGGGGGGGCATGGAAAATTTCCTACAACTCAATTACAAATGTACACAGAAACTATGGAAAACAACCTTTTTCCAAGACTAACCAACAACCTTGTACAAAACAACCCTTGAAGAATTGTCAATCTTACCTCTATAGGTCCTGTTTCTATATCCTTGTCAATTAGATACAATATGTCAACCTAAAATGCCCAAACCTTGAACAATATGATCATACACCACTTGAATGATACTTGCAACTATTGCTTTCTTTTTTGTTGGATGTCTTAGCACTTTAAGGTATACACCTATTTATATGAACCCACTTTTCCTTGCTAAGGTCATTTTTTTCAAAGGTGGATCTAAGTGATATTAAGGTGAATTTCTAATATTTGGTGACATATCCATTGATTAAATGATCACATTATTTCAACTCTTGCAAGGTATACTCAATTCATCTCAATAACATAAAAGTTGTTCCATCCATTGAGGTCGTTCCACTATTGAGGTCATTTTTTCCACTAAGTAATCTCTATCCCATTGAGATCATCTCATTTTCCCAATAATTTTATCCAACCATGCCCATTTGTGAATTTTTTTTCCTTGGTGTGAAACCCATTTGAATTCGTTTAAATGAAACTCCATCCACTCATATCAATTTTCCTAATCATCACAAGTCCATTGAAGATGTCTGAGTGTACATGACTATTTTCAATCCACTTGAGTCCATATGGCTATTTCTAATTGTTATTAAGTGCAACCAATAAATTTGGTGAATATTCTCCCAATGTATGCATGCCTAATGAAGCACACTTAAAAAGTGTGACCCATGGTTGTGATCTATGGAAACATGTATGAAGCCACCTTAACCATATGTCACAACCCCCAAGTGTGGAAAAAATAAATTTACCAATTTATATATTTCTAGGGATGAAAATCATCAAACTTTTAATTCAACTTGTCTATCATGCTAAGTGAATTACAAAAACAAGGCTACATACAATAAACTCCTTGCGTCTACCCAAGTCTTTCCAATAGGTTTGGTGTGTTTGAATTTCACTATCTACTATGTTCTCTATTTCTTTTCATGTGCACCCAATTCTATATATTGTACTTCTTGTTAAGAGCTCGTGATGCCCAACTATTCAAAGTATACCTTTCCACAAACCCAGGTAATCAACTGCCCAATATGCACTTTCTTAATGGGAAAAGGTATGTCAATTTTTTAATCTAATGAAACACCATTCAATATTTCCATTTGCACCAATGATTGACCATCGAGGTGATTTTGCAGTGAAGGTACCCAATGTAACTCTAGGGGATTGTATTACACCCTCCCTATGAATAGCTTAATCATGAATACAAATCAACTCATTATTGACTATAATAGAAGTAAGTTTCATTTCCTACGTCTTTGATACATTCAAATGATGACATGGGAGGTAGTCACAATAACTAAATGTAATATGACAGATAAATACATAAGTAAAGATGTCCAATAAAGAAATATGAAAGATGACAACTTAACAATATATGTGTGTTTTAGAATATATATAAAAAAAAATAGAAAGACATAGAAAGACAAAAATATATGCAATGGAACGGTGATTTTGGGTTGATATCCATTGAATCTAAAAACATAGATTCTAATAACTTCTTTATTTTGGGTTGGTATCCATTGAATCTAAAAACTTAGATTCTAATTTATTTCTCTATGCATAAATAATACACCTGTACATAGTAAGTCTTTGGCCTATACTGCAACTAAATCACTTTCTATATCTATGAGATTTTCCCTTTTTAAACTATCTTTTATATTTGTTTATATTGGAATTTTGAAATTGTAATTTCAACATGTCAAAACTATAACTCATTTTATCAAAATTGTAAAAAAATAAGTCTCTAAATCAACCCATAGCTAAAAAAACTACAATACCAACAATAACATCTTGAATGTAACCCCCATAACTTTCAATTCTTGTAATGAATTTTCTAGAAAGAAAGTACAATTATTGTGGTGATCAAACTAATGATACATGGCCAAACAAATTCAACTACATGAAATTTCATGAACTTTTGATGAACATTTAAAAGGTGAATAACATTGATTCAAATTCTAAAAATCCTCCATACACCTCCTAAACTAACTAATCGAGTTTATACATGATCAAATTTGTACAAAGGAGGTCCTTTGGTTTTGAAGGGGTGTTTGATGTTTAACTAAGCAATGTAATTAAAAATATATTATTAATTATTATTCTATTTCCTCCGTACACCTTCCTATATTAACTAATCAAATTTATACATCAAATTTGTACAAAGGAGGTCCTTTGGTTGTGAAGGGGTGTTTCATGTTTAACTAAGCCATGGACTTAAACAAACATTATCAATTATTATTATATTTCCTCCATATACCTTAAACTAACTAATCAAATGATCAAATTTATACAAAGGAGGTACTTTGGTTGTGAAGGGGTGTTTTATGTTTAAGTAAGCCATGGACTTAAAAATATCTTATCAATTATTATTATATTAATTTTTTTAAAAATAATAAGATTGTATATCCTTTATATCCAAAACATTAAATTCTTACAAGTTATTAAGTTACAACATGATAGTTTTATAGCTCATGGCTCCCAAAGTAATATTTGTTCAAAAGGGGAGGAATTTCCATGCACAATTGGTTTTCACTACAGAACTTCTAAGAAAAATCAAATTACGTAAACACATTCTTCTTTGTGGAAATCACGTGTATGTCATCATACGTACAAACTAAAAACACTTTGAAAACTCAAAACACAATTTTTTTTCCTAAGATGATTATGGTGAGATAATATTTAACCCTTATAACAGAAAGAGAAGAGTCTTTAGAAGTTTTCTTGAGAACTATCACACAATGTTTTTTATTTACCATTTCTCATTTCTAATTGTATCTAATGTTAGATTTCTCCTAATGATAAATTGGTTTGGTTAATCCTCAATCTCTCCTAATGATAATTTGGTTTGGTTAACCCTCAATCATGATTAAGTTGGGAGATTTTGTGAGCACCAAATATCAAGACACATACATGTAAAGATTTGGATACATAACTCTTCTCAACCCAATCTAACATGACCACTTGTTTACAAAGAAAAAGAGTTATATTTTCAATATTTGAACTAATTATTACATTGATATAATTCTTTATTTGGATGGAGGATGCAAAGCTAAATGTTTGTAATACATCTAGTATATTTGTCTTTTTTTCAATCTCCAACACCCAATAATTTAGTTGTTCAACAATTAATTTCATAATTATATATGCACGTACAATTGATGGATGACAAATGTGGATGTGCTACATAATTCTCATGTAAAACAATGTAAAAACATTCATGATAATAATACTTTCTCCATGTTACACATATTTAGTGTGTATTGGATATTTTCCATAGAAATGACACCTCTACCTTGCTTTAACATATCCTAACATTTTTCCCTATCCTATTATCTTTTTACTTTTCATCCATGGGTAACATATTCTTAATTTTGATGTGAACAAATAACAATGACCAGACTTCCTTATATTCATCTTCATCATGAAACTATTAAAAGCATTGATAAATAGATTAAAAACTTAATACCTAACCTAAAATTTTCAATGTATTTGTTGTAATTATTATTTAGTTATGTTCATCCATCCTTAGTTATTCCCCATCTTAAAGTGTACAATTGAGTTATTTTTGTGATATACTTTGTCATTTAATTAGAATTCACGGTTAGCAAAAACACTTTAACAATAAAAAATGTTAATCAAACACCCTAAATAATTTCACAAGACACCAGTACTTTAGTCAAGGGATTAAGAGATAAATTAAATATTTTGGATTTATCAGACGTTGATAAATTATGGTTATTTTCTTTTTTCCTCATCCAACTTTATATGAGGACATAGTTCATGTAACAAAAAATTTTGGGCTTGTTAATAAACTATGCTACTTGCGATGTAATTTCCATGTTTTTACTTGGTAAGAATTCAAGAGGAGTCCATTCCTCCTTGCGCGCACTGGAGCGTTCTGGTATGATGACCTAGGTCTTCCCTAAGCGCCGCCTTTGTGCCCCTACGCTGGGCCTCCTGCCATGCGCCCCTATTCCCGTGCTCTGCTTCCCCCTATATCGATCCCATCTCTAATTGCCTGTTGGCGCCTTCAGCATGGGCACCCTAGAGGCCCAACCATATCTGACTGCTGCCTTGTCCCAAGCTCATGCCTTCACTAATCTTATCAGATCTCTCAGCCCTCCTAAGCCTCGTCCCACCATTTCTAGATTCGTGAAAAAACTGGATGGCCTGCAAGAAGTTGTCCTCCCTCCCTTGCTCCCTCACGTGGATGCTCTTTTTCTGGCGGAAAAGGGATTAATTGGCCAGTTCATAGGGCTCTGGCCTTCTCCAAAGACTGTTCAAAGATGGATCGAATGGAACTGGTCCAACAAAATCTCTGGGAAAATTTCTATCAGGTTCTGTGGTAAGGGGTATTTTACCTTCCACTTTGAATCTAAAGAAGACAAGGACTTGATCTTCAGAAACGGGTCCTATTTCATGGACTCAAGGGGTATTTATCTCAAAAAATGGACCCCTGAATTTGATCTAGAGCTCGATGTGCCGAACGCTGTCCTTGTTTGGGTGCGCCTTCCCCACCTTCCCCTGCATTTCTGGGGGGATGAATCGATTAGGGCTATTGGGAATGTGATCGACACCTTCATTAACAGGAGCGAACCAAAGGAGAACATGCTCACATGCGCCAAAATTTGTGTCGAAGTTGATCTGGGAAAAGGCCTACCGGAAGCCATTAAACTCAAAGTGGACGATTGGACTCACATCTAGCAGATCAACTACGAGAATATCCCGTTCAATTGTAAGGTATGTCATGAGTACGAACATTTTTCTAATCGTTATACAAAAAATATTGATATAGATAGTTAGGAATCAGATCAAACTTGGGAGACTATGAAAAAAAGGAAGAAACCTAATCCTGCCTCACCACTCAATCCCCCGGACACATCTCAGCCCATTCTCCACCCTCCTCCCCCCTCTGGAAAAGATCCATCCAATCTTCCCTCAACCTCTGCATCCCCCTCCCAAAACCTGCAATCCAACCCCATCTCAATCATTTCTCCCCCTAATGATGACCCTCCCCTCTCCAACCCTCCCCCTCCTCTACTCCCCCTCTTGACTTCACCTCCCCTTCCCTTGGCTCGGCCTCCACCAGGATCACCAAAAACTCGAATAAGGAGCATGAAGCCTCCTTGGAAACTCACAAGAAGCAAGGTCCTGGCAGAAAAACAACAAAACATCAAAAAAATGAAAATTCTTAGAAAGACATTACTTTAGGAACCCATAATCCAATAGAGAACTACATAATGGGTCAAGACAATAGGAATAACATGCAAAAGGTCCAAGGAGGAAGAGCACCTCCTCAAACCGAACTCATACAATGATGAAAGTCATATCATGGAATAGCAAGGGTTTAGGGCACCCCTCCAAAGATAAAGCTCTCAGGGATCTTATACACCAAGAACAACCAGAAATTATTCTTCTTCAAGAAACCAAGTAGGGAGAAGTCGATATGAGGACGGTAATAGACAGAGAGAAAGACTACAAGGGCTCTCTGTCAGAATCCAGAGGTGCCTCTGGGGGGCTTGCCACTCTATGGGTAAGTAATGCGTGGTAGCTTAAAGACACCACAACAACTCAAAACTGGCTCAAAACTGAGCTAGAGAGCATCACAACGCAACAAAGAATCAGTGTGTACAATCTTTATAGCCCTAATCACTACAGAGAAAAATAAGATTTTTGGAATTCTCTAAGGGACGATATGCAGATTGAAGAAAATAATAATATCATAATGGGAGGTGATCTAAACCTCATTCTTCATGCCAACGAGAAAAGAGGTGGTTCCATTGGGGATGACCCATTCAGAAGACTGCTGGAAGACATTATCCAAGAACAAGAATTAGTGGAAATTGCCCCAAAAAACCGCAGATACACATGGTCCAATAGAAGAATCAAAAAATATACTATCATGGAAAGGCTGGATAGGATCCTCATCACAGTTTCCCTCCTTTCTCAATTTTCCTCAGCATCGGCTAATGTTCTTACCATCTCTGCTTCGGACCATTATCCCATCATGCTATCTCTGGCTATGCAGTGTCCTCATGGGCCTCTTCCTTTTCACTACAGCCCATTATGGAACGATATTCAAGAGGCCAATCAGATTGTTCGAAAGGTGTGGATCACTCACATTGAAGGATCGCCCATTCACATATGGGAGTCTAAATTAAAAAGGACTAAACAAGCTCTAAAAGAATGGGCAAAAATCCACTATCAAGAACCAGGCAAGATCAAAGCAGAAGTCAAAGCCAAACTAAAGAACGTCCATTACATTATCAACTCCCAAGGCACCAGTCAAGACATGTTAACTCACAAAAAGGACCTCTACTGGTAGTTGCATAACATAAACAAGAAAGAGGAGGATAAATGGTGCCTCAAATCAAGGAACATATGGCTCCAAGAAGGAGATAATAACAATTCCTTCTTCCACAAACAACACACAGTGGGTAAAGCCAAAAAAAATATCTCCTCTGTCACAGATGAAACGGGTATTACCCAAACTGGTCCTAAAGCAATCAAGCAGGTTTCCACCTCCCACTTTAAATATCTCCTCACAGAGAACAGTTTGCCAGAGGACTACTCGAATCTGCTACAATACCTCCCAACTCTTATCTCTGATGAGATAAACAATTCTT
Source organism: Pinus albicaulis (assembly GCA_034641835.2). NCBI lineage: Eukaryota > Viridiplantae > Streptophyta > Pinopsida > Pinales > Pinaceae > Pinus > Pinus albicaulis. The sequence continues at coordinate 760,201,592 of CM076578.1, read as the reverse complement.
GGGAAAATTGGGGCTCAATCAGAGTTTCCTTGAACTTATCAAATCCTGCATCTACGGGGCTTGGATATCCCCTCTTGTCAATGGAAGACCGGCTCCACTTTTTCAATCCTCAAGAGGGCTCCATCAAGGCTGCTCCCTCTCCCCATATTTTTTCATCATTATGGCTGATTCCTTCAGCAGAGCTCTTGATCATTTGAGGCAGGTTGGTCTCATCACAGGGATAAAATATGGAAACGGAGTTAGAAACATGAATCACTCCCGATTTGCTGATGATACCTTATTAATGGGAGAAGCCTCCAAAATTATCGCTCAACGATTCAAAAAATTTCTGGACAGATTTATGCTCTTTTCTGGAGGCCTAATCAATTTCAAGAAAAGTTGTGTCTATGGCTGGAATGTCTATAAACAAACTTCATACAACATCGCTGGCATTTTTGGCGTCCCCCACATGTTAAATTGGGATCACTTTAGTTATTTGGGCATGCCTGTCAGTATCAATTTCTTGAAGGCTGAGATCTGGAATGTGATTGTTGACAAAATGAATGTGAAAGTGAATCAATGGGGCTCCTCTTAGCTGAATCATGTAGGATGGCTCACCCTCCTTAATTCTGAGTTATCCTCCCTCCCTCTTTATCAATTTACTCTTCTGCAAGCCCCAGCCAGCATTCATCTTAAAATGGAGGCTATTATTCGACATTTCCTATGGCAAGGGGGAAAACAAGACAAAAAAAATACAATTTAGTCAAGTAGAATCAAGTTATCCAAGATCAGGAGCATGGAGGCATTGGTGTTCGCTCGCCCAAAATCATGAATCAAACCTTTGGGGGTAAGTTAGTTTGGAGATTAATCAATGGAAACAAACTTTGTGGAAACAGGTGCTTGAAGTCAAATATTTAAACTCTCCTAGACAGCAACTTCTTCCGCAGGATATCCCTAATAGACCGTGCACTAAAATCTGGTCCTCTTGCAAAAAAGCCATCCATCTTCTTCCAGAAAATATCTCCAAATTTCCAAAAGGATGCAACTCAATCAATATTGGCTAGGATTGAATTATGGGAGGTATCCCCATCATAGAAAGACGAGACACTCAGAACATTCTTCGAAACTTGGATAGCATGGGCCTCAAATTCCTAAATCAGATTTCTAAATGGGACACCCAGAATAAGTTGTGGATTGGATGGAAATTTCCTATTATTCCACTCCCCCTTAATGAAGAACTCAAAAATTTGCAAATTCACCTGCATGGTCTAGCTCCTATCAAGAAAAAGTCCCTGGATGGATTCTGTTGGGAACCTATAGGCAAAGCCTACACCATCAAGTCTGCCTATCAGTTCCTTTGGAAAGAGCAGTTTACAGCTCCAATTTGGCCAATCTGGAAAACTGTCTAGCATTTTGAAGCCATTCCAAATATTGAATTCTTCCTTTAGACCTTACTGAAAGGAAAACTCCTCATAGCTAACAATCTTAAGAAAAGGGGAGTCATAGGTCCTTTTATCTGTCCCAATTGTCAAAACGCAGAAGAGACTATATCTCACCTTTTTCTTTGGTGCCCCTTCACCACTCTTTGCTGGATTGACCTCACTACTCACTTCAAGCCTGATAGCAGTCATGGGAGCACCGTTGCAGATTTCCTTATCCAATGGAAAAAAAGTTTGCCTTGGAAAAAAAAGAAGAACAAACTCTCAAGCAGAGTCTGGAACACCCTTCTGCTCGCTGCTCTATGGAACATATGGCTCTCTTGGAACAATAAGATCTTCCGAGACAAAGAGCCATATCATAGAAAACTCTGCAAGAAATCTTGGAGTTTAGTCATAGACATCTTTGTTGCAAAAAGTAATCACAGAGTTGATATCACTGATCTGAGTGTGGATGAAGAACCTTTCTCTGTGACCTATTATTCAGAAGTAACAGGAATGCTCTCCCCTCCATTCCTCATTGTTCCACTCCATGGAAAATTTGACTCAAGGAAAGTACCTTCAAATATTGGATTAAAGACAGAGGCAAACCTACCCTGTTTTTTGACAGGGCCTCAAAATCAAACCCTGGCATCGCTGGAGCATGCGACAGCATCAGAAGCGCAACTGGGAACTTGATCTTAACATATGAATGGAGCCTTGGATCATTATCCAATAACATAGCCAAAGCTCTAGCCCTCTATCAAGGTTTAATTCAACTAAAAAATCTCAGACTTGACAATGCCACCATTCTGGGCGACTCTGCTATTGTCATACAGTCCATAATACGCAATCGACCCACATCAAATGTCGCCCTGGAGAAAATCCTCAGCAGATGAAATATCCTTCTGAACGATTTTAAAGGTATCACATTCTATCACATTCTTAGATCGCTCAACAGTGAAGTAGATCTCCTGGCGAACAGTGCCTGCGCTCAATCTCCGGGCCACATGCATTGCAATTATGTCTCGTTCCTTGTTCCTCCCCCTTAATCATGACCATAGCCCCTCCTAAATCTTTTGTGATTTTCTGCTATGCATTTCTAATCCTGATTGCGCCCTCATCTGCAATTTTCATTGCATCCACGTGACTCTCCTGCCTTGGGCCTCCCCCAGCTCGATCCCTCTCCCCCTCCTTGTTTCTATAAATTCTCCTCCTTTCCACATTTTGCTTCACTCCTGCCCCATTCTCTTGTTGACTCTCTTAGCTCCCCTCCATGCTCTCAGGCTTCTTGGTGGTTTTTTGTTCTCTCCTCCATGCCCTCCCTCCCCTTTCTACCTCCTCCCTGTCCCTCTGTCAAGTTTTTACAACGCCCTCCCTTTTCTGTGCCTTCTTCTTTCCTATTCTTGTTCTAGTCCTTGGTTTCATCTTGCAGCTTCTGCCTCAGTCTCAATCATCTGGTTCCCTTAGAATAGAATGGCAAGAAGCGAAAACTGCTTCCATTGTGCGGATGTACAAGCGGAACTCGAACAAATTCGTGCTCATCAGAAGACCATTGATGCTAAGCTGAAGAACGATGTCAAAGCCCTAGAGGACAAACAACAAATTGATGTTAACTTCTTCCTCTCAAGGGTCTCATCTCTCTAGGCTCAGTTCGAAGACATTTCGAATAGGTGTGCCCATGCTGAAGAGTCGGTCCAAATCCTGAAATACATGATTGAAAAATGCACCGCCCCCAGCACCAGCTCCAACAACATAAGAAATATGGGGAATGATGAGAATCCAGAGCATTCTACAACAAGGAAAATCAGTCACATAAACATAGATTAGCTCTCCTCCTTCTTTTATCATGTCTTTTAAATACACATTTCTTATTTTCCAGTTCATCCGCATCTACAACTTCTCAACATTTTTGTTTCTTCTGAATACTAAAACCAAAAGGCTTGAAATACTCAGCTGTAGCTGCTCTCATTACAACATTATAAACAAATCTTTTTGTAATCATGGAGCCTCCGCTCCCTCTCTTTTTTTGAAATACAATTAGCAACTGATCTTGTCAAAAAAAAAAAAAAAAAAAAAACTATGCTACTCGCATATGTGTGAGATATCTATAGCTACATCCATACTCCATGAATTTTGTGGATGCATTTATCTTTTTACAGTTGGTATCACTTCATCTTACTTTTCATGTTTTATATTGTTCCACTTCAAACATAAGTACTACATGGCCATTGTGGATGAGTCAATATCCTTAATAAAACTATTTACCTCATCCTATGATTCAATATCCTTAATATCATTATTTACCTCATCCTACTTTTCAAGTTGTATGCTTTCCCTCTTCAAGTGATCCTAGTCTCATTAATTTTCTTAATAAGTGAAAAAATTCAATCTTTCTGACAAGTTTTTAAAGTTTGTTTATGTTCCACCTTGTTTTTTTTCATTTCTTTGAAAATCATGTGCTCAAGGTCCATCCAAAATTGGAAAAGAATTCTAAAAGGTTCCATGGTGAAAGTTCTCATCAATCATGTGAAGCTATGACTTCTAGTAAATTTTCTACTAAAATTGGAGCTAGAAAAGAAGGGTTGCAATTTTGGTATATGTATATATATATATATATATATATATATATATATATATATATATATATATAAAGCCTAATCATTCACCTCTATTTTAGTAGAGGCATGATCAACTTCATCACTCTCCCACACTTTGTTAATTTTTCCTTGAACCTAGCACCCAACAATTAATTAAGCTAGAAAATTGTAGATTTACTGAATGAAAGAACAAATAAGTTTTTAAGTTTATTAGCGAAAGAAAAAATCACATACACAATCACAATAAAAAAGAAACAAATAGATTATTCCCAATAAATTGATTTTCATTAATATTTAGAAATTATTGGGCTCCTGTCATGTGATAATAACCCAAATAAGAAATATTACAAATAAAAAATGGTTTGGAAATAATCCAATAGATCAGGCCCTATATGGTCTTCAATCTCTTTAACTTATGTGGATTCCAAATTTTCCATTTTATACTTCCTTTTATCTAACACACTAGAATGGGATTCCTTCTCCACTCCTTACTGAGATGAATCTATGAATGTCTTGTGCTTCTATATGGTGTGTTCTCTTCCTCTCCTTGGAATTTATTTTATTACTTTACATTGAGGTAAATCCCTAACCCTATTCTCCAAAGTGATTGATAGATGAGATTAGATATTTCATAACTTGAGATAAATGGATAATATTAAAACATAATAATTAAATTAATTTAGATGAATATCTCTCAGATTAAACACATCATTAGGATTTGCTTGAAGTTTCGAACCAACTAATGTGGTTCATCCCCAGGACAAGGTGGAGAAGCTAATTGATCTTAATGAATAAATAGTGGGGATGCATCATTTCCCAAAAATAGCCGTCAAGAACTAGTCATTAAGACCAGTTGTTAAGAACTAGCCGTTAGTAAATTAGTTATTAGGAAAAAAAAGTTAAAATTTTTTAAATTTTTTTAATAGTTTAAGAAATATTATTAATTAATAAAATTAAATAATTATAAAAATATATTTTTTAATTAATATAATAGAAAATTATAGGGATAAAAAATAAAAATAAAATAATTTACTTTTCCTAATTTTACTTTAGCTCAATTATCCAACATAGTAATTATGTTCTTTTGCAAGTTGAAAAAGTAGGCTAAGTTACAATAGAAACTTGATCACACTTGAGAAATTTTCTTATGGATATCTATGAGTGACTTCTTGCATGCTACAACACTTATGCCTATGTAGAACTACCTACCCAAGCTATAAACATCAACACTCTCTATTAACAAGGAAGGTACTTCTTCCCCCTAAATCTGGGTTTGATCCTAAAACTAAATCCACTACCATGGTTGTTCCCTCTGAAATCGAAACCCTCCCTACCACCTAGTTTTGAAATATCTATAAAGTCATGCTCCCCTTATAAGACTCCTATTCCTAAACATTATGTAAATTCATATCATACCAAGAGGCCTTCTTCATAGATTTGGAGGAATATTCAAACTATTCTTCCCCACATAAACCTAAAGGATGAATCCCTATTAATTGTTCGATACTTGGAGATTCCAACTCCTTTTTCTTTGTCACTTCTCTACTTATTTCCATTGCCATAATACACAAGACTAATATCCTATAGATTTTTATCCTTATTAGAGCTAGATACCTTGGATCTAGTCAATGCATATTCATCTTGGAATTCTACATATAATCCCTTATTATCTATCATATCTATTGAGAACAAAATCCACCTGAATGTTGGCACCCACAACATGTCCTTCACCTCCAAGATGCCTCTTAAATATTTCTAAATATCGCCATTCCAATTCCCTTCACTACATGTTTGGTATCAAAACAAATATCCGCATGTAGTTTTAAGTCCCACTTGTTTAGGTTGTCAAAGATATCACATGTCCCTATCATATGTTGTATGGTTCCACTGTATAGTATCCAAGGACCCACCAGTAAGGTTCTTAAGGAAACAAGTGTTAACTCAATTTCAATTTTCCTAGAAAAATATTCTTGATACTTTTTCAACGCAAATATAGTTGACTACGTACCATTTCCACCCTTATTCCTCTCTATACATTGTGAAGCATAGTGCCCAATATTATTATAGGAAAAACACTCGACCTTAGTCAATTCGTTCCTTTTGTTGGGTTATGAAACTGAATCCTCACCCATAATTATCAAGCCTTTTCTCCTCATTGCCTAATTGGAAAGAGAAAAAATCTCATAATATCCACTCTTATACAATATTCCAAATAATGATTTATACCATAATTCTTTTTGGGTGAAGTCATCTCATAGTCTACTCCAATCAGGTATTTTCTCTCATGCTAGAACCGCTGCCATGAAATTAGTCCAGTGTTTTGTGAAACTTCTCAAGGATATCCCTACAAGCTCCACATATAAAAAAACTACCTTAGTAGCTCCAATCTCATCTCAAACTTGTTGAATCCTAGTGAGACATGATGCCACCATGTATGATTAAATTATCTTGGTGTTACTTATATTTTCCCTAAAAATTATTTTTGGTTATGTTTGTACTCTAATATATACTCTCAGAGCATTCCACATCCACTCCACATATCATGGGTATTATTCTTTCCTGATATGTGAGGGATCACATGATCCTTCAACACATACATGTTGATACATTTCTCTTTCACATATTTCAAATTATGCACAACCAATTTTGTAGCATATGAATGAGGTGTAACCTAGGTTTTTACAAAATCCCATAGGTTTTTTTCTACGAGGATAAGTGTTGTTATCTCCTTCCATGGACAAAAATTATAAGCGCCTGTAATATGTCGTTAAACCTTAGACCAATTTCAACCATCTTGAAATCATAAAATAAACTAAAAAGGTTATGGAAATCACACCTTGATTAGTATGGTATATCTCTCTCTCCCTCTAGGGGCTAACATCCACTAATGACTCTAGGTGCTGATCACACTTCTAGCCTATTCTATGGATGTATCACCTCCGAACACCTCGATGATCTCACATATATCTCAGTTTTCTTGTGGTTGACTGTAGCTAGATAAGATAATTCTAGTTATGGTCCTATATATTTCCCACACCCTACTGATCACTAGTGATCATTATTCTCTATCCTTAGTTCCACACCCTAGCATAGACACCCCCACTACTTAGTATGTCTTCTAGCCATGATACTTATGGTATTACCACTGAATCTTCTAGATTTACGGTCTGTGATTTTAACTATGTCTTACTCTATTTCCTTCATGTTGATTCCCTTGTTTCCATTGCTAAGCTCCTTGTGGCTCTTTTTCTCATTCACTATTTTGACTAATACCTCCACTTGTGCTCGAACCACATATAGATCCCTCCTTTGAATATTGAAAAATCCACCCATATTCCTGATCCCCTATCCCCTAAACCTGACTTCTCATCGTATCACCGCTGCATTCAATTATGTCTTGATCGATGATTGATACCCATACATAGAAACTTCTCCTCAACCCTTGTCTACACAAATTTTGTGGAAATTGTGCTCTCATTCTTGTGCTTTGTCCAACCCCCCTATGATCTAATGTACACACAAAAAACCTACAATTTTTTTTATCTATAGCCCAACATCCATGCTTATGTGGGAGCCTCAACCATTTTCTAGTGGGTTGTTAACTAGCATAACCTCACTTCTTGGAATCACCACCTTGAAATTTTCCCATGCTATGACCCTATTAGACCATTAGCTTGTGAGATATTGGATGAGAGGGTCTAGAAAACCACTCATGACTATAGAATCTATGCCTTTATTTTCATAATTTTTCTTTTTTCTAAAATTTATTTTCAAATTCAGCCAAAAAAATATTCCCATTTCCTCGTTGTACAAATTGTTTATCACTATATCGTCTAGAAAAATAAAATAATTATACCTTGTATGATCATAACCAAACTTGGTCTTGTTGTTTCACTACAAACCTGAATTCCTACATGGTTTAGAGATTGGGTTTTAGAGTATCTAGCTATTATACCATGTTGATTTTTCCTTGAACCTACCACCCACCAATCAATTAACCTAAAAAATTGGATATTTACTAAATGAAAGAACAACCAAGTTCTTAAATTAATTAGCAGAACAAAAATCTCACATATCCTAAATAAATCAAAATGCCACAAACATATTATATCAATTCAATAGTTATTCAGTAATATTTAGAACTCACTTGGGCTCCCATATAGGGATAATAACACAATTGAGAAATATTACATATACAAAATGTCTTGCAATTTATCTAGTAGATCAAGCCATATATCAATCATCAATATCCTTGGTTGATTTGGATCTCCAAAATTCCCTTCTATACTTCCTCAAACCCAACACACCAGAATGGAAGTCCTTACCAACTCCTCACTAAGATATCTCTCTCAATATTTTGTGCTACTATTTGGCATGTATTCTTTCTCTCAACCTTGATTTTATAACTTTACATTGAGCTAAATGCTAACCGTAATATCCAAAATAATTTATCTCCAAGATTAAGTCTCCCCTTACTTGACATAAATGACTGAGATTAAAACATAATCATTAAGGTAATTTAATTTAATTTTCCTAAGTTTACATTAGCTCAATTAGATAACATAAAATATGTGCTTTCCTAAGTTTTTTTTTTTGCAAGCTTCATAGGAACTCTTCATTCATCCATATTCAAAGGAAGGTAACAATCATGAAAGATATTTAGTGGCCGCAACCTACCCATTGGGAAACCATGTCTGTTGGCCACGAAACACATTACAAGCCATCCAAAATCTCAGAATTTTAAGCCTGTCAAACTTGGACTTATAGTCTTGAATGTCTAAGGATCACTTTCCAATGACATCTATATAAATATAACAATTTTTACTATCTGACATATACAACATATATAAATATCCAAAAAATGACTTGATCATACTAAAAAATCATCATCTTCAGAGGACTCCACTGGTGTAGGGTCCCTAACACTCGATCTAGGTAACTCTGATTGAAAGAGGCATGAGAGTTTCCTTTCAACATGACAAAGGCATATATTCTACTATTGGATCTGGAATTGAATTAGATGCAATTCCTTCTGAATGTCCTAAAGTCTGGGGTCTAATTTTGTTGAATGAGCTGACATAGTCATAATGGCTTTAGCCATAAGATTCTTCATAAGAAAATAGAGATGAATTTTCTATTTATATTGGGTAGTGCGACCATGGGTATGAATTAGATCCGGAGATAGGAGATGCCAATTCTCCACCTATAATTCATTTTCCGCTCATTTATTCAGATATTCATCCCATGACATGATCAACTTCTTCACCTAGGTTGGAGTACCAACAGTATAGGCCTGGACCACTTTCTAAATTACTTGCGCGTACATCCTTCTACTGCTTCTTCTTGGTGGCCCAACTGAGGAGGAGCATCTTCCACCTCGGGTTCCATTCTCCTTGCCCTGGCCCTGGCCTCCATTACCTGACGATTTGGCTCCAAGGGTCGGGCATACCATATTTCTTATGGAAACTTTAACGTGATGCTGAGTTGACGAATGAAAAGGGAATGACGAGGTCCAATTCTGGTTAGTGAACCCACGACAATAGAATACATTTTGGTTAATAGGACTTGAGACAATTATATTAAAAACAATACATAGAAAATAACTATTAGGTGAAAGCCTAGTCATAAAACTGAAGGGAAACCATGGGAGCCTCCAACACCATTGAACGCCACAACATAACACCTCAGGATCAATATTACCATAACACAGAGATGGGCACAAAATTTTTTTCCAATACATAAGCCAAATAATAGGGACTAACTCCCCGAGCCTCATACCATTACATGCCACCAGAGAAACAATAAAAACCATAGAGAGGAAGGGAAATTTCGATACAATGCTCGAAATGAACAAATCCATTATATATCCCTCACCCTCATCACAACATAATTTTTATATGTTGTAGTGGACCCAACAGCTACCATACATACCCATTCGAGAAAAAAGGATGCAAAAGAAGATGGATATTTGCAGAGAAATAACACATACATAAAAGACATATACTACAAAAACTTTCCAATTTTCCAGATATCTTCTACTGAGCCAACCAACTTTCCAATTGTCGAGAACAATCTTTCTGTCACACACAGAAAATATAAAAATGACACAAAATTTCCAAGTATCCAAAAACCCATTCCTAAACCTTCCAACATGCCTATTATCGACAACGTTATAGCCATTGTTGCAAATACCAATTTTAATAGACCACAATCACTTAGCCATAGGAATGGAGAAAGAAACATACCCGTATACTAGTGCCATTAACCAGAGAGTGTTGTGCTCGTCTAATAAGTGGTGGTACCTACCCAATCAAGCCAAAAAGCTTGTATGATTTGAGCACTAAATACTTACAGTTTGTTCCTGACCCTCGAGCAGGACAAGTGTAGACATATGGTGCCCGTCCTCCACCTCTTGGAAATTAAAAACCCTACCTTCCTTTGTCGCATTAAATGCCTTAACATATTCCATCCCACTACAACTATTCCACATGCTCGAGCAGGGAGGTTGTCTCCCATCGACCTCTCTATACATCCAATCCATCATTGCATTGATCTTGAGAGGGATATTGTATCACTTCACACCCCGATCGGGGAGTGCTTTACTATGTTTAAAACTTAGGCTAAGTTACAATAGAAACTTTCTCACACTTAAACAAGTTCCATAAAGAGATTTGTGGGAAGCTTATTGAATGCCTAGATACTTAGGCCTATGAATAAGTACTCTCCCAAGCTACAAACATAAACACAATTTTATACTCTTATACAGATAATACAAATGTGTGTACACCATATATGAAAATTATGACAATTTCCTTTCTACTTGCATACTACCTCTCCATATTAGATTTTTTATTCTTCTATATGAATATACATATATTAATTTTATTTTCTCAATTTTATTTTTATTGGGGCCTATCGATTAGTGTGTTTTATTTTACGACCATGTTCTCATTAGGGTTTCATTTCCTAGGAATTTCTTTAAATTTTCATTTACAAGTTGTTGTAGCGATTCACAACATGCTAATACTTTCTACTTTTTTCAAGTCATGGGAATTTTTATCACCATAATTTCACTCACCTATGAAATTTCAGTAGGAATACCTAAAAACAAGACAAATACACATCTAAGTCACATAATAAAATCAACTGCATTATTACCATGCTATTCGTACATTATCGAGTAAAGTTAAAAGATCAGTTTAACATTTCCATGATCATGTGATATGCCCGTATATACTTATCTTTGATCATGCATGAAAATGATTGATAATAACATGGCATGGGAAAAGCCATCAATATGACATTTCAATAGGCATACCTAAAAACAACACAAATACATATCTAAGTCACATAATAAAATCAACTACATTATTACTATGTTATTTATACATCATCAACTAAAGTTAAAAGATCAGTTTACCATTTCCATGATCATGTGGTATGTCCCTATCCACTTATCTTTGATCATGCATGAAAATGATTTATAATAGCATGACATGGGAAAAGTCATCAATTCAACGTATCATGGATTATTAATTATTGAGAAATAAAGTGATGGGGCCATATTGTGAAAGATCAGTTGACCATTTCCATGATCATGTGGTATGTCCCTATATACTTATCTTTGATCATGCATGAAAATGATTGATAATAGCATGGCATGGGAAAAGTCATCAATTCAACTTATCATGGCTTATAAATTATTAAGGAATAAAGTGACAGGGCCATAGTGTGAAGGCCTATGGAACCCTCCATAGCATTAAATGTAAGAAAACATTTTCTGTTATAGGTATTATTCATCATATGAGTTCTCCTGATTGGATTAAGAGCATTCAAATTGGAGTTGGTTCAAGAAAGAGGTTCAAATTTTCCTATAAATAATAGTTATTGGTATAATTATGAATTTGTAAAAGAGAAAAAAGGACAAAAGTGGAGTTGGTGATGAAGCTGAATAATTAAATAAAGGAATAAAGAAGATTTGTAGAGTTGATATTTATATCCAAATGTGAAACTCCATCCTGAGCCAACTTCAATGTGAATTCTCCTATTCCACTAAATGGATGAATTCTCTTATTCCATTAAATGGATCTCATGTTATTGATGAGACTTTTGAGAGAGCGAAAATTGGCAAAGTTTAATGTGATAGGAAATTCTATAAACCTTTACACTATTTCCTTATCATTGTAGTTCTATCCTTGGACATTTATGAGTCTTGGGAAGTTGAATTTACAACTTTTCTCAACTTATACTACAATTGAGCCTTTTCATGTGTAATCAATGTGAGTATATAAGGATATATCATGCAATCATGGAAATGATTGATTTGTTGGTATTTTAACTTCTCTTGATATTGTATAAATAACTCATCAAACATGTAGTTTTCATAGTTTTCTATCATATGTAAATTTGAAAAAATTTCATGTACGACCACTCAAATTTTATAGGTGAGTGAAGTTAAGGTGATATAACTTATTTTCGCTATTTTTTTTTCCTTTATTTATTTATTTGTGTCATTTGGTATCTCCAAACCTCAAATATATCTTTTTCAAACTTAAACAATGGTTTTTTAAATCAAGCTTTTGGGAATCAAATTTATTATTTTTAACATAACAATTATATCATATGTTTGAAACTTTCTTGCATTTTGTGATATCATATGTATAATTCATAACATCATATCTATTATAAATTTTACCATGTGAATTGTGATTTCATGCACAATCATATAAGTGAAATCATATTTATACTTTATAGGATCATATTTGTTATGAGCTTTAGTGTTGGAATTATGATTTCTTGCACAATTATAAATGTAATCTTCGACACCAAATTTATGGCACCACAGCTATATAATTTAATTCTCAATATTGTAGCATAGTTCCTTCTAAGACAAGTGACTCTATGGATTACCAAAACTTAAAATTTAGCCAAATATTGATTGAATAAATGTAGAAAGAATATTGCCTCTTGTTATAAATATTTGGACTAAACAATACTATACAGAGCAATAACAAAAATTTATTGTAAGACCTCTAGTGACGCAAAAGACTCCCAAAACTCAAACTTTTCCTAAATATTGATTGAACAAAAGTAGAAATAATATTTTCTTTTATTAGAAACCTTTGTATTTAACAATACTATATAGAACAACAATTTCAAACACATTATAACCATGTTTCTAACCTACAACAAAATTTCCAATAATGAAAATGTGAACAAATTTCCCAACAATAATGAAATCCATACACTTAATATATTTTCATTCTTTTTATATCTTTGTTTATTAGCATAATTAACACACATTTTTTAAATATCCACACATTATCATCATTTTCCAACATCTTCCAACCTATCTAACTCATCTTCTAGATGTCAACAAACATGAAAAAACTCACAATAAAATTATTTATTAGTTTATTCACTATATTCATAGAACAAACATCACTACTATATTTTCAAGTTTCCACATCATTGATATGCATGACATCGTAATATTTAAATTCATTTGAATGACAAGACGTTGATGTTGGAAAATCATATCAATTTTTATTCAGATCGTCATCTCAAGTTCCACATCATAAAATCATCTCTTTTTTATGCCTTTAGAGATGAATTTATCTCCACATCATTATCTCAAGAAGTTTCACTTTTAATTAATCTCTATATTTCAAGAAGAGATATCTCCCTCCTTACACCATAAAATTATCCATTTCACTAAACTTATTATGTTTGATTTACATTAATGCTTCTCCTCCTCAACTTATGACATGTTTCTATCCTTCATCTCTATCCTATCCACACATGAATGTGTAATATCTATCCTTCTTATTTCTCATCTTGAAATTCAATTTCAATGATCAAATGCATTTATTAGTTTTTAAGAGAAATAGTTGAATAAAATTAGCTTCAAAATATATGTACGTACATAGGAAAAAATATTTATACATACATAAAGCAAAAAACAACTTAGTTTTATTAATGAAAACAAAGTTGATTCATAACAAACAATAGTGAACACATAACATGTAATGGTGGGGAACGAAGAAAGAAATTACATTTTTTTAATACATGGATAATGATCTTGAGCTTTTGACAATGACCTCCTCCTTTATTAAATGAGTTCCTCCTTAATATTTATTCTCTGCATTCTCAATATTCATCATCTTTAATATTCATAAAATTGATATTATTCTTACATGTTTATGTTATGCAACCAATTTAATCACAATATAGAAGAGGCACTAGATTAATGATTTAAAAATTTTCTTTTTTAAGGGGAAATATTGTTTAAATTACATAAATGAATAATTTTTGGATGATTCAAATGAAAAAATCTCCTTTCTATATATAGGAGTCTAAGGCGTCACAATATAATTAGAGCCGACATAACAATAATAATGTAAGTGCACAACAATAAAAATAGTGAGCTTCTACGAGGCACAATAATAACAATATAGGGACTATATGGGCACAAAAATAACAATAAGGGGGCTACACTAACAATAACAATAAGGGGCTATAGTAATATTATAGAAACTTAACATGCCCCTCTCCTTCAAAAAAGTGTTTCCATTAATGTTGGAGTAGTTCTTGATGATTTTGTATAAAGGACTTAACATGCCCCTCTCCTTCAAAAAAGTGTTTTCATCAATGCTTGAGTAGTTATTGATGATTCTGTATAAAATTCCCATCCTCCCATGTGGAATCTTCAACAGGTAAGTTCTTCCACTTGATGAGATACTCTAAAATTGATCGATTCCGTAGTTGTCGAGTTCTTGTTTCCGTGACTTCTTTATGTTCCAATATGATTTTTCCTTCCTCGTCAATTTCTAGCAATATTGTTTGAACTAGATTTTTGCCACCTATAACCTTCTTTAAGAATTAAACATGGAAAATTGGGTGCACTCGGGATGATGCATGAATCTCCAATTTGTATGCCATAGTACCAATATTTTGCAACACCTTGTAAGGACCATAATACTTTGGTGATAATTTATTATCCTTATTAGCTTGTTTGAGAGA
Organism: Pinus albicaulis; assembly: GCA_034641835.2. Taxonomy (NCBI): domain Eukaryota; kingdom Viridiplantae; phylum Streptophyta; class Pinopsida; order Pinales; family Pinaceae; genus Pinus; species Pinus albicaulis. The sequence continues at coordinate 760,186,576 of CM076578.1, read as the reverse complement.
CATTTGTTTGTATGGTTGTAGCCATAAAAATAACCAATCACCTACATCAAAACTTATTTAGTTTTGCGATGCCAATCTTCCTGTTGTTTCATTCCATTCTGTGTCAAAGTGAGGTTATCATTTAAGAGTTGGAGAACTTGTTTTTATGATTGATGTGATCTTCCATTGTTTGGACCGTAGAATTTTCTCTTAAATATAATGTGATGGATGATGGATGATATCCATAAAGTGTTATAAATGAGGTCATTTTTGCTGCAGTATGGAAGGAAGTGTTATACCACCATTCAGCCATAGGTAACCACTTCACTCATTGTGTTTTTCTATTAGATACAAAGGAACGAATATATCCTTCCAAGCATTTGTTGACTATCTAAGTTTTCCCATCAGATTAAGGATGATAAGATGAGCTATGAGTTAATTCAGTAACCATACAAGAATATAATTCCATCCAAAAATTTACAGTGAAAATGTGTAGAAATTTGCTGAATAATGATTAATTATCCACCGAGACTATCCTGATCACATACAATTTGAATTCATATGCAACACATAATCTCTTCCACTCAGATCATCAAACATGCAGAAATAAAACAAGCGATAGCACATCAAATCATCATACACATTAACACAGTATGTATGGGGAAATCTTATAGCTGAAAACCCCATAGCTATTGTGTATATTATAATGGAGAAATCATTTAACAACTTAGTACAATACTCCTCACAAGTACTCAGTACTTTCTCATGAAGTTACACACAAACTAGCTTCGTTTTGAACAGGTTACTGGTTCAAAACTCACCACTAATTTCCTTGCCTCTATTGCGCAATCATGGCATGTCTATATAGAGATCCAAGGTTCGAATCCCCTTGGCTTGACAGTGCAATCATCATGGGAAATTCCTCCAAGTGTGGTGCAAATCTCATGCACAACTGATGTCGCCAATGATAGCTAACTCCACCCTTTCATCTACCTCTTTCACTGGTCTCCACTGAACTGTCCATGCACTGTAGTGAACTGATGTGTTCTTGAGTTGAATAATGAGTTACTAATTAATGAATTAAATAATATTTAATTCACTCCACTCATTACTATTTGATTAACTAGTTAAACTAATCTCAACCAGTTCAACTAAATTAAACCGAACACAACTCCACTAGCTGTCTCATTAACTCCACCAAAATTCTGCCACTGAAGTCATAACTGAAGTCAACCATGCATGAGCTCACCAAACCCTTGGGAATAGCGTAATTCCTCTGTCAGATGCATGAGCCACTTCCAAGGCTCAAACTGAAGTGCTCCAAGAGAGTAAACTGAAGTTTATAGTCCAAATATTATTAAGGGTAAATAATATTTGACTTCCCTATTTTAAGGAGAGGCAGTCTAAAAATAGACTTCGACCTATAGGTCCAAAAAATAGAGTCCCATCTATTTTTACCAACATGACCAATACTCCAAGAATAACATACCGCAATCCCTGGACCATGCTCCATATGTCTAAAAATAGACATAGTCTAAAAATAGATTTTGCGCCAGAATTTGCCTGCGGGCCCACTTAGTGAAGGCGACTTCATTTCACTAAGCTCCATCATCTTGCCGCATTTTCAACACTCCCTCTCAGCAAGATATGGATTATCTGCAACCCCTATCCTGCCTCTGTGGAATTCGAACTTGCTCCTGGTGAGCGCCTTCGTCAGGATGTCGGCATCCCGATCCTCCGTGGGAACATATGAAAGCATCATGATTCTCCGCTGAACACAATCTCTGATATGATGGTACCTGATGTCGATGTGTTTGGACCTATCATGAAATAATGGATTAGCCGAGAGTTTAATGCAACTCTGGTTATCATAGTGGATCACTGTAGGCTCCAAATGAAACCTGAACAATCCTGCGAGGATCTTCCTCATCCAAATAGCCTCGCATGCAGCCAAGCTAGTTGCCATGTACTCGGCCTCTGCTGAACTGAGTGCCACGGATCTCTGCTTCCTGCTGTACCAGGAAACTGCTGTCGACCCAATGCTAAAAACTCCTCCAGATGTGCTCTTCCGATCCGTTGGACTCCCTGCCCAATCTGCATCAGTGAAGCTAGAAAGCTTTGCTCCATCCTCCTGTCTGTACCATAGACCATATCCCAATGTGCCTCTAATATAGCGCAATACATGCTTGCCTGCCTTCCAAAAGAGCTTGGTAGGCTTAAACATAGCTTGCGAAAGCTGGTTAACTGCATAGCATATATCGGGTCGTGTATTGACCAGATACATAAGCGACCCCACCAACTGTCGATAGACAGTGGCATCCACTACCTCCGCTGAAGTAGCATCCTCCTTCCTCCAACCACCAGGAAGAGGAGTGTCAACAGGCTTGCAGCCTTGCATGTTGAACCTCTCCAGAATCTCCCGGGCATACTTGCCCCGAGAAACAAACAGTCCTCCACTGCGCTGCCAAATCTCCAATCCCAGGAAATAATGAAGGATGCCCAGGTCCTTCATCTCAAACTCTCATGCAAGATCCTCCTTGCATGAAAGTATCAACTGCTCGTCGCCAGTCAAAATCAGATCATCTACATACAGTACGATGATCAACAGCTTCCCCTCCACCACAATCTGGTACAGGTTTGGATCCGCCTCACTCTTGGAGAATCCAAGCCCGGTGAAGTAGTTGTCTATGCGAGTGTACCAAGCACGAGGTGCTTGCTTCAGCCCGTACAATGCTCTCTTGAGTCGGCACACATGCGACTCACTGCTGAAGATCTCGAAACCTTTAGGCTGCTCTATGTACACCTCCTCCTCAATAACTCCATTGAGGAACACAGTCTTCACATCCATCTGATGAATGTGCCACCCCATCTGCGCTGAGAGAGCAAGGATCGTCCGTATGGAAGAGTACCTTGTGACAGGTGCAAAAGTCTCCTCATAGTCAATCCCCTCGATCTGTGAAAAGCCATGGGTGACAAATATCGCCTTGTACTTATCCACACTCCCGTCAGCCACCTGCTTCACTTTGTAGATCCATCGCGAAGCCACCACTGATTTCTCCACTGGTATTGGGACAATCTCCCATGCACTGTTCCTGACGATCGAATCATATTCTTCGATCATGGCATCAACCCATGCAGGTTCCTCCACAGCTTCCTCAAAAGAGGATGGCTCTGTCACAACACATTGACTCACAAGAGCCATGTATCCAGTGTACCGATCCGGTGACTGTCTCTGTCTGCGCTGTGCCGTAGGTGGTCCTACAACCTTCTCTGCATCCCGAGCCAGTCGCTCAGCTTCTGTAGTGCGCATGCGCCCTCTGATGGTTGGCGCTGCCTGGGTGGTTTCTTCCACCTCCTGAACCTCCTCTTGTGGCTGATCCACATCCGTAAGCTCCTCCTTAGGAACTAACAGCTCCTCATCTACATGCAAGTGTAGCTCCCTCTCAAGCGAACACTGCATGGCTTTCTCCTCCTGAAATTTTATATCCCGTCGCACAATAGTCTTGCGACTGTCTGGCACATACACTCGATAGTTATGAGGTGTATCAGTGTACCCCACAAATATTCCAACTTCAGCAGTTGGATCCAGCCTCCTTCTCGCATCCTTCGTCACATGCATGTAGACAGGAGATCCGAAAATCCGCAAATGGGAAATATCAGGCCTCTTGCCAGAATAAGCCTCCTCTGGTGTACTCATGCCAAGAACCTTGTGAGGACAACGGTTCTGCACATACACTGCTGTATTGCATGCCTCAGCCCACAAGTGAAGGGGTAGGCCCCGATCATGCAACATCGCCCGTGCAGCACCCACGATCGTTCTGTTCTTCCGCTCAGCCACCCCGTTCTGCTGTGGGTTATGGGGTGCGATGAGCTCTCTCCAAATCCCTTCTGCGCTGCAGAACTCCTTGAATTCAGCCGAGATGAATTCACCACTGTTATCACTCCTTAGAGCAATCACCTTCTTCCTCGACTCCTTCTCGACCAGTGCTTTAAACTCACAGAACTTCGCGAATGTATCGCTCTTCTTCGACATGAAGAAGATCCAGCACTTTCGAGAGAAATCATCAACAAAGATCACATAATACCTGTGCTTTGCTGTCGAAGAAATTGAGAAAGGACCACACACGTCTGTGTGAACTCTCTCAAGGATCGTCGTGGCGCGACTATCCTTCTCGTGAAAGGTGGCTTTCACATACTTCCCTAAAGTACACCCCTTGCACTGATCTGACTGCGCAAGAGTTCCCTTAGGAAGCCCAGTAGAAATCTGCTGCAGAATCTTCAAAGCTCCATGGTGAAGGTGGCCCAATCTCCTGTGCCACAGTTCGCCCTCATCATCCCGGCTCACCACTTCTCCCGCTTTGCATGCCATAGCTGCGCAGCCATCTACCTGCAACTGATAAAGGTTCTTGGTTCGAACCCCTATCTTCCGGGTCTCTCCGGTAGTCTTACTGCGCAGGAAGGCTTTTCCTTCGCTGAAGACCACATCATACCCCTTATCCTCCAACATCGCCACAGAGATCAAGTTCTTCTTCAATCCAGGTACATGCATGACATCCTTCAATACAAAGGGTTTACCAGACTCCCTATGAAAGGATATGGTACCTATACCATTCGCACTATATCTACCATCATCGCCCATCTCGATGTGCACACCTAGATCTTTGTCCTCTAGATCTGAGAACAAATCCCGATCTCCCGTCATATGAAATGACGCACTGCTGTCCAAGAACCACACCGATCCCATCACACTTGAAACCAAGCATGTGATCAGTGAAAAGTCAAGCTTGAACTGTGAAGCCAAAGCTTCTCCATCTGCAGATCTTCCCGCTTTCTTGTTTTTCTTCTTCTTTGGACAATTTGTAGCATAATTTATGTGATCATGGCAGTGAAAACACTTCACTTTTGCCATATCCTGCTTCTTGCCCTTTGCACCGGAATGATAATTTTTCTTACCCTTCCCCTTCTTTGCTTTGGAAACCAAAGCACAATTTTCTTCATCAGCTCCCTTTGATGAAGATCCATCCCGAGTAGTCCTCCTTATCTCCTCCTGCATGAGATCCGCCCAAAGGCGCTCCCATCCCGACAGCTTCTCCCGACCATTGACACTCTCTTGATATGAGTGCCAAGCCTTCAAAAGACCAAGGAGAGCCAGGTTGACCATGTCCTCATCTTCGACAGTCACCCCCACACTTCCCAGCTCATCTATGCACTGAGTGAACTTCGTGAGGTAATTGGTGATACTGTCACCTTTCTCCATCTTGATGTTCCTGAGCTTATCTTTGAGCGCCAACTTCCTTTGGTCACTCTTACTCTGGAATAGATCTGTCAAATATTTCCACATTAAATATGGAGAAGCCTTTCCATGCAAGCTGGATACAATATGATCCTTGACGCCCTCCAACAAGATCCTTCGACATTTCGCCATCTTCGTTTTCCATGCTTCGACTTCAGCAGGATCAGTGGGCCTTTGGACATCCACATCCACGAACTCCTTCAAACCATTATCTTCTAATACTTCCTCCATGCGATCCTTCCATGCAACATAATTCGAACTACCTTCAAGAGCATATTCGAGTCGCAAACCGTTGAAAGACATTTTCAACATCGGCACCAAGAAAACAAAACTGCTGCAAAATTCGAATTCCACCTCAAAGCTCAACCGCTCTAGATCTGTGAGAACAAATTATTTCTAGCATAGAGATCGACTGCAAGGGGCATTTACCAGACCTTTCACTTTCCGAAGAAAGATGAATCCGAAGGCTACCTGGCCCGCATGTAGACTCTGTCTACCGAAATAAGTTTGTAATCACTGTGATGATCAATCTCTGCTTCAATACCTCTAATACCATGTAGAAATTTGCTGAATAATGATTAATTATCCACCGAGACTATCCTGATCACATAAAATTCGAATTCATATCCAACACATAATCTCTTCCACTCAGATCATCAAACATGCGGAAATAAAACAAGCGATAGCACATCAAATCATCATACACATTAACACAGTATGTATGGGGAAAGCTTATAGCTGAAAACCCCGCATATATTGTGTATATTATAATGGATAAATCATGTAACAACTCAGTACAATACTCCTCACAAGTACTCAGTACTTTCTCATGAAGTTACACACAAACTAGCTTCGTTTTGAACAGGTTACTGGTTCAAAACTCACCACTAATTGCCTTGCCTCTATTGCAAAATCATGGCCTGTCTATATAGAGATCCAAGGTTCGAATCCCCTTGGCTTGATAGCACAATCATCATGGGAAATTCCTCCAATTGTGGTGCAAATCTCATGCACAATTGATGTCGCCACTGATAGCTAACTCCACCCTTTCATCTACCTCTTTCACTGGTCTCCACTGAACTGTCCATGCACTGTAGTGAACTGATGTGTTCTTGAGTTGAATAATGAGTTACTAATTAATGAATTAAATAATATTTAATTCACTCCACTCATTACTAGTTTATTATCTAGTTAAACTAATCTCAACCAGTTCAACTAAATTAAACCGAACACAACTCCACTAGCTGTCTCATTAACTCCACCAAACTTCTGCCACTGAAGTCCTAACTGAATTCAACCATGCATGAGCTCACCAAACCCTTGGGAATAGCATAATTCCTCTGTCAGATGCATGAGCCACTTCCAAGTCTTGAACTGAAGTGCTCCAAGAGAGTAAACTGAAGTTTATAGTCCAAATATTATTAAGGGTAAATAATATTTGAATTCCCTATTTTAAGGAGAGGCAGTCTAAAAATAGAATTCGACCTATAGGTCCAAAAAATAGAGTCCCATATATTTTTACCAACATGACCAATACTCCAAGAATAACATACTGCAATCCCCGGACCATGCTCCATATGTCTAAAAATATATTTTGCGCCAGAATTTGCCTGCGGGCCCACTTAGTGAAGGCGACTTCATTTCACTAAGCTCCATCATCTTGCTGCATTTTCAACAAAATGAGATCTCTATCTCTTACAATAATCTCTGGGTTTCCATGTAGCTTTTGAGTTGTTTCCATAAATGCAGTATAAATTGTACTAGCTTTAAATTGATGACATAATGCACAAAAGTGTGCATACTTGGTAAGTCTATCAACTACCCCCATGATGAAACTCTTTCCTTCAGAATTGGGTAAATCTGTGATACAATCCATTGGAACCTCCTCCCAACATTGACTTGGAATTGATAAAGGTTGTAACAGACCTGGGTCTTACTTGTATCAACTTTATTTTGTTGGAAAACCAAACATTCTTCAATGAACTTTTGGATATAAGATTTAAGGCCATCCCAAAAAAATTTCTTCTTGACCCTGTGGTAAGTTTTTAAAAATCTTGAGTTCCCTCCTAAGGGATAGGTGTACAATTCCAAGAGAATATTTTATTTGAGTTTGGAATTGTTACAAATATATAAGATACCTTTGTACCATAATGAATCATTTCTCTAGCTAAATGTATCATATGTACTGGGATCTTGCTGCAACTTTTAAATGAGTGTCCAAACTTATTCCTCATTATTCCATTCATCCCTTGCTTCGGTTATCTAATCTGGTTGGATAATAGAAATGGAAAAAAGAAATGCTTCCACATCCTCATCCCTTATTGAGAGTGCATATGCAACAAATATTTTCTTCCCTTTTTTGTAGATGATTTCAAAGTCATAACCCAACATCTTTGTGACCCATTTTTTTTGTTCTTCTGAAGATAATATTTTTCCCAAAAAGTATTTAAGACTATCATAATATTTTTTACCTTGAAATGCCTTCCCATTAGGTAATGTCTCCATTCCTTTAGGGAATGTAGGATTTCCAACATTTACTTCTTAGAAATAGATTTGTGTAAATAATTTCCTTTGATTGGATGACTTTCAAAGGAAATGGGTCTCACTTCTTGCATTAAAACAACACCAATTCCATTTTCTGAGGCATCACATTCCACAATAAAGGTTTTTTTGAAGTCTAGTGTAGATAAGACCCGTGCTTAGAACATTTCCTCTTTAAGATGTTAAAAGGCCTTAGTTTCTTTTGGAGTTCAAGAAAATACATCTTTCTTCGGTAATGTTGTTATAGGTTCTGCTATTCTCCCATAATTCTTAACAAACTTGAAATAATACCCTATCTACTTGAGAAATCCTCGCATATGTCTTATGGTTGTGGAAATTTTCCATTCTTTAATGGCTTTAATTTTGTTAGGGTCTACCTTAACACCCTCATGAGATACAATATGACCCAGATATTCCACCTCGTGTACTCCAAAGAAAAATTTGAAGGTTTTTTCATATAATTTTTTCTCCTCTAATAGTTTGAGCACCCTATCAACATGTTGAACATGATCCTTCCAAGACTTGTTGTAGATTAGTATATCATCAAAAAATACTAACAAAAATTTTCTAAGGAAGGGTTTGAAAATGGAATTAATCAAACCTTGAAATATATAAGGCACATTGGTAACACCAAAAGGCATTACCAAAAATTCATAATGACCCTCATGAGTTTTAAACATTGCTTTCAGAATGTCTTTATTATTGATTCTAATTTGATGATATCTTTACAAATATCCAACTTGGCGAAGTAAATTTCTCCATGTAATTCATCTAATAATTCATCAATGAAAGGAATTAGAAATTTATCTTTAATAGTGATCTTTTTGACATCACTATAATCTGGAAACATGTGCCATGATCGATCCTTCTTGTGCACCAATACTACTAGAGCAGAGAAATAAATTTGACTATGTTGAATTATACTGGCCTCTAGCATTTTTGCAACCATACGTTCAATTCAACTCTTTTGGGAATATGGATATCTGTAAGGCCTGATGTTTGGAGGAACACTTCCTGGAATCAAATGAATAGCATGATCATGATCATGAATAGGTGGGAGGCCTTTGGCAGTCTCAAATACCTTGGAATTATTGTCCAATATTTTTTCAAGATCTAGAGAAATAGATTATTTCGACATTTGAACCTCTAGTGAACATAATTGTGAAATTACGCCCCATTGTTATTTCTTTGGAATATTTGTCATGCCATTAGAGATGATTATCTTTCCTAGTTTCCCTGCGAGAGTCCTTAATTCAATTTCCTTTCGTTCCCCAAAAAAATTCTTGAAAATCAAAATCTATCGTACCCAAAGATTGTAACCATAGGAATCCTAGTACAACATCAATGCCACCCATTGGAATGGAAATCATTGGAGTATTCAATACATATTACCCTATAGTTAGCTTGATATTATGGAAATTTCCAGAGAAATTTATAGTTCCTCCATTTGCAACCATTACTTGACACTTTGGTGCTGGATATAGGAAGAAATTCAGTTCCTTGGCTATCTTACAATGAATAAAATTATGGGTACTACCTGAATTAATCAACACTATAACCTTTTTATTCTTGATATGACCTTCTATCTTGATAGTTTTAGGAGTGATAATTCCTGCCAATGCATTAGAAGATATTTTTCAATTCATTTCTTCTTTATATAGGGTTGGTTCTTTGTCTATATCTTCTTATTTTGAATTTGTTTGTTCCTTTTCTTCATCCTCTTCACAATCTATGTAAAATAATTTCTTCTCAAAACACTTATGAACTTTAGTGTATTTTCTATCACAAATGTAACGAAGCCCTTTTTCTCTTTTTTCTTCCAACTGTTATGGTGTCAACCTTGTAGGTCGTGGAAGGCTAGGAGTAGCAACACTTCCATATTTATAGCTGTGAGTCGTAAACTTCATTGTTTCCATAATTTTTCTTTCACTTTTTATTGCAAACTTGAATGCCTTCTCCAATGAATCAGGTTCCCAAAGGAAAACCTCATATTGGATGTTATACTTTAAAATCCATATGAAGACATAAATCCTATGCTCCTCTGGAATCATTTACCTTTATATTCAATATTTGGAAGTCCTCAATGTGCTTCACCATTGAACCCTTTTGTTTGAAATTTATCAATTAGCTAAAGAAAGTGTTTCTCTTTGTATCCTCATAATGTGCTATCATTTCCTGCATAAAAATTCACCAAGTCACAAGTGGTTTATGAGAACAAAGCCATCGGTACCATACAAATTTATTGTGTTCTAAATATAAAGTTGAAATGTTTACCTTTTGTGTGTGTTGCACATTATGGAGATCAAAATATTGCTCCATCTGTAGTATCCATGTTACTAGATCCTTTCCATAGAACGTCCTCATATCGATATTTGTAATATGGTGGGCCTTCAATCCAACGTTAGAGTTTATGAAATCATGATTAAAATTTATTTTTTTCTCATCATTAGTTTAATCTAATACCTTTTCACCATTAGGAATCATTTCTTGTGGCAACTTTGTCAACCCTTCCTTCAACCTTTCCATGTCTTCTTTTAAACCATTAATGTCACTTTTATTTCTACTTTTAAACCATCCATGTCACCTTTTAATTCTTCCTTTAAACCATCCATTTCCCCTTTAATTTCATCTTTGGTTTCTTTTTATAAGAGCGAAATTTGTTGCACTTGGTCCTTTAATTTTGATATATCATGTTGCAATTATTCCTCTTCATGTGTCATAGTAGAGGCTTTTGAGGGCTTAATGGGTGTAAAATTATTTTGTTTTGGAGGAATTTTATAACCCAATACTGATATCTATGCTTCAATATTCCCTTGGAATCAATTCAAACTAATTTTTCAAACAAAAGTTATGCATTTTTTTTTAAAATAAATATACACCCTTTATTGCTTTTAGGAGCTTGATCTTGAAATGGTTGTAAATTTGTAATTTCAGCTTTCAAAGGTCTAAAATTTCATATTGTGCTAGCCCTCTTAGTCTTCTTTCCAACCCCAGAAGTCAGACCGATAGTGGAGTGCTCAAGAAATATTTATGCCCGATCTCCCATGATGACATGATTATAGACTCATTCAGTAGAGAGAACTTGTATGAAGTGCCAAATGTCATTGTTTATATCTTAGGCCCTAAAATTTCTACACAAAAAAATATGGTCTGTGAAATTTTAACCACTTTTAACGAAATTCAAATCTAATGCCTAAAACGAAAGTTATGATGATTTTCACTAGGTCACCTATTTGAGACTGAATTTTGGAGCCTTAAAAAACCTGAACTTCCTTGGATCATATCTCCACAAATATAGAGAATCAAGATATAAAATTTTTACACGAATTTGACCAAGATTTTGGCTCTACATGGTAAAAATTTCCACTTCAAAAAACTCGTAGAAAAAAATTTATAGCGAAAATTCCATGATGAACTGTTTGAATAAGCGAAACCCTAGAACCAAAAGCTCTCATACCAAATGTTATGAAACCAACTCAAAAAATAGAATAAATGATATATCATCGACTTAAAAATTATCCTCCTTGAGGGGGGAACCTCCTTTACGTTACATAAATGAACAATTCTTGGATGATTCAAATGAGAAATCCTCCTTTCTATATATAGGAGCCTAAGGGGTCACAATATAATTAGAATTGACATAACAAAAATAATGTAAGGGCACAAGAATAACAATAGTGGTATTCTATGGGGTGCAATAATATCAATATGGGGAGTACATGGGAACAAAAATAACAATAAGGGGACTACACTAAAAATAACAATAAGAGACTACACTAGTATTATAGGGACCTAACAACTTCAATAATAAATGGATAATTACATATATTTATTCATGAATAATGAACTCCATATTTATACCTTGATAATGGCCATGATATCATCTTCTATTGAAATATTTCCTCCTTATTGTCTTTGATTTATCCTCAATATTCATAAAAATTATATTATTCAAGGGTTGAAAACTACGGCTACTCACCCTCAAACCCCTCAAAATTATCAAGAAAATGATTTAATCAACATAAGCTTACATAGGATTAAGGTATTTTCTCTTTTCCCCTCATTTTATCATATTTATATGGAATAAAAGAGGATCCTATTAATATGGGATAAAATAAGGGGACTAAGGTGGTCTAGGGAGGAAAACATTTTCTTGATGACAATTGAATGAGAGGTATACAACAAATCCTAATTATATTTATATGGGAGAAAATAGGATGAATATGGTGGTTCAAGGTGAAAATTATTTTATTGATAAGGGTTGAATGGGAGTTACACAACTAGATTCATCATATTCACATCACCCTAAGCTTGAACATCATTGCATTACATACACACACCAAAAAATTAAAGATGATTGCATGGTGCAATCTACTTAATCATGGGTACGATTAAGGAAACATGCAATTGAGACTTAATCATAGGAAAAATGAAGGAAACATGGAGTTGAGAGGAAAACTAAATATTTTTTCGAGCGGGACTAAGGTAGTTTATGGATAAAAAAAATTTCTTGATCGGGGTTGAATGTATTACACACACCAAAAACTTAGAGATGATTGTGATTTTCAATCTTAAGGTTCCATTTACTTGAACATAGGTACAATCAATGAAACATGCAACTAAGAGGAAAATCAAACATTTTTTTGAGGGGGGCTAAAGTGGTTTAGGGAGAAAATGAATTTTCCCATAGGGGTTGAATGTGAGGTATGCAATTGGATTCATCATATTCACACAAACCTAATATTGAACATCATGGCATTACACACACCACAAAATTAGAGATGATTGTGAATTTCAACCATAAGGTGCCATCTACTTTATCATAGGCACAATAAAGGAGACTTACAAATGAGACAAAAATAATATTTTTTTGGAGAGAAGCCATGATTGTTTCAATAGCACATTAATATAAAATGGATCAAGTTTTGTTATCAAAATTTGTGTAAATGGGTTGAAAAATTTTGGATGATAAAAATTATTTTATTCTTAAGAAATAAGGCCATTTGAAAGTGTTTGAACCTTCTAAAACATTTTTCTAATTAGTTAAATTACTCCAATAATTTCTTGGGGATGGGGAGATTGATGATTATTAATTTTTAACGAGACCTAAATTACACAAAAAAATGATTATTTCACACTTCCATGAGAGGGACTTATTCAAAAGTAAATTTAAAGGGATTTCATCTAAGCAAGGAGGAGGAATTTTATGTGGATTGTTTTTTGGATATAGGATGGATCTATATATTTGGATATAGGAGGGATCTATATATTTTATGTGGATTTTTTTTATGATTATGGTAGGGATTGGGAGAACCATTATTTGGATGCTCATATTTTTCTTGTGAATCTTGATGTTCTTGTTGGGCTGGTAGGAGGGAACAATCATGCTAGTGATATGGATGTATTCCTAACTCACAAGCAACATTATCACACCTTCCTCACCTGCCTACCTCTCTCCCATCCATATTAGCCTCTGCACATCTCTATACATGTGAGTCTTACTGGAACTATGATCATTATTTCAAAACTTCATTTATAAACTAACATAAATTTCACCAGGGACTTTGACTATGCATTTTAATTATAATTTACATTTAACAATTTCTTTTTTTCATATCTTATTGCAAATGATTCATAGGTACTTAGTCCAATTTGATTACTCACCTTTGATTATATCATATTGATATCGATATCTAATTAGAGACAATAAAAATTTAATCACTCTATAGTTCAAATGAGTATGTGCCATTTTTGTACATTGTGAGAATCTATTTTCCTATTTTCATGTTATTTATCTATCTCTTTGAGTAAAGTGGCACTGATATTATATTTTCATATCATGTTCATGTTTGTATGGAATGTAATGCTATAAAAAGTTCTTCCATAAAAAAAAGTTGATTTAAAACACCCATAGCCATAAACGTATATTAATATTAATCTTAAATTTATAAAACAAATTCAAATTTTGAATGGGGAATAGGTATCATCACTACCACATGCAAGTGGATACGTTGTTTTCTATGTGGATGTTATCATATGTAGATGGGATTGAACCATGGAAGATTCTTGTACTACCACATACAAGTGAACCCATTTTGTGCTAAATGGGGTATCTCACATGTAAGTGAACACATTATGTGCTATGTGGGTTATCTCAAACAAAAATGGGCTTGAAGCATGGAAAATTATTATTTTTAGATATTTCATTATCTTGGGGAGGTATTTGGTGGGGAAAAATGTAGAAATACCTTTCCCATTGTTTCCACTCCATATTTTTTTGAGGAATTAGGAGGAAATTAATCTTACATTTGTTTAGAAGGGTAGGTTTTTTTTTTTTTTTTTTAAATCTAATTCCACGAACACAATCTCTATTCCACGAACACAATCTCTAGTGATAACCAAGAATTATATTTGAAAGAAAAACCTAGGATAATGTTTTTTGGTTTTAGTCAAAATGTTTAAGACAAAAATTCAAACCATCGGTCACTTTAATTTCTAGAAAAAGGATAAAAAGGTATTTCTAGCCTTAAATACAAAGTTTAATTTGGTCAACCCTAGCATGACTATCATTATAAAAAATTTACCCTCATTCCAAATAATCTCCCCCTTGATATTCAACCTTAAAATTCTTCTTTTTCATATACATGACCATTGTCAACTTTATTAAGGAAAATTTTACTTTTATACTAAAGAAAGTATTTTGAAGATTCATGTAATGAGATTTTGACATTTAGAGGAATTTGTAAGTAATATGGATTCCCAAAAGGTGGTATTACAAAATATTTAATGCTTTTGGGTATTAATATTATCTTCATGAAATATAGGGATTGGAAGGTATTTTTATCCTTAAGAGTAGTTTAATTTGGTCAAACCAAGTATTCTAAGAATTGAGAAAAATATATACTCTGATTCCAAATACATGATAATCATTATAAATTCATCAACTTTATGAGGAAATTAAGTTTTTAAAAATAAAAAGTATTTCAAAAGAGTTCCTCTTTATATAATTAAGCATGATTAAACAAGGCATTATCTTCAAACATGATTTTGGAATTCATGGGAATTGTTGAGCAATGTGGATCCCCAAAAAGTTGTATTACTAAATCTTCAATGATTTTTGGTATTAGGACTATCTTCATGAAATTTTGAAAATGAAGTGTTATACCCTTTAATGCACACTTCAAGAAAACAAGGAATGGGTAGTGCAAACTTGAAGGAAAAAATGAATGAGTAGATTAAGGAACTAAATTATAAATATTAATGGGTATATTAAGGTATTGAGTTATAAATAACTTGTCCATTCGAGTTTGTGAACCATTTCTTCTTCATCAATTTCATTACATTCCATTCATTTCATTTCATACCATTGAATTCACATGGGAAATTTTGAAATTACCTCACCATTTTGGATTTTAAACTATTTATTGTTCATTAGTTTCATTTCATACCACTAAATTGACATGGGGTTTTCATATTAATCATTATGAATTTCTCCATGAGACTTCCTACAACCAGTTTTCCATGTTTTATGGATTAAGTGTGATGTACATAGCTCTAGCTACTGTTGGGTGTAGTATAAGGTAGATATGGACCAACATTAATTATCAATCCGGGGTCTGTGGTATTAGAGATGTAGAACTAGGAATTTCATAGAAATACTTTAGGGAATTGCAAAACAAAACCCTATTCTATCTAGAGATTATCTCCTCACACCTTCAAGTTCCTGCAAACACTAGCCAATCCATGTTCTAATCCAAAAAATCAAAAGGAATTCATTAGAAAGAAAACCCTAACTACTACAAACACTAATCTCGTTGTCTACCAACGTTTGAAAACAAATCCTAAATATTAACAACTAAAAATAAAATCCCAACTATTGATAATTGAAAAGAAAACCTTAAATTTTGAGATGAAAACCCTATATACTGGGTGAAGGAACTCATGAAAGTTTCAATGCAATATTATATATAAAAGGCTCTATTCAGATCTGAAACTAAACATCTATTGTCAAAGATTGTGCATTTATTTACAAAATCAAATCTTATTAAATTCTGAAATATATACTTTATAAAAATGCCACAATTCACAATATAAAATTAAGGAAATTATTATAAAGTGAGTTCCTTCAACTTGTTACAAAGCATCAATCTCAAGGCTATAATTCATCCCAAAACCATATCTTTCAAGTTCATGAAACATCACAAGTATATGATCTTTTTAATACAAATATTACAAATTTAAAAAGGTGTTTGAATCTAGAGTTCGATGCATGACTGTCATTACAAATGCAACGTTCGACATTATAGAGACATGTGTTTCCATAAATCCATGATGAGTAACCATTCGACAAAAGAAAAAGGATCACCTTGTGTTTAAAAAGCATTTGGAATACATCTCGTTAAAATTATCGAAAAGCCTATAGGATCAAGGTTCAACACATTCCTTTACTTATGTTGAGAATAATGAAGCATACGAATAAATAGAGATATTATAGATCTCACTAGTGTATAAGTCGGAAATTTCAATAGTAGAGAAAACACAAAATACTTTGTTCTGCTGATAAGGTATGTATCAGTGGGAGCCTATTACAATTTTTTTTTTTTGAATTTCAAGGAAGTGATGCATCATAATGGTAATCTTTGTATTAATAGTCATATACTCAGATATAATATAAGAAATGTTGAATAATACATAACTCTTAATGCAAAGAATCCATATCTGAGAAAGATGATACAAACTAGTACACAAACTAATACATCAATTTACAGTTAACAAATCTATATCCTAGCTAAATGAATGCAAAAGGAGGGAAATGAGATATATTGGTATGCCTAGCCTATCAGCTCATGCCTCCTATAGAAAAATATAATCACAAAGAAGCTATTAAATACATAAAACTAAAACATAGAACCAAACATGAGTTTATTAAAATGATGTGCAATATTTTACAGTGTTTAACAAAAGCTCAAGATCCCATCATAGGAAAAGATCAACCCCAAGCATTATATATATGATAAGTTAGATCCCAACACTTAAAAAAATATTTTCCAATTATATTACCCCTATATTTTATAAGTTTTACAATTACATACCCCCAATATTTTATAAGTTTTACAATTACATATTTGACTTTAAACCAACCAAATTGAGTATAAATGAATTGGGAAAAGATAATAACAATTTTCCATCAAAAGGAAGTCTCGCACAACTAAAAATTAATCGAAGAGATCACAAATATGGTGCATGAATAAATTGGAAAAAAATTCGTTTTTTCTCAAATATTAACTAATTTCATTCTTGTTGGGCACACTTTAACCTAACTTGTTGTTGACCTCGACAAGGTGTATAAGTAGACCATATATGCATAAGGTGGCCCAGGTGGTGATTTTATGATAAAGACAACTATACTCAATTCTTCCTTGGTTGCAGGAACCGTCAACGAGTGTAGGATTAAGGCATGAATAGCATGGTGTAGTATGATTATGCCTGGTCCATTCTCACGTTGTTGGTGCATCATCTATCACAGTATTAACGTCATTACTATTTTTTTTTCACATAAATCCTCTTAAATTATTGAAAAAAAAGAGAAATTAAGAAAGTTATATTATCATGCTCGAATTGAGGATAATTAGTGCAAGAATGTGAAAAATTACGACAATAACCATAAGATCCCGGTAAAAACACAAGGGATTACAGAGAAAAAATGCGTATAAAACTAAACAAAATGAAGGCCTGAAAATTATCCCTTATAAGAATAATGGTTTTAATATGGGGTTATGATAGGCTTGGCAGAACATGTACCAACATAAAATAAACTTCTGTACTGAAAAGGAAGAGGGAATCCCATCATGATAGTGGGAAAATTAACCTGGTTCATTGAAGTGAATTCATCATTCATCATTTCCTTTTAAAGAGTCCAATTTATTTTAATCGCTTTTTAGTTTTTTAGAAAATTAACCTTGTCTAATGAAGTGAATTCCTCATTCACCCTTTTAAATATTCCATTTTTTAAAAATATTTTATCAGTTTCTTAACACTTCTATGATATTGTTGTAGTGCATGATAATGTAATTACATCTTTATCTTCCTAAAATACCTCTTTTAAGGAGTATAATTAATTTTTAATATTATATTAGATCTATAGGCTTCACAAGACTCTTATAGTTGTGTTACATGAGTAAGGTAACTACATTTTTCTAATTTGAAAAAAAAACTCTTCCAAAACCTCTTTCAATAGAATCCTAATTAGTCATAAAAGAATATGGGATGTATAAAAACATCTAATATCTCCTTCTAATGATTTGAAAAACAATATAACATCTTTCCACAGAGTCGTAATAAATCATGGAATTATATGGAATAATATGGAAGGTATAAAAGAATTTAATTTTTTCTCAGAATATGCCAAACAACATGATAGACACATCTTTACAATGAAAAAAAAACCTTATGGTAACATTATCTTTATTTCTTATTTGAACATTGAATATGATACTGTTATCTCTATCTCTAATTTGAACCTTTAATAATGATACCATTATATATATCTAACATATAATATCAGTTATATGAGTTAGTTCACTACACTTTGTGTAGATTATACCAGAGGGCATTATGATTTTATAAATAAATTCCATCCTAATTAAGAAAGAAACAATTGAGATGGCAGAAGTATGGATTTCTAAAGGAAGCCCATGATAACTCAACATAAAATCAAATATAATATCATTTATATGGGTTAGTTCACTACACTTTGTGTAGATTATACCAGAGGGAATTATGATTTTATAAAGAAATTCCATCCTAATTAAGAAAGAAAGAATTGATATGGCGACATTACGAATTTCTAAAGGAAGCCCATCCTAATTCAACACAAAATAAAAAATGATGGATTGATTATGGTCTCAAAAGGATGGATTTATTATGGTCACTCAAAAAGTTGAATGATTAAGTGAAGAACTATAGTCCATTGGAATGCTTATGTTGACACAAAAAATATGGTCACAATTAATAATAGAATTTATAATGTTCAAAATTAATAATAGAATTTATAATGTTCAAAATTAATAATATAACTTATATAACTTGGAAATGTAATTATTTATTTTTAAGTTCGAAATAATGGTTAATAAAACTTATATATTTTTAATGTAACTAAATGCATAGTTACACTAATTGACACTTCCAAATTTCTTTATAAGATTCTTTTTTTGTCAAACCTCATTGATATCTAAAGAAACTTAGAAAAAAGTAATGCATCATTTTAATCAAATAAGGATTAGAAAAGGAAGAGCCATCCCAACTAAAGTTATGCATCATCCTAACCAAATAAGGATTACAAAGGCCAAGGCATCCCAACTAAAGGAGGGCTATGTTCAATAACATGGTCACAATTAATACTAGATTTTGGAAATATGAAATCATTCTTAATATCGAAATAATTTCTCAAAGAGCCTTTGCGATTTTTGAAGTGACTAAAACCATAAGTTAATTTAATTCACACTTCTAATTTTGTATTTAATTTGTATGCTTTTTATTCTCCAACCTAAGTGATATTGAATCAACTTAAAAAATAATAACTTATCTCACACTTCTAAACTAATTTTTATGTTTGCAATTTTTCATTGTGGTCAATTTGATTGTTGGCTACATTTTTCAAGCTCGTTTTTAAAATATATTGAGCATATCATGGATGTATTTTTGGATTTTTTGAAGTTTTTTGAACTATTCATCCAAGGAAATTAGTGATTCAACATCACTAGCAATAACAAGCTGAAATCACCAATAATACTTACCACAATAGGGAACGGTGGTATGATTATTATTTTTCCTAATTAGTTTTTTCAAAATTTTAATTTGAAATATTGAATATTTCCATTGTTTCTAGTTGGTATTTTGAATTTGTTTGAAACATTTAAAAACATTGTATTCATAATATATTTATGAGTAATTAAAGACAAGGAACATAACTAATTAAATCTAACCCCAATTAAATTTAGTTCAATAATTTGTTTCTAATTTTGTTAATTAATTGGTTAGTTTCATGTTAGTAAGCACTTAGTTTAAATTTTCATGGATTACCTATATTAGTTTATTTCAATAAGTTTACTAAGGATGTAATCCATCAATGTGAAGAATATTTCTCTCTATATATAATAAAGCTTAAAGAGTTATTTCAACCATTTATCCTCAAGAATTTTTCTAGTTTCATGTTAATAGATACATGGTTTGAATCTCCATACATTAGGTGTACATTAGGTGTACTATTCTAGATCAACACATTATTTCTAATATGTAGAAACATAGTTTCAGTTTACTTGAAAACATTTATTTGTAAGGTTTTTATAGGAAAAATAGATGTAGGTTTTTATTTCTATACTTAAATTTTATATTTTTATGATAAAATGAATTGTATTTACATCTTATCATTGTTTCATTGAATGAATATTAAAGAAGCAACATTCAAATTTGACTACATCAATGTCCAAACATATCTTAAATTATCTCAAAATAGTAAAATATTTGCTTCCCAAAGTGCCAAAGGGAAAAATTATCTCAATCTATATAATGAAAAATGAAAATATTAATTTAAATATAGAATGCATAATTTAAATCACTTATTTAGCATTTCATACTTTATTTATTTGATTTGACAATTAATAAGAGATGTCATTTCACAATAGATGGAAGAGGAGATATAGGCGTGGTGGCTATTATATCATCATTATAATGTTATTATTGTAATGTTATAATGTAGATTATCTCAATAATTTACAAAATGTCATTATATATGTTATATGCAAAAGTGATCATTCACCTCAAGAAAAGAACATTATTTTCCTTTATGCAATATACATCAATTTATCATATATTCGTGTTAAGATATGAATATAAGTTATATTTTCTCTTGAGAAACATGTTTTATTTGTATATGTTTTCAATCACATAAATTTTTTAAACATATATGAAAATACATTTTAATATTATAACATTATAATAGCCATCATATCTATGTCTTCTCTTTCATCTATTGAGATGTGTCATCCTTAATGTCATTGCCCAATTAATTACATAAGGTGTGTAATATTCCATGATGTCTATGAAAGTGATGCTTATTTGTTTCATTATGTGATTACTTTCACGATGTGATACTATTTTGATTGTCTCTTTGGATTTGGTATACATTTTTACATCATTTTGTGAAATTTAAAATGTATTTAATGAGCATTGACGTGGTCAAATTTGATTGTTGATTCATTGTGATACTTGATCAATAAAACATGGATAAAATTAGACAATTTTAATGTCACAAAATAAGTTTAGCCTTTATTACAAAATTGTGTAATTAAGTGGTGATGATTCTAGTTTAGTAAAGTAAGGTATTTTAAACACCCTAATCAATGTTCAAATTATCCCCAATTATACCCACTTGTGGTGGTCCAATATTAGAAAAATTTAGTGAAAAGAACAAAATGAGTGAGAGAGAGAGAGAGAGAGAGAGAGAGAGAGAGAGAGAGAGAGAGAGAGAGAGAGAGTTTTCTCACGTCCACTAATATTATTGGATCTCATTATATGTTTTTATTGGGCTATGTTGTCGAGATAGAGAGAGAGAGAGAGAGAGAGAGAGAGAGAGTTTTCTCACGTCCACTAATATTATTGGATCTCATTATATGTTTTTATTGGGCTATGAGAGAGAGAGAGAGAGAGTGTGTGTGTGTGTGTGTTTTCTCACGTCCACTAATATTATTGTATGTTTTTATTGGGCTATGTTGTCGAGAGAGAGAGAGAGAGAGAGAGTTTTCTCATGTCCACTAATATTATTGGATCTCATTATATGTTTTTATTGGGCTATGTGTGTGTGTGTGTGTGTGTGTGAGAGAGAGAGAGAGAGAGAGAGAGAGAGAGAGAGAGTTTTCTCACATCCAATAATATTATTAGATCTCATTATATGTTTTTATTGGGTTATATTGTCAAAATTGCAAACAATTGAGTACCATTCTCGAAATGAGGGGAACTGCTTGGAGAGTTTCAGGGGGATGTGTATTTCATTGAAAAATAATATATATATATATATAATTCAATGAATTTTTGTTAAAGAAGCCCTTCAAGTGCTTCTTCACATTCTGTGAATGATGGTTGAAGTGAATATCATTAGAGTGCAACATATATTTATATGCTATAAAGACCTTATTGAACTACTCAATTTAAATAATTTAACTTATCTACTAATTATTTTTTTCTCTCTCCATATATATATATATATATATATATATATATATATATATATATATATACACACACACACACACACACATACATACATACATACATACATATATATATAATTAACTATTAGAATTTTTTTGACTTTACTCAAGGGATTTGAACATTGATATAATGGTTTACATCTTACTTCATAACACGATGATCACCAATTTAGTTTCCCTCATGGAATACTATAATATTCCATTTTATTTTTAGGTAAACGTTTATTATAAAAATGTATTTTTATAATATTACTAATTTATTTAACAAATCTTTCTATGAATCAATTATCAAGTTTGACCATGTTAATGTCCACTAAACATATTTTAAATTATCACAAATTAAACCAAAAAACAAAATTCCAAAATGTTAAAGAGAAAAATATATTTTCATATATGCAAGTACAAAATTTGAATGTTACACTTCAAGCATTTGATTTAACAACTTCATCCAAATATGTCACTTGTTAAAAATGTGATATATACATTTTTTTGGTTAGAATGTGCATCCTATTAATGTATGTAATGTCATTAAATATAAAATATTGATCATTCAACTTAACAAAAGACAGTGCAAACTATATTACATATTTACCTTCACATATTTGTGATCATGTGTATATATAATGCATTGTTTTCTCTTAAGATTCATGCTAGTTTGCATATGACATTGTTAATTGATTTTTAAATCTTTTGGAAATTACATTATAATGCCACAATATAATTATAGACATCATCTCCACATCTTCTTTTTCATATCAATTATTTTTACATATTTTCATAGCTATCATCTCTCTATATATTTTTTTCATGGACATCATATTTAATTTTCCCTTTCCATAATCAAAGTCATTAAATTTGAGTTTTTTTCGTAGTGATCATTTTTAGTTTTCCTTTTGCATAATCAAAACCATTGACTATGTGTCTTTTTTCATAGCCATTATCTCAATAATGTTTTAATAATAGTTATTTTTTACATATTCTTGTCATAACATTTTGATAAGGATATCAATATAATTTTGTATTTTTAGTTATTTTGAAATTCTATATCTACTATTTAATTCTAAATTTATAAGCACGTTGTCAAAATTGCAACCAATTGAGTAACATTTTCTAAATGAGAAGAAACATATGGGAAGTTTCATTGAGATGTCTATTTCATTGAAAAATAAGATATATATATATATATATATATCAAAGAATCCCTCCAAGTGCTTCACATTCTATGAATGATGGTTGAAGTGAATATCACTAGAGTGCAACATATATTTTTATTCTATAAATGCTTCATCGAACTACTCTATTTAAACTAATTGAACCTATGTAGTAATTCATTATATATATATATATATATATATATGTGACCCAAAGGGTTTGAGCATTTATGTCATGGGTTACATCATACTTCATATCACAATGATCACCAATTTAGTTCCCCTCATGTGTTATTAGAATATTTCATTATATTTTTAAGTAATTTTTATAATAAGAAATATGTTTTTATAATATTACTAATTCATTTAACAAATATTTATATGAATAATGATCAAGTTTTACCATGTTAATGTCCACTATATATATTTTAAATTATCACAAATTAAGCCAAAAATAAAATTCCAAAATGTTAAAGATAAAACTATATTTTCATATATGCAAATGCAAAATTTTAATGTTACACTTCATGCATTTGATTTAAAAACTTTAGCCAAATAATAATCATTCAATTTAACAAAATACAATGAAAACTATATATACATCTTTACCATGTGATCATGTGTATATAGAATACATTGTTTGATTTTAAAACTTATTTTACTCTTCATATGACATTGTTAAATTGATGACATTGTTAAATTGATTGTTAAAACTTATTGAAATTACATTATAATGTCACAATATAATCATAGCTATCAGATCTACATCTTTCTCATATCCATTATCTTTACATATTGTCATAGCTATCATCTCTATATTTTCTTTTCATAGTCATCATATTTACTTTTCCTTTTCCATAATCAAAGTCATTATCTCTGGATTTTTTTTCATAGTGATTATCATTAGATTTACTTTTCCATAATAAAATTCATCATCTCTATATATTTTTTCATAGTCATTATCTTGATAATTTTTTAATAGACTTCATTTTTTACATATTTTTGGAATAAATTTTTTACAGGGACATCACTAGAATTTTTTTTTTTTGAAATTTTATATTTACTATTTGATTCCAAATTTATTTAAATATGTGTAGCCATGTATATTTATTTCTATTTTATTAAGATGCTTCATATTTGACATAGTTGTTTAACCAAATTCTTAAAACTTGTAATATTCCATGATGTGTATGCAAGAAATATTTAAGTATTTGCACTCATATTTATAGTATGATAACATATTTGGTATAAGTTTTTTATTAATAATTTTGTGATAATAAGAAATGAATTTATTGAGCATTGACATGGTCAAATTTGATTATTGGTTCATTGAAATGCTTAATAAAATAAATCAATAGTTAGATTTAACAAATTTTAAAATACATTTCAATAATATACGAAAAATATTATTGAAAAAATATTTTAAATTGAAAAATGCTAAAAAGAAAAGTAAATTAGAAAAATAAATTTACATGTATTCAAAAAAAAATACAGATTCCTTATAAATATATTATTACTCAACCATAGAATCATATTACATTGTTTATAGAATCATATTACATTGTTTAATTTGTTATGTAAGCCCCCAAAAAAGCAAGTATATTAATTAATGATTTATCTTAATTCATTCAATTATTTATGAAATAATAGTAGTATAATATGGTAAGAAAGAGGTTAAGTATAATAGATATGTCAAAAAATTCTTAAAAAAATATCAATTTTATCACTACTAATTAACATAAAAATAATGCAAAGTAAAATAATAACATAATGCATAATAAAATAAATTTTTTATTTTAACCTTGCATTTTGATTTATAAACAAATAAAATAAGTGTGTTCATTAATATATAAATTATACTACAGTTCTTTACAATGGATTAGGGAAAATGCGATGTTGTGAAGAAATGTTTACTAGGCTAAGAAGGCCTTTATTGAGGTGTATTGATTTAGAAACCAATAGAATAAGTGTTTTAATTGATATTTCACTTACATTGAAAATATTTAAAGTAAATTAGAGAAACTGTGATGTTGTGACCAAAAGTTGGATGGGAAATGCTAAGAAATATCATGATACTATGTATAACTGTAATGGTGAGAAGGATATGTAGTGTTATATTATTGGTTTTAGGAGACAAAAATTAGTGCATCTAATGAATCCTTTTTAGGAAAAGTGTTATGTTGTGAACAAAAGTTGGATAAAAATTGCTAAGAAATATCAGGATACTATCGAAAAGTGCGGTGTTGTGGAGGTTTAATATAAGTATACTACTGGTTTTAAGGGACACAAGATACTATATCTAGTGCATCTTCCTTCGAAGGAGGAAAAATAACTGAAAAAGAAGCAATGCCTTATTTTTGGGGGGGAAATGACATGAAAGAGGTAGTATGATCTCTTTCAAATATATTTATGTAGAATTTCATAAAGGAACTTCAAAATATGGATAGGAGTAACAAACCTAAGACAGTGTGGAGAAGAATACGAGAGGAGATCCTTGCAAGTCATATTTCTACAAATGATATTTAAGGATTGATTCTTGCACCATGATTCATTTATACATTAATGATATGATAAATTTGAAATTAAAGAATTCAAATTATTCTTCTAATAAATACTCTAAAATATAATATTTCCCTTAGTAGGAAAAACATCTTGCACCTTCCTGTTAATTCAACACAGGAGACATATCAAGATACATCAAAGTCATGGCAACACTCTAATAATTATGATCTCACGGATTTGACTTTGTATCAAAATTATTTTTGGTATGCTATCAACTCTACTTTTCTTGCATATATTTAAAATATAGGTGTAAAAGGAAAAAACTTGGATTTATACCAATTTCTAGGTTTTATTATGGTTGAATCGATTATTGGTCATGGAGACATTTGATCACTTCTTAAAATTGATCCAGGTGGATATCGGTGGCCACCTGCCTATTCCACTTGGGCCCCCACCATTGTCTCTTTCAGTTTTTCAGTTTCGGCATAACTTACTATTTTTAGCAGTTTTTCGGGTCCTGAACTTCCGGAGCCGTTTTGAGGCCCTAAACGACGTTTTTTGGGCATTGCGCCTCCAACGAATATAATTAGTCCTCAGATAGAGATTTCTAATGATGTATCATGAGCGTCAAACGGAGTATGCAGGTTATGCATCTCTCTGTTGAAACACCCGGTGCAAAGCGGGGCCCATAGTTTTGGCGTCTCATCTCTAGGGTTAGGATTTGGATGTTTAGGGTTCTCCATTGTTTCAGTAATAAATAGGCCCTTGAGCCTCATTGCTACCTTCAGTTGAGGCTTTAACCATAGCCACATCTATCTAGGAGATAGCTACCGGCGCCTAGCTAGTTTTTATTTCCATTAAATGCATTAAGAAAATTTCAATTCTTTGATATTAATGAAATGATAATTATTTCACTTGTATCTCATGTTTATATATGGTTATATGTGTATTATTACATTCTGCATAAATCCGGATCGATTGAACCTCAAGCTGATCACCTTTTTTCTCGATCCTTCTTTGCATGTCCCCAACGAGGTCGGGGTATAAGGAGCTAGGGCTTGATCTGGTGGAACGTTTGCAAGATCAGCCTCGCAAACCTCGACGGACGCCCATGGGGGATGAAAGGAAAGATGAGGGAGCAGGAGATCCTATCAAAATATTGCTCGAGGAGGCCCTCGAAAAACAAAGGAACGCGATGATGGATAACTTTGTTCAGATCCTTCAACGGCTGCCCACCGGCGGCGCATCTGCATCCAGCAGCCACTCTAGAGGTGCGACTCCTTTTAAGGTACAAGTAAATTTTGACATTCCCATATTTGAGGGTCAAATAGACGCAGATGCCGTAGATAGATGGTTGAATCTATTAGAAGGATATTTCTCTGTTCATGACTTTTCAGGACCGAGAGAAGATTATTTTTTCACTCCTCAAAGCTACCCCCCATGTTAAGGACTGGTGGGAAACCTACTGTGAGAACAAGGACCAGACAGAACCCTCTCTGTTCTCGGCTGTACCAACTTGGAATTCTTTCAGAGACGCCGTCAAGGAACAGTACTATCCCGTGGGGAGCTATGAGGACAAGTACATACAATGGACCACGCTGCGACAACAAAGGGATCAAGATGTGCACGAGCTGACGAATCTGTTCCATACCCTGCGCACAAAGTTGGGTATCAAAGATTCAGAGAAACATTTGGTGCTAAAGTATCGCAATTGTCTGCACAGATACATTCAGGAGGAAATGGAGTTCCTCGACATCTCCTCGCTTGGTACGGCATACCGGTATGCTGCCAAGATTGAGCAGAAATTCAAACAGAAGAAGCGAGAATTTGGATCTGCGAATCAAAAGCAAGGGAAAGGTGCTTCCAAACCGCAGAACAAAGGACAGAGCCAAGGCATGGCGGCTAAAGACAACTCATCGAAGCCACAAGAAAAGAACAACACTGCAAAGCCAAAGAAGGACACGGGAAAGTGGTGTGAGTTCCATAAGAGCTCCACTCACAACACAAGTGAGTGTCGGGCCAAGCAGTCGCTAGTGGCCGAGATGAGGGCTTCTGAGTCAGATGCATGCTCCAACTCCGAATCAGAACCTAAAAAGGGGAATGAAAAAGGGAAATAGATTATTGATGCGGAGCCCAACGCCACTGTTGCCACTACAAAGATCCAGAAGGAGGAACCGGAAGATCCAGAGGAGGAGGAACGTCTCTTCCACTCCCAGATGTGGGTAAAGGGCTCCCCTGTACAGTTCATTGTCGACAATGGGAGCTAAAAGAACCTCATTTCAGCAGACGCCGTGAAGCGGTTGGGCTTGCCGACCACAGCTCACCCACATCCATACACCATCGGGTGGCTTCACCAAGGACGAGATCTCCGCGTCAGCCAGCAGTGTCTCCTTCCCTATAGCATCAAGCCCTTCACGGATGAGGTATTATGTGACGTTGCTCCTATTGATGTTTCTGATGTATTATTAGGACAACCATACTTGTGGAAGCGTCATGCTGTGTATGAGTCTCGACCTCGTGCTGTTATTATTACTTTGGGAAATAAGTCGTACAGGATACCAGAGGTACCACCTCCTACGACTATCTCTTTGGTTACCGCAAAACAATGTAGTAAGCTCATTTCCCAAACCAGGAAATTCGTTTTTCTGATGATCCGCCCCCAGGGCAAGAAGAAGACTGTGGCCACGACCTCCAGACAGGGCCCCTCTGCACGACAACAACAAATGGATAAGGTCGTGGAGGAGTACAGGGACATCTTCACCTCACCCACAGGGGTTCCTCTGCACTGCCAGGTCAAGCACCCGATTGATCTGACCCCAGGTGCGCCACTACCCAATGGACCGATCTATCAACGCTCTGTTCTGGAAAATGATGAAATCAAGAGGCAGATTCAGGAGCTGTTGCAGAAAGGTCACATTAGACCAAGTTCATCACCCTGTGGGAGCCCGATCGTGTTGGTACAGAAGAAGGATGGGACGTGGAGACTCTGTATTGACTATCGGGCGCTGAACAAGATCACTGTCCGGAATAGGTACCCAATCCCACGGATTGATGACCTTCTGGACCAACTCCAAGGTGCAAAATATTTCAGTAAGATCGACTTGAAGTCGGGGTATCACCAGGTACCAATTGAACCCTCTGATGTGTGGAAGACTGCCTTCAAAGCCAAGGAAGGCCTTTTTGAATGGCTAGTCATGCCTTTCGGGTTGACAAATGCTCCCGCAACCTTCATGAGGATGATGGACGACATCTTGCGGCCATTCACCAACTCATTTGTAGTGGTGTAATTGGATGACAGTCTGATCTTCAGAAAGACTTGGGAAGAGCACCTTCACCACATCCGACAAGTCCTCCAAACACTACGGCAACACAAGTTGTGTGCCAATTTGGAGAAGTGCACGTTTGGGATGACCCAGGTTCAATATCTGGGATACATTATTGATGAAAGGGGGGTGTATGTCGATCCAGCCAAGATCCAAGTCATTCGGGATTGGCCAGCCCCAACCACTATAACAAAGCTTCGCAACTTTCTGGGTCTTGCTAATTTCTACTGTAGATTCGTGTTGGGATTCTCTCATATCACTTATCCCTTGATTCAAGTCACCAAGGGAGGAGTGAGAGAAAAATTCTTTTGGTCGGAACCTCAACAGAAGGCGTTCACAGAATTGAAAAATCGCCTCTATTCTGCCCCAGTGCTCACATTACCAGACTTGCAACAGCCATTTGAGATCGAGACAGATGCCTTTGACTATGCTATTGGGGCAGTTCTTACTCAACAAGGACATCTAGTGGCATATCACTGTGAGACATTTTCTGAGACAGTTCGCAAGTATCCCACCTATGAAAAAGAAATGTATTCCATTGTGCAAGCCTGTCGACAATGGAAGCATTACATTTTGGGGAAGGAAACAATCATCCACACAGACCACCAACCCCTACAGTTCATACAGACACAAGGGAAGCCATCAGAAGTGGTCCACATATCTGCAACAGTTTCATTTGAACATCGAGTACAAGAAGGGTAGCACCAATAATGTTTCAGACTGCCTCATCCGATCACCAATCGTGGCGCTCACCACCGTGCTCAACTCTTGTGGGCACGAGACTTCTGATTGGCCACTTCTCTATGAGAGTGACCCAGAATTCGGCCACACTTACAAGGCACTCTTGGGGGGTACGCAAGTTCCAAATTTTCACCTCCAAGATGAACTTTTATGTCACCTGGGAGACCTTTGTGTTCCTTCAAGCGAGCGTGCCAAGATGATATGGGAAGCACACTACAGTCGAGTTGCTGGGCATTTCGGGGTCGAGAAAACATTAGCAATACTACAGAAGCATTTCTATTGGCCAAACCTTCGAAAGGATGTCAAGAAGCACATCAGATCCTGCACTGCTTGTGCCATTGCCAAACCGACCATCAAGAAGCAAGACCTATATAGTCCACTACCTACCCCTAGTCAACCTTGGGAATCCATCTCCATGGATTACATGTCGGGCCTGCCTTCTACTAAGAATGGAAATGACTGTGTTTTCATGGTCGTTCACAGATTCTCAAAGATGGCCATTATGGTGGCCTGTAAGAAGAATATCACAGCAGAAGCCACTGCTAAACTCTTCTTTGAACGAGTGTGGGTGCACTTTGGGATCCCACAGTCTATCATATCAGATCGAGATAGCAAGTTACTCAACACATTTTGGTCCAGCCTCTGGTCAATGTTGAACACAAAGCTCACCAAGTCCACAGCTTTCCACCCCCAAACAGATGGCCAGACAGAGGTCGTCAACAGAATGATTGTACACATTCTGCGCAAGTACAATTCAAAGCATCCACGCACATGGGACGAGAGCCTCCCCTATGTACAACATAGTTATAACAGGGCTCTCCACAGTTCAATTGGCCATAGCCCCTTTCAGGTGGGCTTGGGATTCCAGCCACTATGTCCCATTGACATAGCCATGCCGTTCGCAGCTGCTCAGGCCGATTCAGCTCATGTCCAGTCTGAAGTTGACAAAGCAAGTAGCTTCATCAAGCGCATTCAACACATCCGCCAACAGGTTCATGATATATTGGACAGAGCCAATGCGAAGTACAAGTAGCGCCATGATCAACACCGGGTGCCACACAACTTCCAGGTGGGCGACAAAGTATGGCTACATTTGCAGAAGGAGCGCCTCACTGGACCCCACCGCAAGCTTCGCCCGCTCCGATACGGGCCGTACACCATCACCAAGGCTATAGGGAACAATGCCTTTGAGCTTAGTATTCCTCCATTCCTTGGTCTGCACCCGCCCCTTTCAATGTGGACTCGTCGCTCGAACCTTCCACCTCATCGGACACTAAATTTTGCTAAAAGCAGAACAACTCACACCAACTGAGTTAAATCCAGACTGCATGGAACAGGCCACCACAGATTGCATCATGGACATGCAAATCAAGAACACTCGCCAGCAGAAGATCCAACTATATCGGGTTGTCAAAGCTGGCCAACTCCTGCACCAAGGAAAGTGGTTCACCGGGGACCAAGTTCAGCAGAAATTTCCTCATCTCATGGAGGAACTTAACGCAATGGGGACCATTGCTTCCTAAGGGGGGAGGAATGATCCAGGTGGATATTGGTGGCCACACGCCTATTCCACTTGGGCCCCCACCATTGTCTCTTTCAATTTTTTAGTTTTGGCATAACTTACTATTTTTAGCAGTTTTTCAGGTCCTGAACTTCCGGAACCATTTTGAGGTCCTAAACGACGTTTTTTGGGCATCGCACCTCCAGTGAATATCATTCCGTTCCGGAATGATATTCATGGCGAAAGTTGTATTCCTCAGATAGAGCTTTCTAATGATGTATCATGAGCATCAAACGGAGATAGTATGCCAAAGTTACGTCCCTAGGAAGTTGAAACACCAATTTACCCAAACGGGGCCCATAGTTTTCGCACTTCATCTCCTAGGGTTAGGTTTTTGGAATTTTAGGGTTCTCCATTGTTTCTAAATAATAAATAGGCCCTCGAGCCTCATTGTAACTCAGTTCAGAGGCCTGTAGCCGCCACATCTCTTCTCAAGGATAGCTACCAGTGCCCTAGCTAGTTTTTATTTCCATTATGTCTGTAAGCAAATTTCAGTTCTTTGATATTAATGAAATGAAGTGTTATTTCCATTGCATCTCTGTGTTTATGGTTATATGTTTATTCTGTTACGTTCCTGCATAAATCTGGATAAAAAATACTTCATATAACACTATTTCATCATTTAAGCATCCTTACGATGCTCATTTTTTTTTTTTTTTTTTTATTTATCATAACAATTATTTTTATTACATAGAATTTTACACCCAACATTTTTGTTTCTTATATATTACATTTGTTGGGAATAACATGTTGCATGAAGGTGTGAGGCACTTGTTGAGCTTATTGACCATTAAGATATCATCCGCAAAACATTAGAATTATTTTTTTCTATCACAAAAGGATAGTCATGAGCCACTTTTTCATCTTTAGAGAGATATAAAAACACAATATATTGAGTTTAAAAATTTGGAACCATAAAGTATGTATATCTTTGACCCTTAATCTCATAGATCACAAACCTTAATAATGGAATCCCCTATAATATAATGATTTTATCAATATCATATATATATATATATATATATATATATATATATATGTTTTTATTCATGAATGCCCCTTTCAATTACAATTCAAGAAAAAATATTGGACCTTGAAGGATTATCCCATTTTGTAAGGTTTTTTCTTGGAAATCACCCCAAAATATCACTATGTTTATTGATTTTTGAGGTTTTTTTCAATGAAGTGTTTCCTAAAACAACTTGAGATAAGACTATTGTAGGATTACTTGTTTGTCACACATTAATAAAGAAGAAATGAAGAAATAACTATTTACATGAACAACCCATCTAAAGAATAGAAGTTACATGGAACCCAACATATTATTTTCCACTCAAAAATGCATGCTACAACCTTTTAGAACATTATTTCTCCCTCAATTAAAACCAAAAATTACATAGCAAAAAGATTACACACAATATAAAATTCATAAACAAGAGTTTAGTGCACAAAAAAATATAGAGGAACTTGGAAGGAAGTGGCTGCTAACACAAATGTAAACACATAGTCGTTTAATAAGAATACTCCAGCACTAGAATATAGATTTACGCTATCCAGGTAAATAGGTAATGATTCAGCTCTCAAGGTTGAGGCCACATGACTTAATTCAGTGACATGTATATGTATATGTATATGTAGACACACACACACATATATCATATATATATACATATACATATACATATACATATACATATACATACACATACACATACACATACATATACATATATCTAGGAATGAAGAAAATTGTGGTCTTTGTGGCTAATACAATGTATGAACAATCAATATAACTTCAGCTCTTGCACTTTGGTACCTTATAGCCCATGTTCAACATTCTAGGATGGCCTTGACTCTCACAAAATGCTGGAATCGACCCCCATTTCTTGTCACAAAAATACTCAACTATAATTAATGTATGCAACAAGTATAGAGAGGCAAGTTCAACCTTCAACATGGCAGATTCAACTAAGAAAAAGAGGAGAAACTTGTCCTCTTTCCCAAAGAGAGGAAATCAGCCCAATGACTAAGGGAGTTAGAAAAAATTATAGCAACTCAACCTCTTTAAATTTATAGGATTGAGCACATAACTTTGATCCTTCACAAAAAGAGTAAATTTGTCCCTTGTATTTAGTAAACTTGACCGAATTTAAGGAACTCGGCTAGTAGTAAGAATATAGGAAAACTTAGTTTCAAAGTTTACCCATAATATTAGCAACTCATCCTGGAAAGATGGCTTGGATACTCAACCTATCAAATATATAGAAACTTAATATAAGAAGATAAAACTACTGATAACACTTCTTATCCTTCATTATATTCTGCAACCCTTATTCTCTTTGGTAGTGCAATGGTGAAATGTGAGCGATTTCACTCTTTGAACCAACTAGGGTGTCTAGTTTCAACACCAAAGCTACCAATGTCGGCTAGGGTTTCTAAAACCTTAAGATTATATTGAAAATCTCCCCAACATATATTTTCCTCAAAATGAAATTGTTAGAATGATGAGGCACTCCTTATGTTTCTATTTTTATAATTGAGTGGCCACTTATGTCGCTATTTTACCCTTTTAATTTTTTATTAAGTCACTTTAGGAGACTTTCACTTTATAAAATGAAATTGACTTTTCATTAGCCTAGGATATGTCCCCATTTTCACCCTTGGAAAATTATAAAGTATTCTTAGGTGAATAATGTTACCTTACTAAACAATTTCCCAGCTTTAGCCTATGGGAGCTTATAATGCTATTAAAACCTGTATTATTTCTCCTAAAAATTCAAGGACATTACAATACTGCCTACCTGAGTTTTCTTTCCCTTAAGAAACATAAAATCTAGATATTGGAGCATATGTTTTCCTTCCCATGTGTCATCCTCAATAGGTATATCCTTTCATTTTATCAAGCACTCTTGCATAGTTTTATTCCTCAAATTTTGCTCCCTTCTTTCTAGAATCTCTTTCAGAACCAAAATTATCTCTTCTTCCTCATCCAATAGAGGGAGCTTAGTGGACGTGACTACCTACTTCCCCAATGTATTCTTGAGGCATGGTACATGAAATACGTTATGAATTTTACATCCTTCAGGAAGCGCAAGTTCATAATACTCTTCTCCAACTTTCCTCATGATTATGTATGGCCCATAGAACCCGGGTTTCAGTTTTTCTACCCCCTTAGTTTTGGAGAGATGACTATCGACGAGATTGAAGATGAAGGTATACCACATCCCCAACATCAAAAATGAGCTCCACGATGTTTTTGTTTGAAAAAATTTTCTGTTGATTCTGAGCCATTTACAGGTTGTCCTTAAGGACTCATAAGATATCTTGGTTCTCCTAAATCCATTTTTTAGCTAAAGGGGCATGGATATCCCCAAATATTTAGTCTAAAAATGTTGGGGCATCATATTTATATAGTTCCTTGAAGGGAGTCATACCAATGGACATGTGTAAAGTGGTGTTGTAGTTGATTTCCCTAATATGAAATCACTTAACACATGCCTTTTGTTAGCTAGTTGATACATCATTTTAGGGACAACCCTCCAACCACTTGTTGAATATCTTAGTTTTACCCTTATTCTATGGGTGGTAACTAGTGCTCGACATCAAATCAATCCCCACAAGTCTAAATAATTGCTTCCAGAACCCACCCATAATACTACTTTCGTTTTTTCTTACTATGGTCTTCGGTAACCCATGCAATTAGAAGACCTCCCTAAAGAATAGTTTGACCACTTGTGATGTTGAATATTTATATGGTATGGAAAATAAGTTTGCGAAATTTGTGAGCTCATCCACTGCTACATATATGAAGTAATTTCTCTGTACCATAGGTAGCCCAGTAATAAATTCCATGGAGATACTCTCCTACTTCTATTATGGATTAGGGAATGTTTGTAGCAACCCTGTCGAGTGAACATGTTCAACTTTTTTTTGTTGGTAGATGCTACATTATTTTACAAATGTCAACATATCCATATTGAATCCCTTCTAAGTGAACCTCTCCCTAATTTTCAGTTAGGTTTTTAGGTACCCCGAGTGACCTACCAAAGGTGAGCTATGAGTTGTTTGCATAATTTTCTCCTTCAACCGTGACTCTGGTACAATATAGATCCAATCCTTATAGAAAATGATGTCACCCGCGACCCAGTATATGTAATCCTATATCAAACTCTCCATAATCTCACATGTGATTTTTTTTTGGAATATTATATAAGCAACAAAGATTTCCAGCCATATTTTATCTCCATGAGTGAGAGAGTGGATGGCATCATCAAGAGGGAATCTGCTAATACATTATGTTTTCCCTTAACATAATGGTTTTTGAAGTCAAATACTTGTAATTTACTGATCCAATTTTGTTGTCTCTCCATCAAATCCTTCTTCTCCATGAGGAATCTTGCACTATTATAATATGTTTTTACATTGAACCTATTCACCACAAGATACTGATGAAATTTGGCCAGTGCATGCATGATGACAAACATTTTCTTGTCATAAATTCAGTAATGCCACTCATAATCTATGAGTTTGCAGCTTTTGAACATTATCGGGTGGTGATATTATATAAAAAATACCCCTATTCTAGTCCCTGAAGAGTCACACTCCAACATGAAAGGTTGGGTGAAATATGGTAATGCAAGCACATGGCATGAACTCATTACCTAGTTCATCTTTTCAAATGTTTCTTGATCTTTCTCGGTGATGGGCCTCCAAATTAGATACAATTTAAGGGACATATGTCCATCCTTCAACACATATAACCTCTCTCTATGCATTTGATGAAATTTTGTGAGCTATAATGTGTTCATTAGAAAGGTTTGGAGATAATTACATATTATGTGCCTAATATTACTTATTTTTTCATAATATGGAGAGAATATTGAGTAAATTTTGAATGAGATAATATAGGGATTTTCTCCCTTATATAAGATAAAAAAATATTGGATAATAAATCAACACGATATTATGGAATTAATGAACAAATTCTAGAGATCCAGTGAAGCCCTTATCATTTAGCGAAGATTCCTACTATTGGGAACCTTATCCACTTTTGAGGGATTTTGGAGCGAAAAACTACCTCCTTTCAAGGAGAATGCTTCCCCGCCAATTTATAAGTATTGATTTTAATTTTTCTCTAGGCGCATGAATGTGTTAGTCTTCTTGTGAAGAAAACTTGTTTTTTAGCAGCTCTACTTTCAATTTCTAGTAGGGATGTACTTGAATTGATTCAAATAATAAATTTTGGTGTCAATTTTAGCTTCTAAGGCTTGGTTTTGTTCATATGAATCCAATAATTCTTGGGATTTTCCATCCTAGGAGCCTCATTGCCCTATTGTACAATTTATTTATCATATTTTTATGTTTTGTTCACTTGCATTTCTTATTCTTGAATTTCCTATTTATGCACTTACTATTTATGCTTCATTTGTTGTAGGTTAGATTAGTTAAATGATTGGACTAAGTGTTTTTTTATTTCATTTATACATTTACAATAGTGATCCATCCTTAGAACAACTTTTCAAATTCATATTCATCATTGAGCAACTTGATTGGATTACTAGTTCAGAATTTTGGGTTTCTGGAAGTATCCTGTAAAAAAATAGTAGTAAATTTCTGCTAATTTTTAGCACATGTTAGTGAGATTATTTAGAGTTTATTCCACTTTTATGGAAGCTTAGAAACATCTATATCAATAACAAAATTCAGCCCACAAAATTTTCACTTTATTAGCCTAGGCATTTGGGCACTTAGATCAACTTACTAGTTCATTAGTGTGAAATTTATAGTTTATAGTGGTAATTTTCTGCTAAATTTTAGCACGTGTTAACAAAGATCTTTTGAGTTGATTCCACTTGGATAGAGTTCTCAATAATTCTAATTAATAAAAAAAAATTCCCATAGTGTTTTCACTTGATCAAGTTAGGTATTTTATAGGTTAACAAGCTCATTGATTCTCGAATTTTCAGTTTTGAGAGTAGAAATTTCCTGTTATTTTTTATCACATGATAATAGAGATATGTTGAGTGATTCCACTTGGATCGGAGTCCTAAGGAAACCTAATTAATAAAAAAAATCGTACCATCTCAACTGTATTTTATTTTCCTGGGCATTCTGTTAGTCATCAATAAATTTTTGTTGTTCTGAAGATGACTAAGTAATGGTCCTAGAATTCTAAAAACAAGATTTATGAAATATTGTGAGTTTTAGAAATATCACTGCCTTCATTATCCTAAATCAAACTGTTTCACTATATTTTTCCTCTCTGCCTTCTAAATTTCACCTCACTACTCCAAAAAGACTTCATTTATGGGCCTATTGATCTCATTTTTCACTCCCCTACACACACATCATTCACTCCTTTTTCCTCTAAAGAAACCCATTTTTTCCTTTCCTAAACCCTCATGAAGGACACCCCTACTCCTCACTTCCCTTGCATATATTAAAAAATGTAAAATTCCACATTTACGTTGATTAAAACCAGGGCTTAAGCCTATCAGGTTTCGTTATTTTATATAAAAAAACTCTGTTTTTATGTCAAAAAAACTGCCCTTATGGTTTATAGGCCTAAGCCCCTTTTTCTCTAAAGCCCTGCCCCTATGTAAATAACGCGTCCGCTCTTTCCATTTTGTAAACCCCCATACATATTATAATAAGGCCTTATAAACCTTATTATATTAAAACTGGGCCCCGCTCTCACCATACCCAATCTCCCTTTCAAACTTATAAATTAACACGTTTTTTGTTGATTTATTAAGGCCCCGGGCCCATTCCCCACCAAACCCCATGACCCAATAAACATGTGCCACCTATCCTCCACTCCGGCCATTTGACTACCTATTCACCGATTCCAAAACACGTGATAGCCATTGATCTTTCACCCCAATATTTGACGGTCCCCAATGCATATCACATATATAAATGCGCCAAGGTTAACATCTTTTGACCCACACAAAATAAGTGGTTTTGACCTACCAC
Source organism: Pinus albicaulis (assembly GCA_034641835.2). Lineage (NCBI taxonomy): Eukaryota > Viridiplantae > Streptophyta > Pinopsida > Pinales > Pinaceae > Pinus > Pinus albicaulis. The sequence goes on along the minus strand of CM076578.1, from coordinate 760,148,243 downwards.
GCATCATTCTTTGGACTATATCGTGTGCCCCTTCCTGAAAACCACTTACCACCTTTTTTCAAAGCAATAAACCACTTTTGGTTTTCAAAACCACTTATCCCTCTACGCCATTTTTCAAACCTTCTCGCCTCTATTCAAACTTCCGCCTGGTTCTGCCTTCAGAACCCTACCTCCCACACTATTTACTCCTCTGCAAACCCTTCCGACAAGCCCAAATCACAGAAAAATGCAGTCATATGCCCTCCCTACAGGTTTTTAAATTAACGAATTGTGTTTATGTGTAGGTTTAATGGTAGAATGCCTAAGGGTCATTTCAATGGTCCAAAAACGACCAAATGAGCCTCTAGATGACGATCTAGGAGCTTAAATCAAATCAATGGTGGCCAAAGGGCTTGCATCAATGTTTACCATCAATGAAACATGATCATCGATGAATAAGAAAACCTCCTGCCATGACAGGAAACCTCCCCTGCACACAAAAGACAAATACAGTAAAAAAAAATAGTGAAGAGAAGAAGATTAAAGATTTAGGGGTTAATCCTGAATCAAAAGCAAAAACATAAGATTAGCAATCTAAAGCAGAAGTTAAAGGATACAGGCAAACAGTTAATAGATTACATGATAAAGACAGAAGATCAGAAAGATAAATCAGAAGGTTTAATGACAGGCAGAGATCAAACAGATTAAAGAAAAAACATAAATATAAATAGACAATCAGAGCTTAAACACATAATTTTAAGGCCTAAACACAAGGATTAAAGATATAAGATTCGAATTAACTGCACCTATAGGAAGTTACTTCTTTCAAAGATATTTTTCCCACCTAATGCTTTGTTTCCTTCAATAAAGCATTAAAAAATTATTGAACCCAGTCAAAGATATTTTGTATCTACCAAGCGATTATTGTAAAGTTATTAAAAAGGCCTTAAAGTCAAAAATTTCACCTATATTCCCTCAGAAGTTAAGATAGGACTTATTATTCAGAGAAGTATCTTCAGATATTCCTGCCTTGAGCCTTGCATGGTCTTCAAGGCAGAAAAGTCATTAATTCTGTAATAAATGACACCCAAACTCTACGACTTAGCTTCACCTCCTCATTTATAGATAAAAACTGCATTTGAGCTCATTATCTTGTTGGCATTTGATGACTCTTTGAAGTAATACATAGTCTCTTGGAGGTTGAAAAGAAATTGATGTCTTGAAGCTTGTGAATGTCTTGATTTTTTTGTTGATGGAGGAGGCTTGCTTGCAAGATCCTTGAGCTTGGTTAAATGTTGAAGTGCTTCTAATATGTTATTGTTTTTCCTATTTCATTATGTTTCCATCTTTCTATATTGCAGTAGAGAAAAGGATTTAGACTAAGACATTTTTCAAAGGCACCTTGGTTCTGTTTGTTCTTCACTGCCTTTATGTTTTTCTCTGCTGGAAATTTTAGAGAATTCTTGATTTCTCTCTAGACCCCTTAAGCTTGTTTATTTCATAAATGGTTTAATACAGTAGGCATCAAGCATGATTTATGGCTAGCCCTGCTTATTTGATGTCACTAAAACAATGTTTTTGAGGTCTCCCTCTAAAGTAACATTATTTAGGTCTGCCAAAGAGGTTTTGTTTCGATCATACCCATTGTACTTTCTTAAATAATTGTTTTAGAGATATTCATAACTATAATAAAATATTTTAGGCATTCCCTCTTCTCTTGTTACAGTTATATGTGCGTCTTAAATGTTTTCTGTCCTTGAAGGTGAAATCACTAGAAGTTAAATGAGTTTCTCCCCTTCTATATTTCATTGGAATGTTTGTCTTGAATATTTAGCTTCTTAAGTTGAATCAAAGAATTTATGGTTTTACCTGTCTACTGATTGCCTCTTTATGATTATGATATTTAATTCCCTTCTTGTGAAAGGTACATGATAAGGGATTCTTAATTTCCCTTTGTCCTACTTTTATTCTCACAATTGATGTCCATCTCATTGCCCTAAAAACCCTTGAAGATCCATTGACCAAGTTAGATTTGACCTGTGATGCTCCCCGATATATTGATGAACCTTTCATGAATTTTATAGACTCCATTGCCCAATGACTTGAATATTTCCTCATTCCATCTATTCTGCTAGATCATATTACCCAACCAAAACAAATAACAAACCCTACACTTAACAACTAGAATAAAATCAACCATCTAAGGAAAACAAGTTCACATCCTTTGCATATAAATAGAGAGAGCCCTCTCTGAGTCCATGAAGGCTAGGTCCTAGGACTCCAAATACTGGTTTCATGTTACCTTGTGCATTTGGTCTACCAATATTCTAAATCACGGGACCCTACACACATTCAACAAGTTAACTCGATCGATAACAATCTTGTAGAAATCCTACATAAATTTGTTTTCGAGATCTTCCTTGCCCATATTCAATCAAAATTTATGGTAGAAGTAGATTTATAGCCTATGAATGACTTTATATGACTTTGGTTGAGTTGATGCTTGGTTAGGTTTCCATTTAGCTCTTAAATTTCTTGCTTCTTGAATGTTAACCTCTACAATTAGTCTAGATTTAATTTTTAGCAAAATCAGAATAGATTTACTAATTTTTAGGATTGATGACTTAACTAGATATTTTCTCATTGAAGTTGTTTCACTGCCTTCATTCACTTGCATCAAAGGGAGTTATACTAGGAAAATGAAGGTGTTTTTTTTACATATGGTGCTGACCCCTCTTAAGTTTGTATGAACCTTCAGTTTATAATTTAAGTTAGTAGCCTTGGGAGTTGCAACATTCTTGTTGCAATACTAGGGATCATCACTTTTTGACACCATTGTAGGGGAGGGTGTCAAAGAAAGCACTCCCTTGTTCTTGAACTTATTCCTTCTTTATTTTCTGCATTCATATTTTCTGCAAAAACCAAAATAATTGCATTACGCATCTCTCTTTGCATTATCAATCTTAGGATTGACATATTACCTAGATATTTTCTCATTGAAGTTGTTTCATTTTCTTCCTTCACTTGCATCAAAGGGAGTTATACTAGGAAGAGGAAGGTGTTTTTTTTCACATACAATGTTGACCCATCTGAACTTTGTACGAACCTTGAGTTTATAATTTAAGTTAGTAGCCTTGGGAGTTGCAACATTCTTGTTCCAATACTATGGCTCATAACCTTTTGGTGCCATTGTAGGGGAGGGTGTAAAAGAAATCACTCTCTTGTTCTTGAAATGATTCCTTCTTTCTTTTCTGCATTCATATTTTCTACAAAAACCAAAAGAATTGCATTATGCATCTCTCTTTTAATTAGCATTCACATTCAAGTTTTCTTATAAAAACAAATATATATATATATATATATATATATATATATATATATATATATATATATATATATATATAACAATAGGACAACCCCATAATTGACCACGTGGTGTAGTAATAACCACGCCACCATCGACTTTTGCAAGTAGAAGAAGATGATGACAATGAGAAAGATCCTCTTTGATTTCCCATTCAAGATACCGATATTAGTTTTCTCATGAAGAAATACCTCAACATTTTCTTCCCAACTTCCATGGTATGAGGTCATAGGATCTAGAAAAAATTATATTTGAATTTGAAACGACTTTCAGATCTTATGGTTACTTATTAAACACTAAAAATTTGAGATTGTTTCTAGCAACATTGAATGATAGAGATCTTAAATGGTTCATGAGTTTAGGGACTAATTCAAAAAGATAATAAAAGATATGAAAAATAAATTTCTATAAAAATATAAATATCGTGATCTTAAAGAAAAATATTTAGAATGAATCAAACAAAATATGACATCCTTGAGGATATAATAGAGATATTTATGTATAACGTTAAGATGGAAAAATAACATAATTTAGGATTTTACACAGTAAAAACCCTATTACTTACAACAATCATGGATGGATGGATTGATCTCCTTGATATCATGAGCATAGGTGATGTATACCAATTATCATTTATAGAAATTTGTTACATATTCAAGCACATATCAAAATGAAGGTAAATAGTAAGTAAATCAACTTCGAGATCGGTAACTCAAGATGAACTTGGAAATTTTCTTGGTAACTTTAAAATAGAATTTCTTAGAAATCTAAGTGAAAAAGTATAAATGCTAATAATACAAAATAAGAAAAAAGAGGATGCTAATATATGTGTTATTAATGCAGAATCACTTGCTACTAAATATTTTCCATCATTACCAAGGTTGAAGGAATTTTACAATAAGGCTAATGGAGCAAATCAATCACCAAAGCAACTACATTATGTAGCTCTCAAAATACCATGGTATCCTAGTCACTCTGGAATGCTCCAAGAAACTAATTCACAATTTCAAGGTTATGCAGACCATATCAAAGTAATTGGAACACCCCCTTTCCTTGGCAACCTTAGCCATCTCAACCTAAAACCCAATATTGGAAATAAGGTTGTGTTGAAGGCTTGAAAGTATCTTCCTACAACATTATAAGGGAGACCACCTAGTATGGACCTTAAAGCAGTTCCTTTTCTATTGAAACGCTGGTTTTGACCGATTAAACTAGGTCCAGATACCTCCTCTCTATATCTACCGACTTAAATTCTAAATTTAACTTACCAATAGAGAAGATACATCACATCATCCCTCTTGCTGATCAGGTCAGAAAGTGATCCTTAAGCTGATTTGGGGCTCAGCCAAGCCACAACTAAGTTTTTCCTCTTCGATAAGATGATCTAGATTTATGTAGGAACACAATGAAATACAAAAATACACAAAAAAATAGAGATGTAGTATAATTAAAACTTCATTTCATTAATAACAAATAACTTGAATACGCTTACAGACAGAATGAAAATAAACTAGCTAGTGCATTGGTAGTTTATATCTGAGAAGAGATGTGGCAGCTACAGGCCTATAAACTGTGTTACGATGAGGGCCGAGGGCCTATTTATTATTGAGAAACAATGGAAAACCCTAAACATAGAAAAATCTAACCCTAGGAGATGAACCGCCAAAACTATGTGCCCCATTTGGGTAAATTGGTACATCAATCTTCTTGGGGATGTAACTTTGGCATGCGATCTCTATTTGACGCGCACAATACCTTGTTAGAAATATCTATCTTAGGACTAAAACTTTTTATGTGAGCCAAATTAAAGGAAATTCCATGTTGCTCCTGGTTTATCCAACAACACATCGTTTAAGGCCTCAAAACGGCTCTGGAAATTCAGGACACGAAAAACTACTAAAAATAGCAAACTATGATACAATTAAGGAAACTAAAAAACTAAAATAAGAAATGGTGGGGCCCCGAGTGGAATAGGTGGTTGGACTCCAATATCCACCTGGATCATTCCTCCCCCCTTAGGAATCAATGGTCCCCATTGTGTTGAGTTCCTCCATGAGATGAGGAAACTTCTACTGAACTTGGTCCTTGGTGAACCATTTTCATTGGTGAAAGAGTTAGCCAAATTTGACAACCTGATATAGATGGATCTTCTGCTGGCAAGTGTTCTTGATTTGCATGTCCATGATATGATCCATGGTGGCTTGTTCCATGCAAGTTGGGTTTAAATATGTTTGTGTGAGTTATTATGAAATGCCAAAGGTGTCCAATAGAGGTGGAAAGTAGGACCAAAGGCGATCCACATTGAACACTAGGTGCAGACCAAGGAATGGTGGAATATTGAGCTCGAAGGCATTGGCCGATATAACCTTCGTGATGGTGTACGATTGATATTAGAGTAGGAAAAGCTTGCGGTGGGGTCCAGCGAGGCACTCCTTCTACAAATGTAGCCACACTTTGACACCCACATGGAGGTTGTGTTGCACCCGATGTTGATCATGTTGTTGCTTATACTTAGCATTAGCTCTGTCCAATATGTCATGAACCTATTTGCGTATGTGTTGAATGCACTCAATGAAGTTGTTCTCCTTGTCAGCTTCAGACTGGACATGAGCCAAATCGTCCTGATTGGTCACAAATGGCATGGCTACGTCAATGGGACATAGTAGCTGGAATCCCAAGCCCACCTGAAAGGGGTTGTGGCCGATTGAGCTATGGGGAGACCATTTATAACTGTTTTTTACATAAGAAAGGCTCTCATCCCATGTGCATGGATGTTTTGAATTATACATGAGCAGAATGTGTACGATCATCTTTTTGACAACCTTTGTTTGGCCATCAGTTTGGGGATGGAAGGCCATGGATTTGGTGAGCTTAGTGTCCAGCATTGAACAGAGGCTAGACCAAAATGTGCTAAGGAACCTAATGTCTCGATCTAAGATGATATATTGTGGGATCCCAAAGTGCAGCCACACTCGTTCAAAGAAGATTTTATCAGTGGCTCTTGCTGTGATATTCTTTTTGCAGGACACCATAATTCCATCTTTGAGAATCTATCGATGACCAAAAAAACACAGTTATTTCCATGCTTTGTAGAAGGAAGGCCTGAAATGTAATCCATGGAGATGGATTCCCAAGGTCGACACGGGGTAGGTAGCGGAGTATAGAGGCCTTGCTTCTTGATGGTTGGTTTAGCAATAGCACATGCAGTGAAGGATCTGATGTACTTCTCGACATCCTGTCGAAGGTTCGACCAAAAAAAATACTTCTGCAGTATTGCCACTATTTTCTTGACCCCAAAATTCCCAGCGACCTGACTATAGTGCGCTTCCCAAATCATCTTAGAACGCTATCTTGAAGGAACAGAAAGGTGTCCTAGGTGACATAGTAGTGCATCCTGGAGGTGAAATTTTGGAACTTGTGTACCCTCCAAGAGTGTCTTGTATTTGTGGTTGAATTCTAGATCGCTCTTGTAAAGAAGTGGCCAATCATAAGTCTCGTTCCCACAAGAGTTGAAAACGGTGCTTAGCGCTACGATCGGTGGTCGGCTCTCAAATTTTGCAACATTATTGGTGCTGCCCTTCTTATACTTGATGTTCAAATGAAACTGTTGCAGATATGTGGAATACTTCTGATGGCGATCATTCTGTAACTTCCCTTGCATCTGTATGAACTACAGAGGTCAGTGATATGTGTGGATGATCGTTTCCTTCCCAAAAATTCAATGCTTCCATTGTCGGAAAGCCTATGCAATGGAATACATTTCTTTGTCATAAGTGGGATACTTGCAGACTGCGTCGGAAAATGTCTCACTATGATATGCCACTGGGTGCCCCTGTTGAGTAAGAACCACCACAATAGCATAGTCAAAGGCATTCATCTCGATATCAAATGGTTGTTGCAAGTCTGGTAATGTGAGCATTGGGGCAGAGTGAAGACGATGTTTCAATTCTATGAATGCCTTTTGTTGAGATTTTGAACAAAATAATTTTTCTTTCGCTCCTCCCTTGGTGACTTGAATCAAGGGCCAAGTGATATGATAGAATCCCAACACAACCCTGAGGTAGAAATTAGCAAGACCTAGAAATATGTGAATTTCTATTAGAGTGGTTGGGGTTGGCCAATCTCGAATGATTTGGATCTTGGATGGATCCACATGCACCCCCTCTCATCAATAATGTATCCCAGATACTGAAACCCAGTCATGCCAAAAGTGCACTTCTCCAAATTGGCACACAACTTGTGTTTCCATAGTTTTTGGAGGGCCTGTCAGATGTGGTAGAGGTGCTCTTCCCAAGTCTAGCTGAATATCTAGATGTCATCCAAATACACTACTACTAATGAGTTGGTTAATGGCCGCAAGATGTCTTCCATCAACCTCATCAAGTTTGTGGGAGCATTCGTCAAACCAAAAGGTATGAACAACCATTCGAAAAGTCCATCCTTGGCTTTGAAGGAAATTTTCCACACATCATAGGGTTCGATTGGTACCTGGTGATACCCAAAATTCAAGTCGATATTGCTGAAATATTCTGCCCCTTTGATTTGGTCCAGAAGGTCATCAATCTGTGGGATCGGGTACCTATTCCAGATAGTGATCTTGTTCAGCGCCTAGTATTCAATACAGAGTCTCCAAGTCCCATCCTTCTTCTGAACCAACACGATCAAGATCCCACGGGGCAATGAACTCGGCCAAATGTGACCTTTCTGTAGAAGCTCCTAAATATGCCTCTTGATTTCATCATTCTCTAGAATAGAACGCAGATCGATTAGTCCATTGGGCAACGATGCACTTGGGGTTAGATCGATGGGGTGCTTAACCTGATAGTGTAGAGTCACCCTTGTGAGTGAGGTGAGATGTCCCTATACTCCTCCATGACCTTGTTCATTTTTTGTTGTCATGCGGAGGAACCATGTCTGGAGGTTGTGGCCACATTCTTCTTCTTGTCTTGAGGGCAGATCATCAGGAAAACAAATTTCCTGGTTTTGGAAATGATCTTACTGCATTTTTTTACAGTAACCAAAGAGATAGAGATAGGCGGTGGTACCTCTAGTATCCTATACAACTTATTGCCCAAAGTAAAAATAACAATGTGAGGTTGGGACTCATATAAAACATGTTTCTTCCACAAGTATGGTTGGCCTAGTAATAAATCACAAACATCAAGAGGAGAAATGTCACATAATACCTCATCTATGAAGGGTTTGATGTTGTAGGGAAGGTGGCACTGCTGGCTGATGTTGAGATCTCGTCCTTGGTGAAGACACCCAATGGTGTATGACTATCGGTGTGTTGTGGTCAGCAAGACCAACCGCTTCATGACCCCAACTGAAATGAGGATGTTTTGGCTCCCATTTTCGATAATGAACTATAGCGAGGAACACTTTACCCACATCTAGGAGTGGAAGATACAATCCTCCTCCTCTAGATGTTCTGGTTTCTCCTTATGGATCTTTATGGTGGCAATGGTGGCATTGGGCTCCGCATTGATAATCTGATTCCCTTTGTCATTATCCTTTTTGGGTTATGATAGTTAGTCAGAGCATGAATCGGATTCAAAAGCCTTCATCTCAGCCACTAGTGACTGCTTGGCGCGACACTCACTTGTGTTGTGAGTGGAGCTCTTATGGAACTCACAGCACTTCCACGTGTCCTTCTTCGGCTTCGTGGTTTTTTTCTTTGCTTGCAGCTTTGGTAGGTTGTCTGGAGCTGCCATGCCTTGGATTTTTCCTTTGTTCTATGGTTTTGGGGAACCTTTTCCTTGATTTTGATTCGAAGATCCAAAGTCTTGCTTCTTCTATCTGAATTTCTGCTCAAAATTGGTAGCATACAGGTATGCCGTACCAAGAGAAGAAATATCAAGGAATTCCATTTTCTCTTGAATGTATTTGTGTAGAAAATTGCGGTACTTCAGAACCAAATGTTTCTCCGAATCTTTGATACCAAACTTTATGCACAGGGTATGGAACAAATTCGTCAGCTCATGCACATCATGATCCCTTTGTTGTCGTAACGTAGTTCATTGTATGTACTTGTACTCATATTTCCCCATGGTATAATATTGTTCATTGATGGCATATTGGAATGAATTCCAAGTGGGTACGGTCGAGAATAGCGATGGTTCCCCCTCGTCCTTTTTCTCATAGTAGGTTTCCCACCAGTCCTTGACATGGGACCAAATTTTAGGAGTGCAAAAATAATATTCTCCTGGTCGAAAAAGTCATGAACTGAGAAATATCCTTCTAATATATTTAACCATCTATCTACGTTTTCTACATCTATTTGGTCCTCAAATATGGGAATGTCAAATTTTACTTGTACCTTAAAAGGAGTGGCACCTCTAGAGAGACTGTTGGATGTAGATGCGCCACTGTTGAAGGATCTGGGAAAAGTTATTCATCGTCGAGTTCCTTTGTTTCTCAAGGTCTTCCTTGAGCAATATTTTGATAGGATCTCCTACTCCCTCATATTTATTTTCTTCCCCTATGGGCGACCATCGGGGTTTGCGATGTTGATCTTGAAAAGGTTCAACTAGATCGAGCCCTAACTTGTTATACCTCGACCTCTTTGGGTATATGAAAAGAAGGATCGAGAAAGAGCAGACCGCTCTGATACCACTGATCCGGATTTATGCAGGAACACAATGAAATACACAAATACACATAAAAGTAGATATGCAGCAGAAATAAAACTTATTTCATTAATAATAAATAACTGAAATATGCATACAGACAGAATGGAAATAAACTAGCTAGGGCGTTGGTAGCTTATCTCTAAGAAGAGATGTGGAAGCTACAGGCCTCTAAACTATGTTACAATGAGGCTCAAGGCTCTATTTATTATTGAGAAACAATGTAAAACCCTAAACATCCAAAAACCTAACCCTAGGAGATGAAATGCCAAAACTATGGGCCCCGTTTGGGTAAATTGGTACATCAATCTTCCCGGGGACGTAACTTTGACATATGATCTTTGTTTAATGCGTATAATACCTCGTTAGAAAGAGCTATCAGAGGAATTTTTTTTATATGTGAGAAACATTAAAAAAACTACTATGTTGCTCTTGATGTTTCCAAAAAATGTCATTTAGGGCCTCAAAACGGCTCCGGAAGTTTAGTACCTCAAAAAATGCTAAAAATAGTGAACTGTGCTACAATTAAGGAAACTGAAAAACTGAAAGAAGAAATGGTTGGGCCCCAAGTGGAATAGGTGAGTGGCCACCAATATTCACCTGATCATAAGAGGATTTCTAGGAATGTAGAATTAAATCTAAATGCTAAATTATCTTAAAACAAAAGCAAAAGGAAAAGCATCATAATCCTCTCTCAATTAGGCAGATATAGACCTAACCCAACTGAAAGAAAAATATTTAAATACTTGGGATCTAAATATTTCTGTCTTATAATGAATATCAAGCTAACGAAGTAATTCAATTAACTGACATTATGAATACCAAAACACATTCTATTCAGAGATTTATTAACAGAAATAGTTAATTAACAATATTTAAGAAGTAGTTCACAAAATGATGATGATTGTTAAATTAGTAATTCGAATGATTAAACAATAATATAAGGAAATAGTTCACCTAATAATATTGTTTTTTAAATCGTAATTAAAAGACAGATTTATGAGAAAATAATTACTAAAAAATCAGAGTTCAACCCACAAGAGTAGAGATAAATAATAACATATTATTGAGACAAATTACTTATATTGAAAATAGTGCACAAATATGAATAAAATGATACATTTCTGCCATCATAAAATGAAACCAATATTTAAAACAATAGTATTATAAATACCAATTTATTGAATTTATTTCTCTAGCTTTGGTTTCCAACAGTCTTTTATAATGTTTTGAACTTTTGTTGTTAAAACAGAAGCTGCAATAGTGTAAGCTCTACCCTTAATACCCAATTTAGAATGCAAAAGAGGAATCCTCAATAATCTCTCATATCTAAGATTTACCCACCTCTCACCTACAATTCTAAATGCTTATTACAATAGTGTTTTTTAGAAATCCATAATTGCAGAGAAGAGAAGCCACATAATACATTCTACAATCCACTATTTATAAAAAATAATTCCAAATAGGAAAGATGTTGAAGAGTAGTTCTTCTTAATCAATCTACATTGGCCCAAATTCCTATTCTTATGTTGCTAGATCAATCTCATTGATTGAAATCTTCTTCTCCCCAACTCTAACTATTTCCCTGCAAAAAACCAATCAAAATTTAATTAAATAAAAAAATAAAATCAGAATACCAAATGTGGAATATAAAATATATCCAATCAAAACTTCATTACATAAATAAATAAAAATAAATTTGAGCTTTCTATTAGTCCCTGTGAATATCTAATTTGTCAAAGAGAACATATATGAATAGATCTATATGAATTTTAGATCCATTAAACGATAAAATTTGGTTATGAAACCACTTTATAAATTTTCTCTGTGATTTTATCTATCAAATGAGACATCATGAGCCTTATTTTTCCAAATCAAACTCAACTTATGAACTTCTAAAGTTGAGGAGTCAAAACTATCAGAATTCTAAAAAATCTATTACATAGGCTAAAAATCAAATTTTTTTTAATTAAAATTAAATCCTAAATTAAATTATAATTGTTTGTTAATTAGTATTAATTTCATTATAATTACAATATTAAACTAAATTAATTACAAACTATTTTAAAACAAAATTTAATTAATTACAAAATATTAAAAATGAATGAAAATTAAAATTATATTATATTAATATTATAATTATATTATATAAAAATTATAATTATTATCTAATATATTATAATATTAACATGATATATATTATAATTTCAAAATTTAAATAACAAATTTATAAATTAAAACTATGTGTGGCTTTTGGAATTAAATGGAAGAAGGTCATGAATGGAGGAGGGAGTCATAAGGCATGTGAGGTGGAGTGACAAAGTGTGAGCATGTGAGGTGGAGGTCATCATGATAGAGTCGGGAGTTATAAGGTGACCGAAACAAAAACCTTATAATAAATATAAAATTTCACGCTTATAAAATCATGTTGGCGACTAGGAGTTTTGTTATATCACAAGTTTTAAATTATGCGCACAAAGAAAATTGTGACACGCTATATCAGGGGTTTTTGAAAAACGAAAGTTTTATAGCGAGGTTTTAAAATCAAGGTTTTTATATCGGGTTTTCAAATCAGGTTTTTATTTCGGAAGGGAGGAAGTGAAATGAAGTGGCACCATATGAAATTAAAAAAATTACAAAATGGACTATTGTTATTTTGCAATTTAAGATTTTGGGTTTCATTTTTTTAAAATAAGAAATTGGAATAAATTATTGGAATAAATTACTGAGATTCTGAAAATGTGTTTTTGAAATTTGTCTGGGTCATTTTGTATGATTGTTAATGAAAAATGAAAAAATTAATAAAAAATAACTAGGAATTATATTTACAATGAAAAGACTATTTTAATTGCAAAAATTAAAATAATATACAAATTTTTACATTTTTTTAACCATGGCGACAAAATGCTCAAACTTCAAACGAGTTCAATTTGCAATTGGTTAACCAAATGAGGCAAAACAAGTATTGATGGAAAGCTTGCTAAAATTCAAATTTAATGAAACAATCAAAATAGAAATCCGTCGAAACTGAAAAAATGGCAAAATTGCAGGATAATTAAGTAGATGAAAATTATAAAAGGTGTTCTAGCCAAAAATTAATGGAAAGGGTCCCCATTATTTTAGGAAAATAAGTAAAAAATGGGGGGTGTTGGGTTTTCCCTACAATAGATTGGCAAGGACCTGTTGACAGTGATGGATTCCATAAAAATTGTAAGCGGATCTCCCTGATGTGAAGTCCTAATTAGACCTCACACTATTTGGTGTGGGAATCCCATCCGGTTATACAGTTTGGGCACCATTAGAATGCCTTGGTTACAATCAAACATAAGAGAGTACCATGCCTCTTTGATTCAGAAAGAATGTGAGCTTTGTGAGACACCCAATTTAAGCTATACTAGGAAGAATTACGTGGTTGGTGAGAGAAACGATCCACTGGTTAGAAAAGTAATTGTACTATCCTAAAGGGGGACCTGGATAAAGGAGAAATACTTGTTGAGTACTTGCATATTGTTCTGCATTTTAAACAACAATTTTTAAAACATAGCAACATTCATTCAATAATGGACATAACTAAGAAAAACAATAGTTCATCGACTTAGTATATGAAAGAATTAACATATACTATAAACATAATCAGAATAATCCAACTACATCTATGATACATGTATGAAGGAATTCCGACTCACCGAGATTATGATTATAAGCATTATATTCCAAGTACATTGTTAGATGGATGAAACACTGCTCCAATAGTGGACCACGAAGCCATGACTTTCTTCTCCAAAGAATAATATATCTCTTATGTAGTACAAGAGAAGCCAAGGCTAAGCCTCCAAAAGGCTAGCAAAAAGCCATTTGCTTCAGTTATGAGAAGATATTTATAACAAATAAAATGATCTTTGAGATTCCCCATCAATATTTGACTTTCATTATTATTGATATTTGAACATGACTCATTACATTCCAATATGTGGCTTTTCATATCCCACATGTGTCCCTTAGATTTCATTACATAACATTTATTACATAAGAAAGTTTACAAATACAGTGGCCTAATGAGACAAAAATACTAAATAACAAAGACTTTTCAAATGGATAGATCATTTTCTTCTTCATGGAGTTCATTTGTTATGTAAGTGTGCCAATCTATGAACTCCTTCGCGATGTCACCAATTCGGTTTGAAAACTCCCCTTTGTAGTGCATCTTCACCTCCAATGCCTCTGATAACATGTTCTTGGAGCTTGATTGTACTCTATTCCACAACCATGAAAGCTTCATGTGAGAATTGACTGGTGCAAAGGAATATAGTTGAATAATTTCCTTGGAGACCTCGAAGCCTTCCTGTTATGGCAGACAAATTGCTGTTGCAGATAAGAGAAATATCCCTAGATTTATTGATTGAATCTAGTAACAAACAAACAAACTAGTAAACATTTCCTTGAGTTCATTCCTATTGAATCATAAGCGAAAATGTTGGGCTATGAAATCCATACCATTCAAACAAAATTACTGATGAAGATCCTCGCTATGGTTTGATACAGGTCCACAATGCTTAGAATCTAGAACTGCAAACAAAAAAATATCAAAGGAATATGATAGATAAATGACTCAATAAAACCCATACTAGTGATCAAGGAAACTAGTACCTAATATCATTATCAATGTAAATATATGAATAAATACACAATACATCAACTCCATTGAAAAATATAGTAGGAAAGAAACATTCTTCAATATTAATCTCAAATATGAAGGAACAATACAACCTTAGCCTTGATGATGTATGAATCCTCCTAATGATCCCCAATCCTCTCCTTATATTAAAAGCTTTCTAGCCCTATTCCAATATAATAAGTTTGCATTTAGAATTCCTCCCTAACCCTTTGGTCTGTGTCGAATTTATAGGCCAATAGGAGAAGTTTTGAGATCCTCTTCACAAGGGATGAGATCCTCAAAAGGAGGGATTAGAGTTCCACAAAGAGAGGGAGTTTTCTCCATGAAAAAAGGGATACGACCCAAGTAAGCATAATCTTGAAGCTTTTTGTTGGGAAATATTCCTCTAAAAAATCTTCTAGAAATCACTTCTTATTTTTACTTTCATTAAATTATTTGCGCAGTTCCTAGTGAAGATAGATCACATATTTGCGCTGGATATAATGGTAATATCTACATAATTTCAAAAGCTAGCTAGGGAACTGCAAACATGCTCAAAAGTGGGTTTTTGGACCATGTAATATATAACTATCATTCTCTTTGGGATTGTTTTCTTTCTAACATTGCAGAGAAATGCTTTGGAACACTTAGATGGATAACGAAAGATCCAGATTGGCAGTCATTTTCCTAATGGTGTGATCCAGATTTATGTAGGAACACAATAAAATACAGAAATATACATAAATACAGAGATGCAGTAGAAATAATGATTCATTTCATTAATATCAAATAACAGAAATATGCTTACAGACATAATGGAAATCAAATAGCTAGGGCGCTAGTAGCTTATATCTGAGAAGAGATGTGGCAACTACATGCCTCTTAATTGTGTTGCAATGATGCTCGAGGGCATATTTATTATTGAGAAACAACAGAAAACACTAAACGTCCAAAAACCTAAACCTAGGAGATGAAGCGCCAAAACTATGGGCCCCGTTTGGGTAAATTGGTATTTCAACTTCCCGGGGTTGTAACTTTGGCATACTATCTCCATTTTATGCACATGATACATCGTTAGAAAGATATATATGAGGAATGCACTGTTGATATTGAATATCTATTCTGAAATGGAATTATATTTGTCGGATGCATGATGACCAAAACACATCGTTTAGGGCCTCAAAACGACTCCAAAAGTTCAGGACCCGAAAAACTACTAAAAATAATAAGTGGTGCTGAAACTGAAAAACTAAAAGAACTGATGGTGGCATTTCAAATGGAATAGGTGGGTGGCCACCAATATCCACTTGGATCATTAGGGTCCCAAAACGGCTACAGGAGTGCAGGACCCAAAAACCTGCTAAAAATAGTAAGTTGTGCTGAAAGTGAAAAGCTGCAAGAATTGATGGTGCAGGTCCAAATGGAATAGGTGGGTGGCCACCAATATCCACCTGGATCATTCCTCCCTCCTTAGGAAGAAATTGTCCCCATTACGTTGAGATCCTCCATGAGATGAGGCAAATTCTGTTGAACAGGGTATTAGATTTTTCAAAGATGTCATGGACCTGCGAGCAGACATGCTAGATTCGTTTAGTAAATTTGGTTTCTTTATGAGCCTCAGAAAGTACATGTGTGGATTTTATTTATGTAGTTGTATGAGGTATGGCAACAACAGGCAGCAGTGCATCGGGGGTTAGATCAATGGAGTGCCTGTCCTGACAGTGTAGAGGAACCTCTGTGAGCGAGGAGAAAATGTCCTCGTATTCCTCCATGACTTTGTCCATATGTTGTAGCCGTGTAGGGGAGCCCTGTTTAGAGGTTGTGGCCATAATATTCTTCTTTCCTTGTGAGAAATTTGTAAGGAAAATAAATTTCCTGGTTTGGGAAACAATATTACTGCATTTTTTTGCAGTAGTCAAAGAGATGACAGGAGGCAATACTACCTATGGTATCCTGTACAAGTTATTTCCCAAAGTAATAAAAATAGCACGAGGCCTAGACTCATACACAACATGTCACCTCCATAATTATGGTTGGCCCAATAATACATCAAATACATTAAGAGGAGCAACATCACACACTACCTCATTCATGAATGGCTTGATACTGTACGAAAGGCGGCACTGCTAGCGAACGCGTAGATCTCTCCCTAGGTGAAGCCAGCCGATGGTATATAGATGTGAGTGTGCTATGGTCGATAGGCTAAGCTGCTTCATGACCTCTGCTGAAATGAGGTTCTTTTGGCTTCCGCTATCGGCAAGGAATTTCAGTGGAGAACCCTTCACCCACATCTACGAATGGAAGAGGCTCTCCCCCTCCTCTGGATCCTTGGGATCCTCCCTGTAGATCTTGGTGGTGGCAAAAATGGCACTAGGATCTGCATCAATGATATTCTTCCCTTTGTCATTTCCTTTGTCTAGTTCTGACTCAGTATCAGAACATGCATCTGATTTGGGTGCCTTTAGTTCGGCCACCAACGACTGTTTGGCCCGACACTCGTTTTTGTTGTCAGTGGGGCTATTATGAAATTCACACTACTTCCTTATGTCCTTATTTGGATTTGTGGTGTTTTTTTGAGTTTCCCCGCTTTGTCCTTGCCCCTTGTTCTGCGGTTCAGGGGTGCCTTTCCCTGGCTTCGGATTCGTGGGTCCAAAGTCTCGCTTCTTCTATTTAGATTTCTGCTCGATCTTGGTGGCGTAGCGATATGTAATGCTAAGAGATGTAATGTCAACGAACTTGATTTCCTCCTTAATGTGTCTGTGCAGGAAACTGAGGTACTTGAGCACCAAATGTCTCTCTGAATCTTTAATACCCAACTTTGTGCATAGGGTATGGAACAAATTCGTCAGTCCGTGCATATCTTGATCCCTTTGGTACTGCAACGTGGTCCATTGGATGTACGTGTCATCATAGCTACCCACAGGGTAATATTGTTCCTTGATGCCATCTCGGAATGTATTATAGGTGGGTGTAGTCGAGAACAAAGAGGGTTATGTCCCATCCTTTTGCTCAGAGTAGGTTTCCCACCAATCTTTGACATGGGGGGCAGCTTTAAGGAGAGAAAAAATAATCTTTTCTCGGTTGGAGAAATCATGGACCGAGAAATACCCTTCCAACAAATTCAACCATCTATCTACAGCGTCTACATCTATCTTTCCTTTGAATATAGGAATGTCAAAGTTTACCTGTACCTTGAAGGGAGTGGTGCCTCTAGAGTGGCTATTAGATGCAGATGTGCCGTAGGTGGGCAGCTGTTGAAGGATCTGAGCAAAGTTATCCATCATCGCGTTCATTTTTTTCTCGAGGGCCTCCTCGAGAAATATTTTGATAAGATCTCCTACTCCCTCGTCTTTATTTTCTTCTACCATGGGAGGTCGTCGGGGTTTGCGAGGCTGATCTTGCAAGGGTCCAACCAGATTGAGCCCTAAATCCTTATAGCCTGATCACATTGGGGACATGTAAAGAAAAATAGAGAAAGAGCATACCCGCTCTAATACCACTGATCCGGATTTATGTAGGAAGACAATAAATACAGAAATTGACATAAACACAGAGATGCATCAGAAATAATGATTCATTTCATTAATATCAAATAACAGAAATATGATTACAATAATAATGGAAATCAAATAGCTAGGGCACTGGTAGCTTATCTCTGAGAAGAGATGTGGCGGCTACATGCCTATAAATTGTGTTACAATGAGGCTTGAGGGCCTATTTGTTATTGAGAAACAATGGAAAAATCTAAATGTCCAAAAACCTAACCCTAGGAGATGAAGCGACAAAACTATGGGCCCCGTTTGGGTAAATTGGTGTTTCAACTTCCCGGGGTCGTAACTTTGGCATAATATCTCCATTTGATGCACATGATACATTTTTAGAAATATCTATTCGAGGACTACAACTACTAATTGTGAATATCGATAAAAACATCGTTTAGGGCTTCAAAATGGGTTTGGAAGTTCAAGTCTCAAAAAATGCTAAAAATATTAAGTTGTGTTGAAACTAAAGAAATGAAAGAACTGATGGTGGCATTTCAAATGGAATAGGTGGGTAGCCACCAATATCTACCTGGATCATTAGGGTCCCAAAACAACTTCGGGAGTGTAGGACCTGTAAAACCGCTAAAAATAGAAAGTTGTGCTGAAAGTGAAAAGCTGCAAGAATTGATGGTGCAGGTCCAAATGGCATAGGTGGGTGGCCACCAATATCCACTTGGATCATGGTGACAAAAGGACATCCAACACCTCCTATTATGTTACTTGCTTGATTTCTTAAATGTAATCCCTAATCTCCTGGAATATGACTTCCCTGCCTTTGATTGCTTCAAGGGTTCCAATGGTGGCCATCCTGTGTTGGTGTGTTATATACTCAAACCTATTATGTAGTCAATTGTATGCAGCCATAGTATTAAATGAGTGTACTCTAAAATGAGATTAATTTTGTAAGTGGAGTCTCAACTGAACTTTGTCTATTTCAACATAAATCTTTTCTTTCCTTTCCAAATGTTGTGGAGCCTTCGGATATTTGGCAGCCCACTCTTGCATCTCATTAACTGCTCTATTTTCTATCTTTAAGTGTTTCATCACTTCTTGTGCATTATTATGAATGGAAATTAGAGGAGTCATGACCTAATGTATCAGTATTATCTCGTCATATAATTGTACCGTGGTATCCTCCATTGGTCCCAACCCTTCTAATATGGTTGAATTCCATTCCACAATATTGGTGTTTTGTGATGATAGCTACTGGTTCTTCATTGAGGGATGTTCTACTTGTTGCTTCACCACAACCAATTCTCTTCTTAACCTAGAATTTTCATTCAATAAGTACTCTGAGTTATCTTGTGTCGTTGTAGCGAGTGAAACATTTTACGCCATAACTACCTGCATATTTTTTCTATTCTTGGAGGTGATCACATCTTAGGTTGTTAGTGAGACTAGATTTTAGGATCATTGGGAAAAAATATATTCCTTTGTTGAACGATCCTCTTCTTGAGACGATCAAATTTTACGTTGTAAAATTTTGTGGTTCTATCTACTAATGGAGTTGTAGTCACCATCTCTCTGGATGAAAGATGACCTCTTATGAGTGGTTGTTCATCTACATTTCTAGTCTCATCATCCATAGGTTTGATGGTGTCTTGTTCCTCATAATTATCCTCCTCCAGTTCATGAGTCAAATTTTCTTCTTCCAAACTTTGTGTTGCTTCCTCCTCCTGACACTACCTCTGTTGTTATTCCTCTATCGGTTTTCTCTCTTCCTCTTCTATCTGATGCTTCTCAAGCAATTCATCATGCTCCTTCTCTCATCCTCCTCTTTTTATTCTTCTTCTTCTCCTTCTCTCCTCTCTATCTTTGTTTGTGTAGCTCATGTGTTTAAGGATTGACCTTCCATTTCCTACTTCTCTCACCTGATGAATACTCGATCCTTTTCCTGGGAGCTAGCTTCTTTTCTTGAGTTGTAGTTTCCTCCTCATCTTGCTATTTCTCCTACCATTCCTAAGCCACTTGATCATGGGCTAAACTGGTCTTCATGGTTGAATGTGTCCTCATTCTGTAATTGTACCAATTGTTTATGTTTTCATCTTCTAGTATACATATTGATGAATACCTCATGTTATGACCAATCCTTTGACAATATTTCCTCAAAATTCGCCTAGGATCATATGCATGAAATTATTTGGTGGCGAAGTGCAAGCGCTTCAAATATTCTATCTTGGTTTCTAATGACTTGTGACTCTTTAATTCATATAATCCAACCCTCAATAGAAATATAGGCCAAGGGGATTTCTTCCTCTTATGAAGAGTTCTTGAACACCCCTTGTCCAACTGATTTTCCACTTCCTACATGACCATTTTATTTGTCACATATCGTGGCATAATATGTGGGGTTATTTGACATCCAAACCATATGATATATGTTCCATCGGTATCTGCAAACCAGTCCGTGATATCTTGAAGTAACTCCTTCACTCTATAAATCAGGGATGGTGGATCGATGTCAAATATCTGACGATAAAAAACTACAAATATGTGTTCTACCAATCTATCGAATGTGCTCTGAATATTCCTTCTGATAACACCCTGTAGTGGAATTAAACTAGAAACTTCTCTTTAAGAGTATAGTTTAATACAATTTCAAGAATGCATACCATGCACAGATTCCATCTAGAATAAATGCATACATGTAAAATTATCATGTATGATTTTCCTATAAAGATGATTTTTCCTTCCCTACCTGTCACTACAATTCATATGATAATACATTTGCCCAATTTAATATTTACCACTTGTCACCACCAGATTGAGCATATACATTCAATTTTCTTGGAACACTTTATTGTTCTTGTACGCAAACATACCAAAGTACATAACCATCAAATATTGATATACATATCTTAGAATATTTTTCAGATAAACTATTGATGTATGATGGAAAAACTTTGCAGGTTCTCGACACCATTGTTTGATATGATCAGTTGTGTCAAGGGTAGCCCATTTTGTGTAGAAGTGTTTGTTTTCATATTCATTGGGATTGAGAATATTATAATATGTCTGCATATCCTCACCATAATATGTGGTGAGGTTATCGCCACTCTCACTGCGAAGCATAAGGTGCGAGTCATCCATGTGTGTGATAATCCATTCAATAGCTTCAATGCATGGCATGACTAGGAATATACATGTGATCATGTGTATCCTTGAATTCTTAATGTTAATATATGCATGCACATTTTCTAAGTCCTCAGGAAACTTCTCCAACATGAATGTGTTGTAGATACTTCTCCACGTGACATATGTATCATTATCAAAGAAACATTGAGTGTCTACGTATATAAGAATATTTGGCTTTCCAACTTATACTAGCTCATCAATGCTTGCTTGTGAAATTTCTTTACATGCTACTTTACGTGGTGACATGTCTCCAATAGATGATGATAAATTTTTAACACTTGTGGCATGAACACGTATTTGTGTAATCACACTCATAGTGACAAGATCAACTTAAAATAGCTAACTACGCAACAATACTTGTAAATCATATTCAAAAAGCTATCATGGATGCTAGATTATGAAAAAATATGAATGACAACCAAAAATAAATTTCATGCAATAAAAAATAAACTTTTAAAATAGGAGGTCACACTTTCAAAGCACGAAGGGGACACACATGGTCATTTAGGTCTTCAAAGTGTGCTCATGCGCTCAATAAAGAGGAAAAAATCAACCAAGGTGCAGTGTAGCACCCTAAAGGGTCTAAAGAATGGGAAAAAAGTCCCTCGGGACTTCCCTATGTTCCCATGCACCCTAGGAAACAACGAGGGCACATTGTCGCACTGCGAAGGGGCAAAGGATGAAGGAAGTAGTGTTTTGGGTCTTCAAATTGCACCTATGCACTTAAGAAAAATTATGCCGCACTGTTATATGTTGAAGGTCTGAATGATTGATTTTTCGTGTGTTCGTGATGTGCTCATGCACCTAGGAATAAAAATGGCTTACATAGGGTGAAATTTTTAAGAGTGGAGAAGCATCGAGCTCAGGAAGTGTGCTCTACCTGAAAATGTCCTAGAAACGAGTTAAAACATAAAAATTCGATGCTAAGATGATAAAGAAAAGAGACTACAAGGATTTATAGTTGTTGTCGCACCCATGGTGGTAGATGAAGGGTTTCAATAATGTGAAGAGTTTCTTGAATGTGACAGTGGATGAACACTTGCAAGATGAAGATTCAGCTGAAACACCATCAAACACACTTCAAAACAAGTGATTGAAAACAAAAAAATCAATATTTTAAATTGGAATCATGAAAAACAATAAAATATTGAGCACGCGAACTTACTTGCTACACTAGTTGATGAAGAACTTCTATATTCTCCAGTTGTGCACTCAACTCAAATGAAATGATTAAGGAAAGAATGATTAACTAAGTTTACTTGAAGAAATTAACATGCAAAATTGATTCATGTATGAGTGCCACTTGTGGTCACATGAAAGGATTATTTAAGGAGTTAAGGTGGTTCCTATTTCATAGGAGTGCGCCTTCATGCAAAAATTTTGGTCATGCATCTAACTGAACTGGGCGCATGTCTTCAACATGAAGAAGTGTGCCTAGGTAGGTCACACAATCTCATCCTAAATGAGTGCACCCAGGTAGGATGCACTTCTTCAGGTTGAAGGAGTGCGCTTAGCTCAAGTGTGATCCTTTGTTAACTCAAAGTGTGAGTTTTCTTTTTGAGAGATATTTTCTTTCCTTTTGCCTACATTTTCCCTCTTTTGTGTGTTTTTTTGAGTGTGTGCATGGCTAGAACAAAAGTTTCTAAGTCAAGAAATACCATTAATCATAAACTTACTAACTCGAATGCTTCTAGTGGCTATGCAACAAAACTTGATACACATTGAATTAGGAGCATGTGGGACTAGGAGAAAACACAAAAATAACAAATCAAACTAGATGACGATGCAAGGGGGCTTGAAACGACAATTATCGTAGGCTCCAAAATTTACATAGGAAAATATTTCGAAAGGTTTTTTTCGTAGTGACAACATTGGTGACACACTAGGATAAATCCAACTTATTTGAAATTGTTTCATTGTAAGAACAAAGTCTCATTTCTCTAGGAAGTATTGATCCAATTAATGAGTTACCTTCAACTCCCCACTCTACCGAGTTATATATATAGTCCTCCCTATTCCATTACTCGACGCAAAACAATATAATGAGCCATATCAATATCCTGTCGATGTAAGTAAGGATAATATAGTAAAGTGAAATAAAAAAACCAAAGTGTGAGTTTTAATCTCCAGCGTTTCTCCATTATCAACATGTATGGATAGTACCCCAACGGAGACGGAGTCGCTTCAGGAAAAAAAATGTTTCTTTGCTATCAGTAAGCCTGGACAGTACACCGGTGAAGTCACTTTCTTCACCTCCCTACGCAGGAAGCCTTTCTCTTCTTTCACCCTTTTATTATTTTTTTTATAGGAAAATGCATAGGCACTTATTATTTTTTTTCATGGGTGGAAGAGGGATATTGAAATATTGATATCAGAAGAGGTTGTTCCTTAAGAGACATATTTTATACCTCTGATGCTTTAATCGCTAAACATTTTCCCCTTATATTTTTCTACAAAGATATATAAGAAAGAAACCACCATTCT
The DNA here is from genome assembly GCA_034641835.2 of Pinus albicaulis. NCBI lineage: Eukaryota > Viridiplantae > Streptophyta > Pinopsida > Pinales > Pinaceae > Pinus > Pinus albicaulis. The sequence continues at coordinate 760,124,456 of CM076578.1, read as the reverse complement.
TAGCATGACCGAGTGTGGGAATGAGAATCCTAAAATATATATGAGTTTCTTGTTTTGCTTACAGCTTCCCTGTTGAAGGACTGTATTTTCCATCGGAAAATCACTGACTTGAAAGATTTAAACGAATCAAGGAAGAGGGTGATAGATAAGACAATGGTTGAGTTTTGCTACGACTACACTTTCACAAAAGATTATCCAAGCCATCTCAAATCTCAAAGGAAACTTATTTAAGAATAAAGAAATTGAAAGAGTATAATTGCAACATGAAAGACAAAATAACAATGCAATGCATCTAACTACATGCAACCTAACCTAACCTAAACTAAAAACTTCAAGGCTATATCATGTAAAGTGGAAGTTCAAATGTAGCCATATAATTTTCTTCTAGCCTTTAGAACAAAATATACGATCATGAAAACTCAAAATAAAAAGTAGTTCAGTGGACAAGAAAAACTGTGCAAAAATCAGTGCTGACTGACAGAAATAGGAAGTGCAACCACAATGGTGTGTTACAATCGACTACTATATCACAAAAAGGACTTCACAACAACAATGATAACTGGGCCTATGACCATATATGACTCGAATAAGTGAATGAAAGTTCAACCCATAAGACATGGGCCCAAAATGAAAGGATTCTTTTAATGAATCTGCAACAGGATCGCAGAAACAACTTTGAGGGAAAGACACATAAGAAATACTACACAAGGAAAAATCCATGTCATAAGCCAAGTCATCAGGTTTACCACAATCCAATTTTATGTGCACATGAAATTCTTTGAGGGATGATGTAAGAGATTCATTAATATTATTACTTGATCCTACATTATATATTGGATATTTACTTGAAATGTAATGAAGTGGTGGAAGCTCAATAGTAAAATTAGTTTTTTCTTCCCCAAGGGTTGAAAATTTTTATGTGAATAAAAGAATAATCCCTTAATAAGGAATCATCATCCGTTGTGCTGAAATCAACAAAAAATTTGTGCAGAAAAATAAAAAACTGACCAAAATAACAAATACCATCACGATGATAGGGACCTAACATAACCATCAACCTTAGTTGAAGTTCCCTACTCAGCTGACTAGACTTTTAATTCTCAGAAAGAATGGTCAACTACTTATAAAAACAATATTAAACATTTAAGCATGATATTCAACATAGGATAGATGTTTAAGACTAGTGAAAAATTATTCAATGGTAATCATGTCATATTCTTGACCGAAAGGAGGTATACCTGAATGAAAATATCCGATAATCATATCATAATCCTTTTGAAACTCATGCATGTCCAAATGTAAATGCAGGAAAAATATTCATGTAGATTAATAGAACAACCATTACCATATAATTCATAAAGAAGAAAATCATCGAGGCCATGATCATCCAAGGGTTCATCTTGATTAAAGGTGAAAGAATGACGGTGATAATATCAAGATTTGAAGATAGTTTATTGATGAGGCTAGATGAATCACCACCAAATGATAGATGTGAGAGAAATATAAGTTATTCGTCCAGAAGATGATCACCTAATCAAATAATTGGTCTAGATCCAACATATAGAAAATAAAAAGGAGGAGGGCATGGGACAAAGAGAATATCTAGTTCTCCTTCCAAATGTTAAAATTCTTCCCAATTAGAATGACCTAATTCAGAATATTTCCTTGACATGTTAGCTGGATTCCACTAGCATTGTAATGTGATCTCCTTGATGTGAATTCCCAATTAGACCTCACATTGTTTGGTGTGGGAATCCCATCTGGTCATATAGTCTAGCCACTATTAGAATTCCTTGGTTACAATTGGACATATGAGAGTACAATACCTCTTTGAGCCAACAAGAATGTGAGCTTTGTGAGACACCCAATGTAAGGTCTACAAGGAATACTTACGCAGTTAGTGAGAGAAACACGCCACCGGTTAGAAAAATAATAGCATTATCCTAAAGGGGGACCTGGATAAGGGAGAAAGACTTATTAAGTACCTATTTATTAGTCCACCTAGTAAAAAACAATCATTAAAACATAACAATATTAATTAAATAATGGAAATATCTACGTAAAAAAATAGGTCATAAAATTAGTATGTGAACAATGAAACATATACCATACACATAACCAGAATAGTCCATCTACATCTATGATACATGTATGATGTAATGTCATCTCATTGAGCTTTTTATTATAAGCATAAGATCCCAAGTACATTGTTACATGGGTTAAACATTGTATCTGATAGTGGAATACAATGCCATGAATTGATTTTCCAAAGAATAACCTATCTCCTATGGAGTACAAGAGAATCCAAGGCTATGTGTTATACACAATCTATGATTGTGGATAAAATTATATTCCTTACACTTGGCGGCCTAGCCTAGAACAATAGAAATAAAAATAATCTATTGTTTCCATTGAAGTAAATAGATAATGGGATGAATCCTACCTATGATCCGGTGTATGCTTCACTCTTATTTTGGCTTGAATGCTCTAATCCTAGCTCTAATCGCTATAATTAAAACCTGCACAATTAAGAAACACAAGCCAACGATCTATGAAATCTATATAGAATCATCTAATCACTTCATTCAATGGATCAACATGGAATCAAAATACATGAAATCCAAACATCACATATAGGAAAACAAATAAATCTTTGCATTAATGGAAATGGAGTGAGTTACAACCAAATATAGGATTCGATCTTGTAAAAGAGATCCTCCAAGTTTAATTGTCCTTATTTGACACAAAGTGTAGCTCTATATAACCCTAATGCATGGAATAATGAATCTTCACAGTAGCAACATGATGCTAGAATATATCTCCAAAATCCAACCCCTAGCTTGTGGATGGACACAAATATATAAAATAGGATGGTAAGTTGAGAGTTCTTATCCATTTACCAATATAGGCTTTAGATCCACTCTTGATGGGAAGATGGGATCAAAGGATAAGGGATGGAAAATCCAAGCAAGGATAAGATAGGATTCGAGAGTTTTATCTTAGGTACATAGTTGTAACAACTCTTGGAAGCTTATGGAAGAGGAAGCTTCGAAAATATTTTTATTTTTCCCAAATTTCTAGAATTAATGCACCCCAACACATGGCATCCTACTGGCAATCAAACCTACTCACCATACAACTCGCTGCTGGTAAACGCATGCCGGCGGGCATACATACTACGTTGGTGCTTAAAAAGGATAATTTAAGTTAGTTTCAAGAAGAAACTCTAAGATTAAGGAGATTCATGCTTAGGGATTTGTGAAAAGATGATGTCAAGTGGTAAAAGGATGTTTATTGATCTAGTTGGTAGGTTAATTGACCAAATGTGACAAAATGTCCTATAAAATAGTTCCCTCAAAAGTGCAAAGTCAGAAATGGAAACTGATGACTGAAGTGGTTTAATTTGTGACAATCCAGGATAAATAAAAACCAACAAGATCATCTTCTGTTACAATGCATATACATCATGATATGCTTGCTGAGGTAGGCATACCCATACTCGACACATAAGCTAAAATTACATGTACAATGATCAAAATACACATCCACTAATGAAAAAAGGTGGAATTATTACTGGATGATTGTCTGAGTGATCATAGGCATCATACATCATGATCTTGTATTAATCCTAAAATCCCAAACTGTACGGATGAAAATATATCCACCGTCTTCTATCGTGTTCACACGATTTTCCAAGAGTCTAACCATGTGAATCAATGAGTTGGAGTCAAACATGGTGGACACCATATGATTACTAACCAATGATGTAAGTCATTAATAGACACAAGAGAAACCACCAATGATGTTAATGGCTCTCAAGGTACTGCAGTACAATCAGTATGGTGTGAATAAATGAGTTGAAGTCAAACACCACACAAAATATTTCGGTCAAAAGTAATTGATGTAAACATGTCACCGAGAGCGAGGAAAATTTCCATTGATGTATGCAACCACTAAGGTACCGAAAGTTTTTTTCTAATTTAAATTCCTGGATAATCAATTGATGTCGATAGGAAGTGACCCATCGTAGGAGGGCCTTGATGCATCCCCCATTAGCGACATGAAATGGGTATCATGATTTGAGATAGAATGATGATAATACAAAACTAGATTAGGAATAATAGACATGGAATGAAGGATTAAGAGTATTGTAGAAGATATTGACTAAATGACTTCTCTTAAACACAATAGAGACACTCAATGGATTTGGTAGCAATGACCCAATAACGAAAATGGAGGCTTTGAAAATGATATGATAAACCAAATGACAAGAAGATTTACCAATGCAACAACCACGGATATGAAGTGGAAGTGTGTCATGTTCAATTGCAACTCGTTTCCATTAGAAACTGGAGTACCCTGTTTTCCTAATTCCCCCCACCATATTGGTTAGTACCTCTTTATTTTTTAACAAGCTTGAGGAGGATAACATATGATTTATCTATGAGTTCATCCTTCAGATGAATCCCTTTGATTATGTTTAACGAAACCTTAGAAGGATTGGCTCGGTTTCATCATGTTTGACAAGTCCATAGTTGTTTGATGTTTTAACGAGTCTAATGAGGGTAAAACTCGACATATATTTCATGTTTAGAGAGTTTGAAAAAGAGGCAAAAAAGAAAACTCCAAATGTTCCTCTTAGCCATGTTTGACTAAGGTGTTCTTTTTTCATAAATAGTCTATCTCAATCCGAAAAAGGGTTAAAATTATATTCAGTAGACTTCTTTTCATTTACTTTTACGAGTTTGAAAAGAAAATTGCTCGATAATCTTTTCATATTTTGGGATTCTGAAAGATATGAAAAAGGAATCCACCTGGAGGAACAAGTGGTATAAAAACATGTAGAGGTTAAGAGGTTGGCTAGTAAGACCACTAATCGCATTTGTTCCTTAGAAAATGGTAAAACAACAAAGTGAAAGGGTATGATTGGCCAAGCATATGACGACGATGGAATGAGAAAACCAAGGCTCATATGGAAAAAAAAGGATGATAAAAAATGGAAATCACAAGATATAGGACGATAATGGTTTAATTTTTACACAATATTTAAACATGGGAAACTATGCTTGAGAATACTTGCAGATAATTTCATTTTTCACAAGCTTCAAACATGAGAAAATAAATTCTTGGAATTGGTTTCATTTTTAGATAATCTTGAAACATAGGAAAGAAATATTCCTGAGATAAGTTTGCATGCCCCTAAAATAATGACTCAATTAGAGGTACATTCCCCCTAAGCTTCGTTTCATGGACCTAAGTAGACTACCGATTGCTAACAGGTGGATGGAATGAAGGTTCATTTACAAGATCAAGTGAAAGACTCGACTGGGAAATTATGAGATCTAATCAAATATTTGAATTCGAATGGGTTTTGTTTCATTTTTTAATGAGCTTGACATGGTAAAAGAACTATTCTCATAAGCGCTTGTTTCATTTTTTAATGAGCTTGACAAAAGAAAAGGATATCTGGTCAGTCCTTGATCATGGACTGCAGAAGACCATGGCTTCCAATAGGCTCTCATCATATGGGAGAAAAATACTCTAGAATGGATACATATCAAGGCATCTAATGGAAATATTGGGCTGCAATACCCCTAGTACTTGATGCACTATATCATCGACTAGATCAAGAGTATACTGTTAGGTCCCTATATTACTAGTATAGTTCCTTATTATTGTTAGTGTGACCCCCTTATTTTTATTTTTGTACCCTTGTAACCCCAATATTTTTACTATTGTGCCCTTACATTATTATTGTTAGGTCGGCCAGGATTATATTGTGACCCCATGGAATCCTATATATAGAAATGGGTTTTGTCATTTATATCATCCAATAATTGTTCATTTATGTAATGTATTGGAGGTTTCCCCCTCTAAATGGCTATTTCTAATGTGTTGATCTCTCTTTTCTTCTATTTTTGGAGCTGGTTTCATAACATTTGGTATAAGAGCTTTGGATTCTAGGGTTTCTCTGCTCCAAAAAGGTCATCATGGAAGTTTCTCTATAAATTTTGTTCTACAAAGGGTCAGAAGCTAAAATTTTTATAGCATCAAGCCGAAATCTTGAGGAACATCGTGTAGAAATTTCAGATCTTGGTTCGAAATATTTTCGGAGATATGATTTCTAGAAGTTAGGCTAATCTGTGTTCCTAATTCTCATTCAAAAATGCTACCTAACACTATAAATTTTCATATAAGAATTTTCGGAAGCTGAAATTTTTGTAGAGTGAAGATAAAATCTTGAGGAACCTCGTGTAAATATTTCATATCTTGGTTCACAATATTTTTGGAGATATGATTTGTGGAATTTAGGATTTTTTCAGGCTCCAGAATTTCATCTCAAAGAGGTGACTGTGGGAAAGTCATCATAGCTCTCTGTTTGAGAGTTGGATTGGAATTCTATAAAAATTGGATGCAAGAAACAGACTTTAGTTTCCTGTGTATCAATTTCAAAGCCGAAGGCGAAAACAATGATATGTGGCAAGTTGTACAAGTTCTCTCTACTGAACCAGTCCATAATTAGGTCATCATGGGATATTGGGAATGAATTTTCCTTGAAGAACCCAAATCAGGTCAGACTTGTGGCATTCAAAAGAATATTTAGAGGGATACTTCAAGGCCAAATTTTAGATATTGAAGATCCGTGATCATAGAGATAATTCAGTTTCAATATCGAGCTCCTCAAAATCAAGAAAAGGGTGTGTATTTTTTTCCCGAATTGCATGTCTTGTGTGAAAAATAAGTTTGAAGTGATTCCAAGGGCATATTGAAGCATAGATATCAATTTTGGGTTATAAAATGGCACCTAAAAATAATTCAACACCCATTAAGCCTTTAGAAGGCTATGACTCATGAAGAGGAAGAAGTGCTACATGAAATATCAAAATTACAAGAGCAAGTGCACCAAATTTTCCTCCCACAAAGAGCAACAAAAAATGAAATGGAATTTTTGAAGAAAGGTGTGGAAGCTAAGATGGATGGTTTGAAGAAAGGTGTGGAAGCTAAGATGGATGGTTTGAAGAATGGCATGGAACCTAAGATGGATGGCATGGAAGCTAAGATGGATGAAATGGAAGCTAAGATCGATGAAAAAATGAAAGACATGAATAATGATCTAAAAGCAGACATGGAAGTTCTGATGACAAGGTTAATACAAGAAATGATTTCTAATGGTAGAAAGATAGTAGAGGAAACTCATGATGAGAACAAAATAAATTTTAATCGTGATTTCATAAACTCTAATGTTGGATTGAAGAACCACCATATTCCAAAGATGGATATGAGGAAGTTTGATGGAAAGGATTTCGTAACATAGATACTACAGATGGAGCAATATTTTGATCTCAATAATGTGCAAAACACACAAAAGGTACACATTGCAACTTTACATTTAGAACAAAATACATTTGTATGGTATCGATGGCTTTGCTCCCGTAAAAAAATTGTCACTTGGTCAATTTTTACGGAGAAAATGATAGCACATTATCAGGATATAAAGAGAAACACCTTCTTTAGCCAATTGATAAATCTCAAACAAAAGGGTTAAGTGGTGGAGAAAATTGAGGACTTCCAAAAATTGAATATAAGGGTAACTGATATTCCAGAGGAACACAGGATTGATGTCTTAATAGGGACTTTAAAGGATAACATCCAACATGAAGTTCACGTTTGCGAACTTGATTCATTGGAGAAGGCATTCAGGTTGGCAAGAAAATTGAATGTAAAATTATGGCGACAAGGAAGCCTACCACTCACATGTATAAAGATGGAAGTATTGCTACTCCTATACTTCCACAACCTACAAGATTGACACCACAACAATTGGAAGAAAAAATAGCAAAAGGGCTTTTCTACAATTGTGATAGCAAATACACTAAAGGTCATAAGTGTGCTGAGAAGAAATTATTTTACATAGATTGTGAAGAGGAGGAAGAAAATGAACAAGAACATTCAAAAGAAGAGGATATACACCAGGAACCAACCCTAGAATAAGAATAAATGAGTCTGACCATACCGTGTAATGCATTGGCAGGAATTACAACTCCTTAAACTCTCAAGATCGAAGGACATATCAAGAAGAAAAAGGTAATAGTGTTGATTGATTCAGGTAGTACCCATAATTTTATTCATTGTAGGAATTGAATTGTTTCCTATATCCAACACCAGAATGTCAAGTGATGGTTGAAAATGGAGGAACTATAAATTTCTCTGGAAAATGCCATAATATCAAGATAACCATGGGGGAATATGTGTTAAATATTCCAATGATTTCCATTCCAATGGGGGGTGTTGATGTTGTACTAGGAGTATAATGGTTACAATGTTTGGGTATGGTAGCTTTTAATTTTCAAGAAATTTTCTTGAATTTTTTTTCGGAAGGAAAGGAAATCGAGTTCCAGGGTATTGCAGGGAAGCTAGGAAATATAATACGCTCTAATTTCATGACAAAGATTTTGAAGAAACAACATTGAGGCATAATTTCACAATTATGCTCACTAGAAGTTCCAACATCAAAATCATCTATTTCTCCAAATATCCTACAAGTCTTGGAAAATCATTCCAAGGTATTTGAAACTCCCAAAGGACTCCCACCTATTCGTGATCCTGATCATGCTATTCATTTGATTCTAGGAAGTGTTCCTCCAAACATCAGGCCTTACAGATATCCTTATGTCCAAAAGAGTGAAATTGAACTTATGATTGCAGAAATGTTAGAGGCTGGTATAATTCAATCTAGTGAAAGTTCTTTATCTGCTCCAGTAGTATTGGTGCACAAGAAGGATGGATCATGGTGCATGTGTTCGAATTATAGGGAGCTCAATAAGCTCACTATTAAAGATAAATTTACCATTCCTTTGATTGATGAATTATTGGATAAATTAGATGGATAAATTTATTTTACCAAGTTGGATCTTCATTCAGGATATCATCATATTAGAATGAAGACTGCAGATATTCCGAAAACAACATTTCAAAATCATGAGGGTCATAATGAATTTTTGTTCATGACTTTTGGCTTTACCAATGCACCTTCTACATTTTAAGGGTTGATGAATTCCATTTTCAAACCCTTCCTTAGAAAATTTGTGCTAGTATTTTTTGATGACATACTAATCTAAAACAATTCTTGGAAGGATCATGTTCAACATGTTGATAGGGTGCTCAAACTATTGTAGGAGAAAAAATTATATGCAAAAACATCCAAATGTTTCTTTGGAGTATGAGAGGTGGAATATCTGGGTCATATTCTATCTCATGAGGGTGTTAAGGTAGACCCTAACAAAATTAAATCCATTAAGGAATGGAAATTCCCCACAACCATAAAGAAGTTGTGAGTATTTCTCGGGTTAATAGGGTATTATCGCAAGTTTTTTAAGAATTATGGGAGAATAGAAGCACCTCTAACAACATTACTGAAGAAAGATGAATTTTCATGGACTCCTGAAGCAACTAAGCCCTTTGAACATCTTAAAGAGGTAATGTGCCTAGCACCAGTCTAAGCTACGCCAGACTTCACAAAAACCTTTATTGTGGAATGTGATGCCTTAGGAAATGAAATTGGTGTTTTTTTAATGCAAGAAGGAAGACCCATTTCTTTTGAAAGCTGTCTAATCAAAGGAAAGTATTTACAGAAAGCTATTTATGAGAAGGAAATGTTGGAAATACTACTTGCACTAAATAAATGGTGACCTTACCTAATGGGAAGACACTTTAAGGTAAAACTTGATCATGATAGTCTTAAACACTTTTTGGAACAAAGACTGTCTTTAGAAGAGCGAAAAAAATGGGTCACAAAGATGTTGGGTTATGACTTTGAAATCCTCTACAAAAAAGGGAAGCTAAATGTTGTTGTAGATGCACTCTCAAGAAAGGATGAAGAGAGGGAAGCATTGCTTTGTGCCATTTCTATTATCCAACCAGATTCAATAAATGAAGCAAGGAACAAATGGAAGAAGGACGAAGAAGTGTGGACACTCATTCAAAAGTTGCACAAGGTCCTAGTAAATCTAATACATTTAGTTGGAAAAATGATTCCTTATGGTACAAAGATCACTTATATATTTGCAAGAATTCCCAACTAAAACAAAATATTCCTTTGGAATTGCACACTTCTCCTTTAGGAGGACACTCAGGATTTTTAAAAACTTACCACAAGGTGAAGAAAGAATTTTTTTGCGGTGGACTTAAATTTGATATTCAAAATTTTGTGGCAGAATGTTTGGTTTGCCAGCAAAATAAAGTTGATACAATTAAGACCCTGGTTCTTGTACAAAATTTATCCATTCCAAGTCAACGTTGGGAGGATATTTCAATGGATTTTATCATAGGTTTACCTAAGTCTAAAGGAAATAGTGTCATCATGGTGGTAGTTGATAGAATTAACAAGTATGCACACTTTTGTGCACTATATCATCTATTTAAAGCAAGTACAGTTGCTACTACATTTATGGAAACAATTCAAAAGCTACATGGAAACCAAAAGATTATTATAAGTGACAAAGATCCCATTTTTACTGGAAATTTTTGGATGAAATTATTTTCTTGTTTGGATACTCAACTAGCTCATAACTCATCTTATCATCCACAATCTAATGGTCAAATTAAGATAGTGAATAAAATTTTGGAAGGATATCTTCGTTGTTTTGTATCTAACAAGAAAAAAAATGGGTCAATTGGTTACCTCTCGCTGAATGGTGTTATAACACTTCCCTCCATACAGTAGAAAAATTGACCCCATTTATGTTACTTTATGGATATCATCCACCATCCATCACATTTTCTTTAAGATAAAATTCTAAGGTTCAAGCAGTGGAAGATCACATCGAGCATCAATAAGAAGTTCTCCAACTCTTAAATGATAATCTAAATTTGACACAAAATAGAACGAGACAACAGGCATATCAACATTACTGCGAGAGAAGTTTTGATGTAGAAGACTGGGTATTTTTACGGCTACAACCATAAAAATAATTGTCCCTCAAAAAAGATAAGAAGGATAATAAATTATCGCCAAAGTACTATGGTCCTTACAAGGTGTTGAAAAAGATTGGTACTATGGCATACAATTTGGAGTTTCCCGCTTCTTCGCGAGTGCATCTAGTTTTCCATGTTTCATGCTTAAAGAAGGTTATAGGGGAAAAATTCCATTTCAAACAATATTGCCGAAACTTGATGAGGAAGGAAAAATCATATTGGAACCTGAAGCAGCCATGGAAAAAAGAACTTGACGGCTGTGAAGTCGATCAATTTCAGAGTATCTCATCAAATGGAAGAACTTACCCACTAAAGATTCTACATGGGAGGATGATAATTTTATAGAGAAGCATCTGAAGCTACTCAAGTGTTGAGGACAAATTTTTTTTGAAGGAGAGGGGCATGTTAGGTCCCTATATTACTAGTATAGTTCCTTATTATTGTTAGTGTAACACCCTTATTGTTATTGTTGTACCCATGTAACCCCAATATTGTTACTATTGTGCCCTTAAACTATTATTGTTAGGTCGGCTAGGATTATATTGTGACCCCATGGACTCTTATATATAGAAAGGGGTTTCATCATTTGTATCATCCCAATTGCCTTTTATTCTTTGTTATTCCTCCTAGTCCTCGCTTAAAATGCATTCTAGGGAATGACGGCAGGATTCGAATATGAGTGATTATCTAGTGGAAATCCCCCGTACGTGAAGATTACCGTTATTCCCTCAACGATTATTTCGAGGAAAGACAACCACAGACAACCACAGATAGTCATCACCCGAGTCCCTCATTGCTGGTAATTATATGAATAAAGCAGGTCAGGGGATTACCTTGTTGCCTCCATGAGAGTGTCGGCCCACTATACGAACCGGTCGTTTCTTCTTTGGGAATGTATCCTTTACACCCTTACTTCATCCTCGAGTCCCTTGTACCCTCCATGCCCCCTTTGTTTGTGTTTGCATTTGCACCACGTTATTTACTACTCAGTCTGTAAGGACCACATTGCTTCCCGAAGACATCTACATAGCTTCTGCTATGCCAGAGTATCGATTGTCCCTGCAACAATCGAACCCCGAGGTCGGACAGTCCTCTCAAGATCCCAACCGCTCGTATTTTTCGCATTATGCATAGGATGGTACACCCGTGTACATTTTTTCCATATCAGTACGATGAGCATGGGAACCCTTTACATTTACCTGCTCCTGAGGCTCAACTTCATGCTCAGGGTTTACCGTATAACCAAGCTGGACAGCCTTATAACCCGCAAGGACAACCTTTTCAAGGCCAACCTTCGGGCCAGCCTGGCTATCCTTATAACCCGCAGGGACAGCCCGTACAGGGCTACCCTCCGGGCCAGCAAGGGCCATTATACGGTCCGCAAGGACAGTATTATAACCCTTCTGGTCAACTCGTGCAACCTCTCCCTGGAGTCCCACCTGGGCAACCTCAAGGACTCACAGGACAACCGGGGTACCAACCGGGGCCGGTATATGGTCCTGGAGGGCAAGTCCAACCTTCTCAACCTATGCAACCGCAGTATCCTCTTGGTCCCAACGTCGCACATCAGCCAGGACCATCTTATGGTCCTGTTGCGGGTCAAACCGGTTATCAGCAACCACCTGGCTCCATTCCGCTCCCTGGCCAACCGGCCCATCCAGCACAACCTGGTGTCCCTCCACTAGGCCAACCGGCCCATCCGGCACAACCTGGTGCTCCTCAACAGCCAGGAAAACCTGCACAACCGGCACAACCTGTTTATCCGGGTCAACCTGTTCAACTAGGGCAGCCTGCTCAGCCAGGTCGGCCTGTTCAGCCAAGCCAGCCTACACATCCTGTCAACCCTGCCCAACAGCCGATTTATTCAATGCTGCAGCCAAATCAAATGCTGCACCCTAATTATCAGGCTCAGCAGGGACCCACCTATCAACAGCCCACTCAACCTCAAGGCGGTTACTATTCTCATGGTCAATACCGACCGAATTATAGCCAGCCCCAAGGTTCTAACTATTACTCTCAACAACCCGGCTATACCTATACTCAGCAGCCAAATCCGCAGACTGCTCAAACGGGGCCGACTTACAATCAGGGCCCATACTCTGGTTATCAAGCCCCGTACACTGGTTACCAGCAACCGAATCAGGCTGGTTACCAGCAACCGAATCAGGCTGGTTATATAGCCTATACCTCCTACGGTTAGAATCCTGCTGGACAGAACCCCTGGGGGCAAGGATATTCTCAACCAGCGTGGAGTACAGGTACTGGTCCTTATCGAGGGCCAGGCATGCCGTCTAATCCGCCATTGTCGTTCCTGGCTACCTTGGAATTACCGGATGTTTCGAAATTAACTAATGATCCAATTCTGCACAATCCTTATTGGCCTCCGGTTCCTACCAAGGTACCCGGTGATTGCCCCAAGTTTGAGGGTAAAGCTGGGGAGGACCCCCAAGCTCATGTGATGACTTACCATCTTTGGTGTTCATCCAACTCTTGGGTGGATGATTCAATTCGTCTACGCCTCTTCCAGCGCACTTTGACTGGTGCTGCCGCTAAGTGGTATATTGAATTATCCCGTGGCATCTTTCAAGATTTCAATACGTTAGCCATGGCTTTTCTAACTCACTTTCAGTTACCGGTTCGCTACGAAGCCGGGACGCACCTCCTGACTTCTTTGAAGCAGGACAAAGCCACCCACATTTCTGATCACATTCATGAGTGGCGACGTCGTTGTAGACTGATCAAGTTTCATATACCTGATCAGATACTAACTCATTGGTTCACCACCTCCTTCGTTAACAAAATCGCCCAAGATATTGCTATGGGAGCGTGTGTGACTGAAGAACAAGCCATAGCGCGTGCCCAATATCTGGATCTGGTATACTCTCAGTCTGGCACGCTTTATGATATTTTTCTTGATGCTCCACAGTCTGGAACCTCTAGAGCTCCATCTACCCCGGCGGTGGATGGTGTTATTGGTTCCGTGTCTCAGAATTCGAAGAAATCTTCAAATGGGAAGCAGAAGTCCAACTCATCCAATAATTCTGCTCCTCCCGCTCCTCCCGATTCTAGCAAAACTGCGGAGGTTAATGTCGTTCAGGCCAATCCTACGGAGAAAACCTCCAAAGGGAAAAAGAAGGGCAAAGGTAAATCCAAATCCGATGCCCCAAAGCTAGAGTCCAAAACTCGTACCGAGGACGGTTCCCAACGCAAACCGAAGTACCCCTGCCTCATTTGTGAAGGAGATCATTATACAAAAGATTTTCCACGACGATCTGAAGTTAGTCAACTTCTAAAAGGCTCCAAAGGGACTCCGGCAGTTCTTAAATAACCGTTCCCGTCTCAACAGACCCAGATGGTTGAACAGCCTTCACCATCTGCACCATTTGGGTCTCAGGTCTTTATGATGAATGGTGTTGCATCTATCTCTATTGCTACACATTCGAAGGACTACAACGAATCGTGTCAGGCACCTGGGAAGGCAGTTGTGGATGGTCCACCTCCCCCACCTGTCTCCGGTTTGTTGGAGATTGAGAAGCCTACCGCCGAACCTGTTGTGAGGCCACCTTCTAAAGGTGTTCTAAGAAGATCTTCCTACAATCCGAATGCCCATGCCGCTCATCACTACAGTATCTTTGAGGATTTGGCACAGGCGCCTTCTTCCATGTCTGCATTGGAAGTTCTTCAAATTTGCCCGTCACAACGGAAAGCTTTGTTGTCTGCAATCGGTGGGATCGATCCCACTGATTCTAATCTTCTCACCTTCGACTTAGAGAACTTTACCCCCCGACTGCCACATCAGATCTCTCTTGTTATTCAAGTCGGGATCAACGGTCTTAACATCCATAGGGCCGTTGTGGATGAAGGTGCTTCTACCTGTGTCATGTCGTCCGCTTGCTGGAAGGCCATTGGATCTCCGGCCCTTTCATCATCTCCTAATGCCCTAGAGGCATTTGATGGTCGGGAATCGAAAACCCTGGGTGTTCTCGAGAGTTTAGCGATTACCTTACAGGGGAAGACAGTCAACGTAGAAGTAGAAGTAGTTGACACCAAGCTCAACTACAATATACTTCTCGGCCGCAGTTGGACTCATGCCATGTTATGCGTATCGTCCACCCTCTTTCGACTTATTAAGTTCCCTCACGAGGGAAAAATCGTTACGGTGGATCAGTTGTCTTTCTTCACCTCTACCTCCGAGAACAGCGTTCCGTACGTGGATCAGATCCCAAATCCCCCTGACAGTGTAGGACCCGGTCTCTTCAAGGACCCCGTCCTCATGGGTATTTTTCCCGCACCACCACCGCACACCGCTCAAGTTAACATGATCTCTAGCTCTGACGACCCATGGCTCATCCCTTCGCCTGAGCAGGTGGCTGAGTTTGGAGAATCGATGCCCTTAACTCCGGTAGAGATTAAATACTATGAAATCGTCACCGCATCTGATCCTCCCCCTCCTCAGTATGCTCCTTCGAGCATGGATTTAGACATCTATTCTCAATCCCCCTGGCTCGGCGAGGCCGAATCGCCTGATCCTCTTAAAGAGATTTTCCCTTCTGATGAAGCCATTGTTGAAACAATGTCTCTTGAGGAGCTACCTTGGAGTGATGGACATCATCGTTCCTCATTCATGCCTAGCTTGGGGGTAATGTCACATTGTCTAGAGCGTGATGTATCTAATCATCTCTCTCCTGAGCCTCCTCCGTTGAGCTCACCGGAGCACAGTTCTTCCTCTTGTGCCAAGCTCCTAAAACAATGAAACAAGCGGCTACGAGGACAGTTCTTTTAAGTGTGTCAACCTCATTAAAATAATGAAACACGGACCTTTTCAATTCGAGTTTTGATAGATTTAGTTCAAATCTCTTTTTCAACCTTCAATCCATTTCCTATGGACTGAAGCTTGGGGGGCATGTACCTCGAATTGAGACACCATGCTGGGGGCATGCCCGTCTTTCTCAAGCATAGTTTGTGTTTCAAGCTTGCATAAAAATAAAACTCATTTCCAAGCATAGTTTGCATGTGTGTTTTCATGTGTGCTTTTAAGCTTGCATAAAAATAAAATGTGTGATTAGATACATTATGTGAACTTTTTCATTGGGTCGTTTGTTATGCAACTGATGCATTAAGATAAAATTGTATTAGTCATTTGCATAGCATATACAAAACATCATCACATGTAAAAATATCCATCCAGAAATAGGTATGTATATATATATGTGTCGAAATGTTTACATAGTGTCCATCACATAAGATCAAAATATACATGTTCGTCTTAATACATTCGGAGATGACATGTCTCTCAAAAAATATGCATGAAAGAAGCCCTAGGCGTCTAATCCGCGTGGTGCTCGTGGTAACATGCTACCGCGCGCACTAAGCATCTCAATAGTCGGTGGAGGCGACTGGGCACCCCCACAGTGTGTCGCTGGTATGCTAGCGGAACATCTGCTAGCCGTGCATAGTTCGGGACCCCCCGAGCAATGCCCTCCAAGTTCTGAATCAGTTCAACTCCCTCTCCACCCTCAACTTGAGGGTCATGTTCGACATGGGTTCTCCGCACAATGGGTGACATGCCCGCGGGCCTCTCTGGGCCGACATCTACATGCACATATCAACTGTTATTAGAATAGACATGTATTACCAAAAAAAATCATAAAACATAAAAATAAAAAAGATAGGTCATACCCAACTCCTCGTCCCAGTCATCCCCCTCTGGAAGTGGGAGATCTGGGTCTCTAGTGAAATCGGTCCCAGCATAGGGCCAATCCTCGACCACGATCAACTGACGTCGTACCCATCCAAAAAACTCCGGCCTCCAAGACATATGTTGGCCTCCTCCTGACCTGGGCATAAGTGTTGCCCAGCGAGCCATCCTTGGCTCTCTTAGTATTGGCTCAGGAACTATGGCCCCTTGGCCCTGAAAGATAGGTAGTCATTCCAGGATGAACGATACCAAAATGGAACCATAGCCAAACTGCTTCAGTTTGACTTTCTTGCACCTTGTAAGCTGCCTTTTGATATTTTTTGTCACTGCAGTAGCCCAATCAAACAATGTAGGGCTCATACACTCGGAGGCTAGTATGAGTTGGGCCTTGGTCGCCTCATGCGGCGCTTGCGATCCCGCAGCCCGCGTAATGGTTTGTAGCACTACCCTAAGTGCTAGAACGCGGACAGTGTGGATATCCACCTTCCCGCTTCCCGATCCAGTTCGTGCCCCTGGGCACATTCTCGCCATTACTTGCTCAATCTTCTCTCCAGATGGTCTGCTGCTTTTCAGGATGGGCACCGGACCTTTGCGCGACAGTTCGGTTATGAAATATATGTCGGAAACCTCAAGTTCCAACACTTGGTCTCGAAGTTTAAAAACTTCCTCATTTTCATCCCATATGCTGACCAAGTACTGTAACAGCACTGGCTGAGCTCGTAAGCAGGGTATGAGGAAGAATTTCTTAAGTCCACAGTTCTTAAGCGCAGTAATGCAGGCTTCATTCTCGATAGCCATTTCATCTTCCTCTCCATGTTCCCTCTCCTTCCATTTGATAACCATTTTTGCCTTTATATCTGCATCAACACAATAAAAAATACGTTGTTAGATCTCTAGAACATTTGAAAATCCACATAGATAGCTCACATTTTCAAAATTTTGAGCGGAAAATTGCATTGCGCCATTGGCGCGACCTCTTTGTGAAGAAATGTCTATTGGCGCGAGTCCGTGTCCGATACCAGCGCCAATGGAGCGAGCCTTAAAATTTCAAAATGGTCCGCCCAGAAGTCTAATACATAATAAAAACATATAAAAAATGGATTGGAATGGAGCTTAAGGAAACGCCTATTACCTGGAACCAACGCGGAACTGAATAACGTCCCAGATCAGTCATAGTCGTCGTCAGAAGTTTGCACACAAATGGACCACTACTGCTCTCCAATGAGGTAAATAGTAAAAGTAATTTTGTTTTTACCATTTGAGACTTATTTATAACTTTTTGAAATCTAATTAGGTTTTAAAAGTCATTTTTTATTTAATATTTTTTGTCAAAAATGGATTTTACACTTGCCTTTATGTGCAGCAACAAGTTTTTACGCAACTTAAACGGTGACACGAGTTGTATTTTATACTTTTTCGGACTCGGTAAATACACGAAAAAGTCATTTCAGAGTCATCTTTCAGCTCTTTTCTGACTCTCTAAACATGAAAATATTGTCGAGGCCCTTGTCGTTTCGATCTCGTTAAAGTGGCCACGAAACGACATCTACCCAGTATACGTTTACCCCTTTTTCGGGCTGGGATAGATTATTTACGAAAAAGGAATACCCTAGCCTATTGCGACTAGGAGGTTTTCTCAGACATAGTTTTCTACCTTTTCGGATCTGAGGAACTATTTACGAAAAGGGACCGTTGGAGTTTACTTTTTCGTTGTCTTTTCAAACTCTCTAAATATGAAAAGACACAGACTTATTCCTTTGTTAGACTCGTTAAACCCTGATGACATTGGATTCAGTCGTAATGACGATATTCGAGTCGCTCCTTCCTCGGGCTCGTTAAATGTAATAGGATGGATTCGTCCGAAGGATGAACTTATATTACAAGAATATGTTATCCCCTTCAAACTTGTTATCAAAATAATTGGGGTACTCGCTATTGAGCCTCAAGAATGTTCTTTCTTCCACCACATTCCACTCCATTTCTTTTGTCCATTGTTAATATCAGGCTCAAATGATCAATAGAATTAGTTAAAATTGCTTTGAGAATGAATATCATGACTAACTTTCTATGTTTTTATGATTTTGTCATTGTAGTACTTTTTGAACTAAATCTAGCTACAGAATGCAGACATTCTGTAGCTAGTTGCCAATTCTGCAGCCATCTTCATGTCTACACAGGTTCCAGGTGTCATTTCAAAGAAAAGAACATATGGTCGTATTCCACATCATCTCCTTATCATTTTTTGCTCTCCACGAAGTTTGAACGGAATCCTGTAGGCGGTTATGCACGTGGGAACTTAAATTAGGAGGTAGACTCCTAACATAATAAGGACAGTCCAGATGTCCTTAACCATATTACGAAGACCACCTTTAGAGTTCTAGTTCGATTCTAATTAGGAAAGACAATTATTCCTATGTTATCTCAGATACGGTTATGTAATTTTGTTATAAATATGCTCGGGAAACCGAGGGACAAGGTTAGATTTTATGGTTGATTGCTAGATTTCAGAAGTCCGAAAACACTTTGTTTTGAAGTAATTTCTCTTTAATGAAAGAAGCATCATTTCCTTGAAAGCGTTGAATTAATCTTGAAGTAGATTTCGTGCTACTCTGGTGGTAGAGGGCCCCTGCCTCCTGAGCAACGTTGTTTATACGTTTTAGATAAGTATTTTAGTCTCGTTTTCATTTCTAGCTTAGGCAAGTTTTTGAAGTTTATGTTCATATTTGTTTACATTAATTATCACAGCTAGACTTACTCTTATAAACTCTTCCAAAATATCATTACGATGAATAAGGCATAGCTGTGGTATTGTAGGTTTTAGTTGCATTTCCTTTTGTTAATTATCACAGTTAGACTTACTCTAATAAACTCTTCCAAAATATCATCATGATGAATAAGGCATAGTTGTGGTATTGTAGGTTTTAGTTGCTTGTTTACACTAAGTGTCACAGCTGGTCTTACTCCTACAAACTCTTCCAAAACATCATTAACAACGAGTAAGAGACAGCTGTGGTGTCTTAGATTCTAGTTGTATTTGCTTTCAGTTTTATGTTTATGTTCAATTGCATTGAATAATACAGCCATACTTGTTTTCACAAACTCATCCAAAATATCATTCATATTGAACAAGATGGGTTGTAGAATTCCTTAGGATAGTTGCATGTTAATTTAGTTACAGCACTTCGGAGGTAGAATGCATCTAGTTCAGCTCTGTGATTTCATTTCAAGTTTGATAATGGCTTTTTAGTTTAACATTGTTCACTGCACTTCAAGTAGACTAGTAACACTCTAGTTTAGTCTTAGCTCACTGTATTAACATTCCAAGTTTAGTTGCTATCCATTGCATTTTAAATTGTATTAGTTGTTAAATTTAAATACTACGGTCTTCATTATTTACAAAACTTCTTTTGTTCCAAACTCATATTAATACATAATCATTTGGACATAAGCTAGTATCAGTCTAAGACCTAGAGTATTTCGCAACCTTTTTACCATTTCACAAACAAGCATTTTCTCAAAGACTATTCTAAAAAGGAAATCTATAACTTTTGAGTGAGGCCTAGTGGTGTTAAATTGAGTTGCAGAACAGAATTAGAAGCTAGTTTAGAGTAGAAATCTTATTATGCTACAAATGTTCTTTTCCAAATATATTCCAATAAACCTTTAAACCATGGATGAGATGTTGTAACATTGTAAGTTGATTGTTTGATTGTTTAATTAGGAGAACTTCATTTATACTTAACTTGTCCATTTCTCAAGTTCTTCCAACACATCTTTAATGAATGAATTGGATAAGTTCAAGCTCATGTTGTGATTTATTTCTTTGCAATGAAGTCATTATCAAGCTTTGCATTTGTTGTTTGCCAGCCATAGTTTAGGCTTTGCTCTGTTTTAGTATTTGCATTTGTTATTTGCCATCCATAGTTTAGGCTAACAACTTCTTTTCACCAGCATTTAGTTCTTTCCCTTTTCAAACATAAAACAATAAAACCAAAAACATCAGAAAACACTAAACACAACGTAGTGAGAAACAAATACCTAGGCACATATAGTGCACCACACTTCAGCAGTTTACCAACCCTGGTTGACAATTAATGAACTCAATTTAGGTACACTAGGTTGAGCACAAACATTTTGGCGCCGTTGCCGGGGAATTGTAACTAGGTAGCCTTGTTTCTTAACTCCCAAAAAAAATGATATGCATAGAGAGAGAGACTCAAGGGGTAGATTCATAAGAAGTAGAAGCAGAAGTTTGATTCCTAGAACACCACTTGTTTCATCAAGATATAGAGCCAGCACACCTCCAACTCAGACCCACATTCCATCCTTTACTGATCCTAGACTTCTAGAAGACTTAAGATCGGATATTCCATTAGAAAGACCTTCCACTTCATCTACTGAACCTGTCTTAGAAGAAGATTCAAGGACTCCTGCCGAAGACACAAACTTTTCCACTTCCACAGAAGAATCAACTATGGCAGAAGAAGGGGGAGGAGGAGTATTTAATGGAGAACACACATTATTTGGAGGGGGTAGAGGTAGAGGTAGAGGAGAAGGAGGTAGAGGTGTAGAAGGAGAAGGAGGTAGAGGAAGAGGTAGAAGAGAGATGGGAAGCTCTTTTGGGTTTCCTATAGTAGATGAAGAAACCAATACAACTATGAAAAATATTTCACCCTCTGTCCTTCCAAACTTCTATGGACTTAAAATTGAAGATCCTGAAACCTTCCTATTTGAATTTGAAGTCTTGTGTAGAACTTATGACTACTTACAAGATGCTCAAAAACTTAAATTATTTCCTTCAACATTGAAAGGAGCAGCATTGAAGTGGTTTATGAGTTTGATCAATAGTTCTATTAGGACATGGGAAGACATGAAACAAGCATTTATAGAGAGGTATTTGGATTATTGTATGCCAGTTAATCATAAGGAGGAAGTGTTCAAGATGATACAAAAAGAGGATGAAAACCTGGAAGATTTGTTGGAGAGATTTCATTACAACATCAAAAGAGAAAAAATGGAGAACTTAGATCAAGACACCTTAAAATATCTCTTGTTGAAGACAATTAGGGATGAATGGTTGGATATCCTCAACATGATGGGAAAAGGGGATATATCTCAGCTCACATTACCTGAAATATCTGAGTTATGTATTAACCTTTCAAGAGGGAAATCCAAAACTGTAAAAGGCCCAAGAGACCCTGCTCTTGCAAGGGAAAGTAAGTCTGCTTCTGGGACAGTAAGTAGGGCAGAAATAGGACATATGCTTGATGATTTCAAATTCGATATCTTAGGCAGTCTTAGTGAACAAATAGACACCCTTAAGTTACAAAACAAGCAAAAAGTTGAATCTGATGCCTTAGCAATCTTTTGTCCCAAATGTAGAAATAAGCATGCCTTGAGAGAGTGTCCTTTGGATGCAAAAGTTGTAGAGACTTGTGTAATTTGTTCAGAAAAACATGAGACCAAGATTTTTCCTTCACTTCCTGGTCTTAAAGCTGTCTTTCAAGAGGAAACTTCTGCAAGTTCCACAGAATCTCTTAATTTTGCCTCTAGAAGGCCTTGGCAAGGACCTCAAACACAAGGATTTCATGATCAAATGTATAATCAATCCCCACCAAATTGGAATTCTTGGCAGCAACCTTGGCCCCAATTTCAAAATAAATCTCAAGCTTGGGCACAAGGTTCACAAAATCCCTATGGAAGATACTCTCAGTACTATCAGTATCCACCATCCTATCCACCATATCCACATTTTCCTCCTCAACAAAATTTTCAACAAAATCCTCAACAAAATCCTCAAAATCCACAACATCAAAATCAACCACTCCCATTACCATTTCCTCATAAATCAAATCAGTTGCCTGCTCAACCCATACCAAACCCCAACAATAAAAATCCTCAGAATACATACATGATAGAAGGCCAACAGTTTCCAACTTATTTAATTACTCCTCTAGACCTTAGTGATGTTCAACTTAGGTCTAGAAGAATACTTGAAAAGAGGAAACCTTCTGTGATTATACAAGAAAAAGACAACTCTGAGGAAGACTCTCTATGGGAAAATAAAAGTCTTGAAGAAGACACATCTTTTCAGAACCCAAACATTGAAAAATCAAAACAAAAAGAACCAATAATTTCAACTCCTGTATTAGAGCAACCATCAACATCCACTCCTACACCTCCCTTTCCAGAAAGTTTACAAATTGATAGGGGTGTAGAAAAACAAATTATGGTGCCTAATTATGATTTCCTAGATGAGCTGAGAAATGTTTGCATTAAGATTCCATTATTACAAGCTATCAAGGAAATTCCAATTTTAGAAAAAACAATAAAGGAGTTGAGCATGAAGAAAACAAGAAAAAGAATAAGAGAGACAAAGAAAATTCAACTGGCAGGAAAAATAACAGACATTATGATGGGTAAGATTGCTATTCCTAAGTATCTGGACCCAGGAAATCCAGTTGTCAAAATTCACATCAATGGAATTGAGATCCAAAACAAACTCATTGATTTAGGAGCAGTAATCAATATCATGAGTAGAAAAATCATGGATAAACTGAAACTTCCTAATCTTCTCTTTACACCCACATTATTACAATTAGCAGACAGATCTGTGATCAAACCTGATGGGGTAATAGAAGACATTCTAGTGTCCCTAGATTCTTGGGAGTACCCTGTGGATTTTATGATCCTAACTCCTAAGAATAATCTAGGAGGACATCCTATTATATTAGGGAGACCTTGGTTAGCTACAGCTGATGCTTTCATTAGTTGTAGATCCGGTGATATGTACATCTCTGATGGTAGTTCAACTAAGAAATTTACCTTGTATCCTCCAGCAAAAACAATTACAGAATTAGATGATACTCAATGGATAGAGGATGAAGAAGACTTACAACCTCTCTTCACAATTTCATAAATTAGTGAAGATAGCCAGATTTTGAATACCTTAGAAAAATTTGAATCCTCTTCGGAATATAAGCATGAACAATTTCAAGAAGAATCCAACATTGAGTTTTTATCATCAAGGCAGATGTCTCTTTATTCCATGGATAAATTTGGCAGCTCTACAATTGAGATATTTCCAGGCAAAACTTTAAACATAAACAAGAACCTAGAAAAATCTCAACAAGAAGAGCTAGTCAAAATTTTACAGAGACATTCTTCTGCATATGCATGGGAGTACAATGATATGAAAGGGATAAGCCCCAAGACTTGCACTCATCACATCTACATAGAGGAAAATTGTAAACCAATCAGACAACCTCAAAGACGGATGAATCCAAATCTTAGGGAGATTGTTAAAGAAGAATTGCAGAAATTGTTAAATGTCAACTTTATCTATCCCATTTCAGATAGTCATTGGGTTTCTCCTTTGGTAATTGTGCCAAAGAAAAATGGTAAATGGAGGGTATGTATTGACTACCGGGAATTAAACAAAGCTACTCTTAAAGATAATTTTCCCTTACCTTTCATAGATCAGGTGTTAGATACATTAGCTGGCAAAAAGTACTTCTCATTTTTAGATGGGTTTAGTGGTTATAATCAAATTCAAGTAGCACTTGAAGATCAAGACAAAACCACATTTACATGTCCTTGGGGTACCTATGCTTACCGAGTATTGCCATTTGGACTATGCAATGCACCTGCAACATTTCAAAGGGCAGTACTAGGAATATTTTCAGATCTAATACATGATTGTGTAGAGGTATATATGGATGATTTCACAGTTTATGGAAACACATTTGAAGAAGCCTTAGCAAACTTGGAAATTTTTTTAAGGAGATGTCAAGAAGAAAATCTTTCACTTAGTCATGAGAAGTGTTTTATGATGTTTACTGAAGGAATTGTTTTAGGACATCACATTTTAGGGGATGGGATTAGAGTTGATGAGTCAAAAGTTGAAGTCATCTCTAACTTATCTATTCCAAGTTGTCAAAAATATGTTAGGATTTTTCTAGGATTTACAGGATATTATCGAAGATTTATAGAAAACTTCACTAAGATAGCATCTCCACTCTTCAAATTACTTACCAAAGATTGTGAATTCAAATGGAATTCTGATTACCAGTTAACCTTTGAGACCCTGAAAACAAAAATTTCTGAAGAACCTATTTTAAGGGGACCTAACTAGAAGTTACCTTTTCATATTTCAACAGATGCCTCAGATACAACTCTAGGAGCAGTATTGGGACAAAAAGACCTGATTCCTTATGCCATCTACTATACCAGTAAAAATTTGACTCCTGTAGAGTTAAACTATACTGTAACTGAAAAAGAGTTTTTAGCTGTTGTTCATGCCATAAACAAATTCAGACACTATATAACAGGCTATAAAACTTTTGTTCACACAGATCACTCTGCAATTAGATATCTAATGAACAAATCAATTACTAATGGCAAAGTCATAAGATGGTTATTGATTTTACAAGAATTCAACATTACCATTCTAGATAGGCCTGGAAAACAAAACACAGTAGTTGATTTCCTATCTAGACTCCAAAACATCAAAGATGACACTCCAGTTGAAGATCAATTTCCTGATGAATATCTTTTTGCAATTTCTACTCAAACTCCTTGGTTTACTAACATTGCTAATTATTTAGTTTCAGGAAAATTTCCTTCAATAATGAATGCAAGGGATAAAAGAAAAATCATTTATGACAGTGCAAAATATTCATGGATTGCTAATGAGTTGTACAAGACAGGTCCAGATTTGATCATTAGGAGATGTGTTCGGGAAGATGAGATGCCTGAGATTCTTAAAGCATGTCATGATGAACCTTGTGGCGGACACTTTGCTGATAAGAGGACAACCTATAAGATCCTTCATTTAGGATATTATTGGCCATCCTTGTTTAAAGATGCTAAAGAGTATGTCAAAAGGTGTGACAGTTGCCAAAGGGTAGGGAAACCTTCTCCTTCAGGTGAGATGCCATTACAAACTTAGGTACATATTGAACCTTTTGAAAAATGGGCTTTGGATTTTGTAGGACCTATTAGTCCTCCATCGAGACAAAAGAGATATATATTAGTTTGCACTGATTATGTTACCAAATGGGTAGAGGCCAAGCCATTACTTTTTGCTAATGAAGCATCTATAGTTAATTTTCTTTTTGAGGATATTTTTACTCGTTTTGGTGTCCCAAGGGAAATTGTTACAGATCAGGGAGCTCAATTTACATCGAGGCTAGTGGAACAAATGATGGAGAGGTACAAAATTAGGCATAGAAAATCTACTCCTTATCATCCACAAGAAAATGGTCAAGTGGAATCTACTAATAAGGTTATTGAAGGGATCCTAACAAAGACTGTCCATTTACATAGAAAAGATTGGGTAGATAGGCTTCTTGAAGCCTTGTGGGCCTATAGAACTACATGGAGAAGCACAACAAACCATACTCCTTATGAACTTGTTTATGGAAAGCAAGTTTTGTTTCCCATAGAGTTCCAGATTCAAACTTTCAAAATGGCAGTTCAGCTAGGACTTGATTTAACGGAGGCACAAAAGCATAGATTGGAGCATATTAATGAATTGGATGAGATCAGACAAGATGCAGTTCAGAAAACAAGTCTAGTCCAACAGCAAAGGACTAGATGGCATGACAAGTACATCAAGGAAAAGAAGTTCAAGGAAGGTGACTAGGCTCTCTTGTTTGATTCAAATTTCAAGGATTTTCAAGGTAAATTCCAAACACATTGGCTTAGGCCATATGAAATCATAAGAATTTTTGACAATGGAGCAATAAAAATCAGGACAATAGATGAAGAGAAGGTCACTTTTCTTGTGAATGGTCATAGATTGAAGCTGTATCATAAGCCACTCTCAAGAGAAGAATTTGTCAAGAAATTCTAGGAAAGCAGTGATATGAAGTTAATGAAGAAGAATTTTTCTTCTTCATCAACTTAAGTGAATTTTCTGAAGTCAGATATTGAAAAATAATAATAATAATAATAATAATAATAAAGTATAAACATGAAAACCAATCACTGATTGGCATGTTTATACAGAAAAGGTGGAGTGAAAATCAAAATCTTTCTGACACTCTAGCTTTTCAAATCTGTTCTTTCTGCAAGTAGTTATTACAAAATCATAAGTGCAGATTCATTTCACTTATGGTCCATCTCATTTTCCATTTCATTCATTCATCCATTTTCCATTTCATTCACTCATCCATTTTCCATTTCATTCATTCATCCACACTTCATTCACTTCACTCCATGCTCCACCTCATTTTCATTCCAGGGGGTTGTTGCTGGTCACAACATGTCCCAAGGGAAATTGTTACAGATCAAGGAGCTCAATTTACATCAAAGCTAGTGGAACAAATGATGGAGAGGTACAAAATCAGACACAAAAAATCTACTCCCTATCATCCACAAGAAAATGGTCAAGTGGAATCTACTAATAAGGTCATTGAAGGGATCTTAACGAAGACTGTTCATTTGCACAGAAGAGATTGGGCAGATAGGCTTCCTGAAGCCTTGTGGGCCTATAGAACTACATGGAGAAGCACAACAGGCCATACTCCTTATGAACTTGTTTATGGAAAGCAAGTTTTGTTTCCCATAGAGTTCTAGATTCAAACTTTCAAAATGGCAGTTCAGCTAGGACTTGATCTAACAGAGGCACAAAAGCACAGATTGGAGCAGATTAATGAATTGGATGAGATTAGACAAGATGCAATTCAGAAAACAAGTATATTCCAACAGCAAAGGACTAGATGGCATGACAAGTACATCAAGGAAAAGAAGTTCAAAGAAGGTGACTGGGCTCTCTTGTTTGATTCAAAGTTCAAGGATTTTCAAGGTAAATTCCAAACACATTGGCTTGGGCCATATGAAATTATAAGAATTTTTGATAATGGATCAATAAAAATCAGGACAATAGATGAAGAGAAGGTCACTTTTCTTGTGAATGGTCTTAGATTGAAGCTGTGTCATAAGCCACTCTCAAGAGAAGAATTTTTCAAGAAATTCCAGGAAAACAGTGATGTGAAGTTAATGAAGAAGAATTTTTCTTCTTCATCAACTTAATTGAATTTTCTAAAGTCAGATAATTGAAAAAAATAATTAAAAAAAAATAATAAATAAATAAATAAATAAAGTATAAACATGAAAACTAATCTCTGATTAGCATGTTTATACAGAAAATATAGAGTGAAATCAGAATCTTTCTGACAATTTAGCTTTTCAAGTTTGTTTTTTTTTCTCTGCAAGGAGCTATCATAAAATCATAAGTGATTCACATCCCACTTATGATCCATTTCACTTCATTCATCCATACTCCATTTCATTTCATACTCCATTTCATTTCATTCATCCATACTTCATTCATTTCATTCCATAGTCCACCTCATTTCCATCTCAGAGTTTTAAGATTGATTTTTTTCTGCAATTGAATAATACAGATCAGAAGTTGCAGGCCACTTTTTCACTCCACTTCATAATTGTGATTATCCCATTATTCACTTCACCCATACTCCATTACACCATATTTCATTATCCATTTTTAATTCATTTCATACAATATTCCATCATTCCATTCATGCTTCAAACCATTCCATTCCATGTTTTAAGACTTCTACAGGTACATTCTGCAATCAATTAGACATTCTGTAGCCAATTAGACATTCTGCAGCCAGTCAAACATTCTGCAGCCAGACAGACATTCTACAGCCAGAGACCCTGAAGGCACTATCCAGTAAACATTTGATTTAGCAGCAAATTGATCCTGCATATTCAAAACAACAAGAAAAATCAAAGAGTTATGGCTAGTAAGCATGAAGCACTATCCACTATGATCTATTGTAAGCATGAATTTCCTTCCGAGAAGATAATGCCTCCATGTATTTAATTCATGAATAATTGCAACTAACGTGAGGTCATAAGTTACATAATTTACCTCATATCATTCAACTTCCATGAATCACATAAAACTACCTTCCCTTCTTACATCAGGACTCCATCGAACCCTTCATTGCAGGAATTTGTACAAACCACAAAATCTTTATCTATATCTATGATCCTTAATACTGGTGCATTAGTGATCAACTACTTCAACTACTTGAATATTTTTGTGAATTCAATCGTCCATTCAAATTTCTTTCCTTTTCTCTGCAAGGATGTGATAGGATGAACTATCATAGATAAGTTCCTAAGAAACCTCCTATAATAACCTTTGTGACCCATGAATGATCTAACTTCATTCACATTGCTTGGCATTGGCCATTCCATTATGGCCTTAATCTTTTTTGGATCCACTGATATCTCCTCCTCGGATAAAATTTTCCCCAAGTAATGTATATGTGCATGTAATACTTCACATTTACCAAGACTTTCATAAAGCTTATGCTCACTCAATAATTGTAATAGTGCAGTTAGGCTCCTTTCATGCTCTTATTTAGTCTTTGAATATACCAATATGACATCAACAAAAACAATAACAAATTTTTCCAAATAAGGACATAGTACATTATTCATTAGGCATAATAAACCAGTTGGGGCATTCATAAGCACAAAGGGTACCACTACAAACTCATTATGTCCATACCTTGTTCTGAAAATATTTTTAAGGATATATTATTGTTTGATATGAACTTGATGGTACCTAGACCTAAAATCAATCTTGGAGAACACTGCTACCTTATTTAGCTAATCAAATAGGTCATGAATCAGTGGCAACATATATCTATTTTAATGGTTAATTTGTTTTATTTCCTATAATATATGCATCATATGAGTGTACCAATTTCTTATTCATGAACAAGATTGGTTTTGCCAATGGAGACACACTTGGCCTTATATAGCCTTTATCTAACATTTCCTTAAGCTATAATTTCAGCTCAACCAACTTTGGTGTATTCATCCTATATGGTACCTTGGATGCTGGTGCTACTCCAGGAATCAATTCAATAGAGAAATCGACCTCTCTATGAGGACGTAACCCATGCACTTCTGCTAGAAAAACATCCTCATATTATTGTAATACCAGATATTTCCTCAAAAATTCAATTTATTCTTGGCCAACAATATCATTATCTTTCGTATCGCTGGAAATTTTCACTGCATATAGCTCATAACCCTTCCAACAACTATATTTAGCTTTCATTATTGTTATCAACCTTATTGAAATTACCTTTCACTTACCTTGCAAAACTCTTCATTCCCTAACATCATCCAAGCATTCAATTACCTTTTAAAAACAATCCACCTTGGTTCTATGTGTGTACATCTAATACGTGCCTAATAATATGTTGTACATACCCAATGACAATAATTTCAAATGTGTTGTTACGGTTGTCTAGTAAACTTAGTGTTCCTAAATTGATATCATAAATTGTCAACCAGGGCTAGTAAGCTGTTGAAGTGAAGTGCACCATATGTGCCTAGGTATCTTCTTCCTACTTCGTTGTGCTTAGTGTTTTTCTAGTGTTTTTGGTTTTGTGTTTTTATGCTAAGGGGGAAAACTAAATTACTAGCAAAGAAAAGTTACTGATCACACTAAAACAGAATAAAATCTACTCTAAACTATGAATGGTACCAAGAACAGAGAATGCTAATCCACAGATTGTAAAGCTGCTAAGAAAAGTAACTCATAACATTAAACTTATTAAAATTCATTTCATTAGAGGTATGTTGGAACAAACTGAGAAAAGGATTAGTTTTGATGTAATGAGGTTCTCTTGTAAACAACAACTTAAAACATCACAGAGAAATCTTATTCGTTGCTAGAAATCTGTTGGAACATTTTGAGAAAAATATCATCTGTAACATAGTAAAGAATCCTATGCTAAAATAACTTATGACACTAGAATTAACTCATTCTGCAACTCACAATGTTACTGTTAAGTCTCGTTCAATGATTAGAGATTTCTTGGAACAACTTGGGAAAAAGATTGTTTGTAAAATCATGAGAATCTATTACATCATTGCAGAACAGTCAATAACTCAAAATAATATAACTAATTCTCATTCATATAATAGTGATGTGTTAGAAGAGTTTGAGAACAAGAGTAGCTTATAAAATAATGAGTATCTTCTAAATCTAACTAATAGGACTGAAATGCAATTAACAGAACTAAAATGCAATTAACTCAAAGTACTACAGTTAGATCTCATTCACGTA
Organism: Pinus albicaulis; assembly: GCA_034641835.2. Taxonomy (NCBI): domain Eukaryota; kingdom Viridiplantae; phylum Streptophyta; class Pinopsida; order Pinales; family Pinaceae; genus Pinus; species Pinus albicaulis. The sequence continues at coordinate 760,093,656 of CM076578.1, read as the reverse complement.
TTAGTGATGTATTGGAACAACTTATGATAACAAGATTGACTGTAATATTCGATGTAAGTAAATGACATAAAACATGATGCAAGAGGATAAACTCAGAAAACTGCCTAAGAACAGAACAAAACAGAGTTAAAGGTTACTTATCTAGAAAATATGCAAAGGCCTTTTCATATAGTAGGGGCCCTCTACCATCAGATTGGCACATGAACCCTTAAATCCTTAAAGTTTCTTCAGATCATGCATCAAAGTTATACTTCTTTCATTAGAAGAAAATGCTCAGAAACAGAGTATCACAATCTTTGAAAACTAAAAACAAAACATCAACTAACTATTTCTCGGTTCACCGAGTTATTTTTGTAAGCAACTACATAACTGACTTTGAGTAGAAATAGGCATAGGTGTCTTTTATAATCAAAATCAAACTAAAACTCCTGTTGAGGACTCGTATTTTGCTGAAGACGCCTCAAGAGTCCTTATCCTTATAGAAGTCTGCTTCTTGGTTTTGGCTTTGTCCATGTGCATAACCACTTCCAGATTTTTGCTTAGCCCTCGTGGAGGACAAGGAATGATGCAGGAGAGTTTTGGAGTCTAACCATATACGTCTTTCCCTCAGATGACACCTGTAACCTGTTAAAGCACAAAGATGGCTATGGAACATACGACTAGCTACAGAATGACAGCATTCTGTAGCTAAGTCTGCTCAGAAATCACTACGACAACAAAACCACAAAAGTATAATAAGTCAGTCATTGCATGTATTCTTAAAGTGATTTTAATCATTCTTATTGATCTTTTAGGCCTATAAATGATAAAGGATAAATGGAATGAAGTGGAGTTTGGTGAAAAGAAAAGACATTTTTAGGGCTCAACAACAGTCAGGCTACTGAGCTTAATTGCACACAATCTCACCCAATGCCTAATTTTCCTCTTTGCTTTCTTTCTTAATTGAACCAACCAAAGTCCTATATGTAATTCCTTAACAATTTTATTTTTTTACACAAACTTTGGACTGATCATAATAGTATCCATGTTACGGGATCCTTGCCATCAAACTTCCTCATATCAATCTTTGGGATATGGCAGGTATTCCATACAACATTCGAGTTTATGAAATCATGATTAACATTTATTTTTCTTTCATCATGAATCTCCTCTACTATATTTTCGCCATTAGGAATCATTTCTTTTATCAACTTCGTCAAACCTTCCATGTCTTCCTTCAAACCTTCCATTTTTTCTTCCATACCATTCATCTTAGCTTCCATGCCTTTCAAACCATCCATATTAGCTTCCACACCATTCTTCAAACCATCCATCTTAGCTTCCACGTCTTTCTTCAAAACTTCCATTTCATTTTTTGTTTCTCTTTGCGAGGGCGAAATTTGGTGCACATTCTCTTGTAATTTTTTTATATCATGTTGCAATTATTCATCTTCCTGAGTCATAGTTGAGTATTCTGATGGCTTGATGGGTGTTGAATTCTTCTTAGGGGGAATTTTAGATCCCAATACTGATATATATGCTTCAATATTCCCTTGGAATCACTTCAAACAAATTTTTCAAAGAAGACTTATGCAATTTGAAAAAAAAATACATTCCTTTTTCTTGCTTTTGAGGAGCTCGATATTGAAACTAAATTATCTCTATGATTTTGGATCATCAATATCTAAAATTTAGTCTTGTAGTAGCCCTATGAATCTTCTTTTAATTCCATAGTTCTGAACTGATTTGGATGCTTCAAGGCAAAGTTATGCCCAATCTCCCACAATGACCTAATTACGGACTGGTTCAGTAGAGCAAACTTGTATGGCTTTCCATGTGTCACTATTTCCTCCTTCAGCTCTAAAATTGATACACAAGAAACTGCAGTTCGTGTAATTTCTGACACTTTTTACAGAATTCCAATCCAATGATCAGAGAGAGAGAGGGTTATGACAATTTTCACAATGTCACCTCTTTTAGATGAAATTAGGGAGCCTTCAAAAACCCTAACTTCCATAGATCATATCTCCAAAAATATTGTGAACCAAGATCTGAAATATTTACACGAACTTCCTCTTGATTTCGACTTCACAGGATTAAAATTTCTGCTTTTGAAACTTCGTGGAAAAAAAATTATAGTGAAAATTCCATGATAACTTGTTTGGAGCACCGAAACCCTAGAATCTAAAGCTCTAATACCAAATGTTATGAAACCAACTCCAAAAATAGAAGAAAAGAGAGATCAACACCTTAGAAATAAGCCACTTCGAGGGGGAAACCTCCTGTACATTACATAAATGAACAATTATTTTATCATAGAAATTACAAAACCTCCTTCTATATATAGGATTCCATGGGGTCATAATATAATCCTAACCGACCTAAGAATAATAATGTAAGGGCACAATAATAACAATATGGGGGTTACAGGGGTACAATAATAACAATAAGGGGTTTAGAATAACAACAATAATGGACTACACTAGTAATCTAGGGACCTAGCATTATTGTTATCAACCTTATTGAAATTAGCTTTCGCTTACGTTGCAAAACTCTTCATTCCCTAGCATCATCCAAGCATTCAATTACTTTTTCAAAGCAATCCACCTTGGTTCTATGTGTGTACATATAATACATGCCTAATAACATGTTGTACCTACCCAATGAATATAATTTCAAATGTGTTGTTGTGGTCATGCTACTGAGCTCAATTGCACACAATCTCACCCAATGCCTAATTTTCCTTTTTGTTTTTGTTTTTAATTCAACCAACCACGGTCCTGAATGTAATTCCTTAACAATTTTTTTTTTACACAAACTCTGGACTGACATAGCCATAATTAGAACTAGGGTTAATCAAAATGGAAACAAATTTATTACAAAACTTACATTCCATCTCAATGATGGATGCATGATGGTCTACCTTGCAATTTTCCATGGATACATGAATTCTAGGTCATCTCTGGGCTACATCACCCATTGTACGAGCATATTGAGAACTGTAAATATTTGGCCCCACATATCTTTGTTGTGGGAAGTATATTTTTTGGTGGTTTTCACCACATCTCTAACACTTTAATTTCTCCTTCATTTCATCTCTTTATGGTTCTACTGCTGGTTTTTCTATACTTCCCTTGACAGTTGGATTTGTTTTCTTCTATAATAAATTTATGAAGGCTCTATTCTTATCATCCCTTTTATCTGAAAATTTCCTGGGCCAATTATTTTTATTTCCAAATTTATTCCTTGTCCTCTCATCATTTTTAATTTTTGATCTATGTTTTCCTGCTCATAGCAGTGCTTCAATTTCTTAATGACTTCATTCAAGGTTTTAGGTTTCAAAATTTTAATTCTATCTCTAAATTCCATAAGAAATCCACTGATGAATATTTAGATTTTTGCCTTCTCATCCTTAATGTATGGCACATATCTCAACAAATCCAAGAACTTAGTGACGTACTCATCATCTGTGATTTTTCCCATCCCGATTTCATTAAACTCTTTTTCTTTTTTGTCATAATATCACTCAGAAAAATATTGACTCTTGAAACCTTTCTCAAATTCATTCCAAGTTAACTCTTCTTTACCAATTCTCATGACATTCTTCAAATATTACCACTATGCACCATCTCTTCCTTTCAGTCTGTATGTGGCAATATTGACTTTCATATTTTTTAAATAATCATGGAATATGAAGAAATTTCTCATACCAAGCGATGAAGCCTCCACATCTTTGGTTTTCTTCATATCTCCATCAAATGTGGGTGGCTTGGCCTTCTTAAATTCCTATGGAATATGGTCCCTTCCCTTATTTATTTTATGATGATGATGATGATGAGAGTGATTATAGTTCCTCTTGGTAGTGTAGATGGAATTTCTACTAGGAAAATTCATATAAGTGTTGGTTCTTCCTTTTGGGGTATTCAGTGGTGCATTTACTATCACCATATCTTCACTTTCCTGCCTATGCCTCTTTCTGGACCTTTCACTATCTACTCCATTTTTTCTCACTTTTGACTCCCAAGGGATCCTCTTGTCTCTATAACTAGCCTTTAACTCTAGCTTCCTGTAACAACCCCGAGTTCAGAGTTAATAAAGGAAAAATAATACCAAGGTCATGGAACACGTATTCCAAGCTGAATGTTGGGAAAAACATCCCAGTGGGTGCTCATTTGGTTTAATATGGGTTAAGGAAATTGGAAAAGAATTGACAAAGGATTTACAAATGCAAAAATACATTATTGGAATTTTATTTATGAAAATAAAGGAAATTAGGAGAAAAGGAAGATGAAAGCTAATAGGTTGCATGAGGAGGAAATTGAAGGAAAAATAATGGAAATTGAAGAAAATAGAGGTCTCAATAATAAAAGGCTACTGAGGATTAGTTCACAACCTTTTTTTAAATTTTCTTTGGGTTTAGTCTTAGAGAGGAGAATAACACCATGAGGAGAAGGAAAGAAATCAAGAAAATAAAGGACAAGGAAAGAAAGGAAGGATAAGGAAATCAAGGAAGGACAAGGAAAGCAAAGGAAAAAAAGGATCAAGCAAGAAAAGGTTGGATCAAGTGGCTTTAGTGGGAATGCTTGTAAGTAGAAGGTTGCATGTATTATTTCCTAGTTTTTTTTGGCATGAATGGTATATGCATGTGTATACTTGGTTTTTTTTGTTGTCGGTGGTGTTAGTGTCGATATTTTCATCCTGCCATCAGTGATCAAAATTCCTCTTTTCATATCATATTAGGGTCTCATTCATAAATTTTTTTCATTTCACTAGGTCATCATTCCAAAATTTACTCACTAATGGTAGCCCTAAAATAAAAAAATTTCACTTTTTCCTAAATTTCCATTACTTGTTGGCTCATTTTCATAATTTGCTGAATGACCATCATTCATGAGTTTTTATCACTTGTTTATTCATGACACCATGAATTTCATTCAGTGAAGGCTCTCATTAGGTATTTAGGGTTTTTCAAGGCTTCATTAGGTTTCTAGGGTTTTTCAAGGTCCAATAATAAACCATTTCCATTGCATAAGAGTAGCAAGTAAGAAAGTAATCAAAAAACCTCTCTTTACCTTGTAAAGATGATTTGTAAGGAGTAATTATTATTGCAAGATGTAATTTTTATTTCAAAATGTAATTTTTATTTTCCACTATGTAATTTCATGTCACTCAATTTTTAATAATTTCATTATTCCAAATCTTCTAAATCAGAGTTCCACATGCCAACAAAGCATCAAAAGTCAGAATGTAAAGATTTCTTAATCATCAAATGATCAATGTGTAAATAATGAAGTCAAATAAAGAAAGTGGGTCCCAAGGCCAAAAACCTAAAATTCATCAAGTATAAACACCACCATAAGACAAAGAAGAAGCTCATTTTCTATTGCAACCATCGAGCTCGCACTCCCTCAACTCAAAAAATTGATTTGCAGGGTCAAAATTTGAGTTTTCAATTGGCGCTGAGTTTCTAGAGGGGGCATTGCGCTTTTGGACAAGTGTGTTGCGTTTTTTACTGATGGGCACTGTGCTTTTGTCGAGTTTTCCCAGCAAGCTCCAAAACTCATGTAATTTTCTCCTAACCTCCACAAAATATTCTCATCACCTCTAATCAAGTAATTAAGACATATTTTCCTCTTCCTTTCATTTTTCAAGAGAATTTCCATGGTGTTTGAGTTTTCATGAAAAAATGACATTTTTTCTAGTTGAAAACTCTAATCCCATCTCCTCATTCCTAATTTGATGCCCATAAACCCTGCATTCCCTTCCTACATCACTGTAAAACATATCCCTACCCCTACAAAACTATATCCATTTCCCTAAATCCCTTTTCCCCTAAACCCTAAGTCCTAGGTATTTCAAATTTCCTAGGCACTCATACACAAAACTTGTAATAAAATTATCATTTCTAATTCCATAATAATTTTAACCCTCTATCACCTCCCAAAGTTCAATAACCCCTTCCCCCATATCCCTAATTTTTTCTAGACCTATCCCCACTCCTTAGACCTATCCCTACTCCCATTTCCTCATCCCTAGGGTTTCTAGATCAAAAACACCATGGAAGAAGACATAGATTACATGGAGGAAGAGGAGGATAAACAGGAAGAGGAGGATAGATTCGAGAAGGAATACATAGAGGAAATAAGGACACACAAGGGAGGAATAATTCTTAGGTTTGAGCCTTCCAACACCAGAGAATTAACGGCCTCAACCATGGTCATCACTTGCTTCAAACATGTGGGTTGCTTTGATTTCTGTGAATTGGTCCATAACTACAAACCTTAATCAAGCAAAAAGAGAAGGGTAAGTTGTATTTGCTCATTAATGCATCCATGATAGCATGTAATACCATATTAGGTGTCCATGAAGTAATTCTGAAGCAATTTGGAGGAAATTTGAAGAAAATTTGGGAAATTTTGAAAAACTCTTCGAAGGCACATTTTCCAGAAATGTCTTGTTTGGTCACCTTTTTGCAAAACATATTGTGGCAAAAAAAATAATATTAGGAAAATGGAGGAGGTTTTTGTTCCTAAGATATGAAAGTAAAAAAAACCTATCTCAATCTTTACACAAGTATTACAGAATGAGAGATCCATTCACATCTTCACAACCTATTTTTATGCCTGTGTAAAATCTATTTGAGATACCTTTTGGAAGAGAATATTGTGGCCAACAAAAAATAAATGTTGAGAAACTGGAGGAGGTTTTTGTTCATAACATGCCAAATAACACAAAAATATATCCATTTTGAAAAAAAACTCATTTTTGGTGATATATCTCTCCATCTTGGAGGCCGATGTTTCCAGAAATTTCAGAATTTTTACACTGTTTGAGTGTCAAATGTGCAACGCCCTAGGCGTTATGATTTTTCTATGGACCTCCAATGAAAAATAAATAAAAATCCACCATTGGATTCAGAAGGAAAAATAGAGTCACCCTAGCAACTTTTCTAAGCTTTTTTGGGCCATCTGGTGAGTCAAAATTTCAAAAAACACCTCAAAAACATATTTCTGCCATGTTTTCGAGGCTAACACTGCACTTTTGACTAGTCTTGGTAGATTAACCCTTTAGAGTGTCAAATCAAATCATTTTTTAAAACCAAGGACTTTTTTGGAAACTATACAGGACAATATTTCCAATGAGATATTCTGAGCTCAATTTTGACACTGGGAACCCCTTCAAATGTGGGGCTGAAATTGGCGCTGCGTTTTTTACACTGGCATTGCACTTTTTACCAATTTTCTGTGTTTCTTGAAATTTGCAAATTTCCTCAGTTTTCTCAGTTTCACCTTGGAAAATGATGTTTTTACCAACGTAATTCAAGGATGTAAATGTAATAATCATGTTTTTAAGTTACCTAGGGGTAAATACATTAGGTAAAAAATCTTGATGAGATGTAATGAATCAGTTTCTAAAATGTGAGGGATGAGTCAGTTTGACCTCCCTACACTCTAGGTATGCAGTTCAGTTTTTGGTGGAACGGCTCCTCAACTTAGGGATTCGAACCTTCAGGTTGGGAAAAGTGGTTTGAAGTCTATATATATAATTTCTTGACTCATTTCACAGGATATAAATTTTTGGATGTTGTTGCATTGATCAAAGACTCTAGTCTATTCAGTATTTGGCAGGAATTTAATGAAAGAGTTGCAACTATTTCTTTGGGATACCTGTGGTATGGAAATTTAACATTGTTTCTTCTTCTATTGCATATGTATAAATGTTTTGTACTATACATGATCCATTTCATTTCTATTATATGTTGATTTTAAAGTTTATAAGCAGAATACATCTTCTATGTTCTGTTTTGGGAAAATCTTCATAGTTTGTCTCATTTCATCAGTTTAGAAAGAATACAGACATTGTCTTTCTCTTTATAGCACCTCATCTATCTGACCCATCCCACTCAAAAACCCTAAATTGTTAGCCTTCCTACCTATCTTTCCCCATTGAATGGACAAGAATCTCAATCTTATTTTCCCTGACCTAGCCTCTTTGACCTAATTCACCCATCTAGAAAACCAATTCAAATAAACAAACCCATGTAATCATACCTAGCCTAAAACCCTAATTCATCCAGCTCTATAGGCAGTGATTTTGCGGAGAGATCCCTCTCCAATTCGGTAGGGCCAGCTACCAAGCTAAAATATTGGTTTGTGGTTACCTATGTTTGGACTCTTTCTCAACCTTAGAGATCTCGTGGAATGATAACATGTGGCATGGATTTTGCTGTGTTTTGACAATGGTTTTAGCCTCACCTTTCCATTTCCAGATAACCATGGTGTGATGAGATTCATTCTTGTTTTAGCTTTGGATTTCCAAAAGGTTTTAGATCTGGGTAACGTGATCTCATGGAAATCCCAAGGGTTCAGGGTGGAGATGGTTCTCTCTAGGAATCCCTCAACATGTGGGTGGAGATGGGAAAATTCCTGAAGAGATGTTGAATGAATTTTGAGGAAGCCATGCTCGGTTTGGTTATGTGATCTTGGAATCGGTTTAAGTGAGATCATAGTATGCTAAGGGTGGAGGTGGTTTAACCTCTGGATTCCCTTGGTTGTTTATGGATTGGTTATCCCATGAGATCCCACACTCATGCTTGGAATATGGCACGAGGGTGATTAGATGACAGAGATATTTGGTTCAGCCCAATCTATGGTCGGGTGGTACATGAAAGTCCCTTAATTGGTTGGTTTTTGCATATGTTGATAAGAGCTAAGTTCCTCTTGTATTTTATGAGTAATTGTACTTGTTAGTATATGGCTTTAATGGTTGTTCTATCATTGTTATTATACTAGTTATATGGTGGTTATAACCATGGATTTATGATAGATTCAAGTTATGGATCTTATCATGTTTGGTTGATAAATTAAAGTTTATTGAACGCATTACCTAATATATGTTATTGAAACTATTGTGAGAGGGCATCAGTCATTCCTGGTAAACCTCAGATAAGTTTTATATTTTTATGTTCAGATATGCATTCATGGCCTGTAGATTTCATGTTCATCATGTGTTTGACATATGTCTATCATGGTTAGGCTTGGTTAGGTCAAGCCCTTGATAATTTTTTGTATTAGAGGCTTTTCCTTTGTGTCATTTGTTGCTTTGGAATGTCTCATCAATTTTTTGGAATTTGTATGGAGCTTAGCCCTGAAAACTGGCTTAGATCTTGCAGTCTCTAGCACAAAATTGGTTGAAAAAGATTGTAGTCTCTCCCTTGCAGGATTTTGGTCATGACTGGAGGATTTCAGTTGCATGGAGGCCTTTTCATGGAAGTGATTAGGGGTTTTAGTTCAGTGAAATTGCAAGTTAACTTAGGGGTTGGGCACCTGGAGTAGTGGATTAGCTCCTAGGGGTCCTGTAGCACCTGAGGGAGGTTTTTAAGATCTTATTTATTGAATCCATTTCCTTAAGGTCATATAGGAGGTTAAGTATTATCATAGTGACCCTCATCTCATGTTTACCCCAGGAAAATCGATGAAAGTGGGTAAATGTGATGGGCAGGTTATACAAGTGGTATCATAGCATGGTTCAAATACTTGGACTGGATGGGATAGATTAATGTTTTTATGCATGCATTATCACCATTAAGGTTGTCATGCATGAGGCCATTTCATGTAGTTTATGTCATCATGATGCTATTGGTATATTATGATGCTGATGTGTTGGCTGAGATGAAGCAAGAGATGCAGATCATCACAACAACGTTGCAACATTGCACCTAGGGGTAAGAGAAGATCCTCATATAGGTTTGTATGTCAGGAAAATATGTATGTTTGTTAATGATTTTTATAATAATTATGGTTATGTACATGCCTTTAGTTTTATTGATTTCATGGTTACATGCATAATAGATGCTAGTTGTTCAGTGTGGTCATATGTACATGTATCAGATATACATGCATGATAGTAACTTATTATTGTATGATTATGGTCATTTCATTTAATATCTTGATGTTATATGTATCATGTTAATATGGATTAGATTTTGCAGATGTTTATGGTTATAACATTTAGGTATAAATCGATATATTTGTGATATTGTGTCATACTAATTTGGATTGAGTTGTGTAGATGTGATAGCCTCCCCTAAAATACATTAAGGTATGAGTTTGATTATATCATCTATCTGGTTTATCTAACATGTTATGTTTACATCTTGTTTGAATTTTTGATGAATTGCATGAAGGAATGATCTTGTTTCATGATGGATGTACTAACACATTATATGCTTGAGTGTAAGTGAGTTCTAGTTGCAGTATTAAGATTAATGACTATGAGTTGGTTGTTGATTTTGGTATGGATTTTAGCCTTGGTAAAATATAATTAATAGACATGATGTATTAATATTTGGAACATATGATTGACATATGTGGGAGTTGCAAGGCAACATGCTTGGTATTAGCATGACAAGGTAATAGTTGATTTGTTTATATAGCTAACAACTGGGTGATGTGATAATACATAGTAAGACTCAATTGCCACAATGAAAATTTAAAAGAAATGAATTGTGTTAAAATTCCTTTGGCCATGTTTGGAAACCACAATTTCAAACAAATGAGTGCTCGCATGAGTACATGAAGTATTATTAACCCTAATATTCTTTGACATTATGTGGATATAAGATATATTCATGAACATGTACTTCATAGGTAAACAACTTGTCTCTAGTTATGGATGGATTCGTCAAGGAAATGGATTCCCTTGAGAGATGATATACGTACATGTTCTGTTACAAGTCAGCACGATGGGTACAACAAGGTAAGCTAACCAGTATATTGTTATAATTATTTATACACTAATATTTATGTGTTTATGGCACTATGATGTAGGGGATTGCATGGCAAAGAGACCGTCATGCAATATTGAAGAAGTTTTAGGTTGAGATTTCCTTTGGAAGCATTGGTAACTATGGGTCTGATTCATGGTGTCTATTTCTAGTTTTATGCTTTTGGTGCTTGTGATTTGTTTTCAATTTATTTTCTTTTTTTTGTGTGTTTGGTGTATGGCCATGCCACTTTGTTGGCGTTGTTGTATTTTTTTTTGTTTTTCATGGTTTTCTTCTTGTTTGTTTCTTTTTCTTTCCTTTCATGTTTTGAGGGCCTTGGGAATTGGTTGGAGAATGAGGAAAGTTAATGGAGCTTGAGGAGAGGTGAATGAAACCAACAGATAATGTAAGACCCAGATGAAGCTCAATGCATGTATAAGGGAATCTAAAGGCAAGAATATGACAGTTGGTTGGACTAGTTGGGTCCATTGGGATAAATAGATGATGGTAGGGCAATCATGAGAAAGGTAACATGAAAGATAAAGTAAATAAAGTTGAAGCATCAGATGCCTTCACTATGTTGGGAAATGTTGTTCTCAATGTTGTGCATGTTGTGCATGGATAAAGGGAGTTATATTAACCTCGACCTTATGATATCTGGTAATAATGTTGTGATAAATGTCTATATATATAATTTTATGTTTGTATCTCATTTTCTGACAGGGTCGTCAAGGATCGTGATTGTTTTATGTTAATGTTTATATGTATGTATGTATTTCATTACCTGACAGGGTTATTGATGAGACCCATCATTATGTATATTTTAAGGGGTTAAAATTCCATACTCCATATATTAAGTTACCTCTCTCTCACATTATTTACATTTTTATCATATTATGCTTAACGAGAAGGGTGTATGATGTTTTTCATGTATTTTTTCCTAATTTGAATTAATTGTAGGACATGAGGCTATTTTTGAGATATTTTCCACCTAAGGGCTCGTAGTAGACAACGAGAGATTGTAGGAGGCATGTCCACCTCCTTAAATCTCTCAATCAACCAATATCACATCAATATATCTCCCAACAGCTCAAATGAAAAGGAAACCAAGCAAAGGGACAGTTATGAGGAGCTAAGCTACACTTTCCTTGAGATAAAGGAGGACTTATTCCTACTTTTTAGGGAGTTGTTTTTAGCTACCGATTTGTATAAATAAGCATATGCAAGAGCTAATTAGGATTTGAAAGTTGTATTCAACTAGGTAGCTATTGAGCTCTAATTTAGTGTTATTTTTTACTGTCATATGATGTACTAGACATTTTTATGCAATGATAATAAGAATTTTCTTGTTCCATCACTGATTTCATCTCATAGGGTTGATGCTTTTGGGTTAGGGACTAGTCCATTAGCTAGGTCCCTCTTGTGTATTTATATTCTCCTTTATGTTTCAACATTTTTTTAGTATATCTACATTCTAGTAGCATCAAGAATCCATCAAAATTGTGCTTGTAGCCTCTTTTACTCACCTCTCTCATGGGAGCTTGAGGAGAAGGATTTCCAACCACATATCAAAAGTAGTTTGTTTATGATTTATTGGAAATATATATAGTGTGATTATCATGCTCATAAAATTCTTAGTGTAAGTTAGGATTTGGATTTGTGTTAGATTAGATTTTAGCATAGATTAAGTAGGTTTTTCCATACAACTCATATTTTCCACTTGTTAACATATTAGTTTACCAATAAGAAATGAATTAATTTGTGTACTGATTGTAGGGTTGTCTACAGATGTAGGTAAAGGATCCTCTTCATCTCATTCATCATTCTTCTCTCCAACCTCCAAATATTCCACCAAAACCATGTTTTATGAACTTACGTTCACCACCACCATGAGCGACCTTCCAAGTGCAAAACAGGCCTACCAAGGTGTTGTGGCCAACAACAACCCCCCTTCTTATTTAGTATTTTCACTACTACTAAATAAGTGGGGGCCCTTAGTCAAAAAATTTAAAAATCGATTAAGGCTTGTATTTCCTTTTTTCAATAAAACTTATTATCATAGACTTAGGAGAATACCCCTTGAGAAATATAAAAAACTTAAGTTTTATGATAAGATAGAATAAAAATCATTCCTTAAAGGAATATCGCATCGCAAAAATGTAATGAATATCTCCTTACAAGCGGAATTCTAAAGATTGCGAGATCACGATGTGAAACTATGCACTAAAAACATTTATCGCATCACATGCTTCAAATATCACTTACGCTGAAAAACCTCAAACCGCCGATATGCGATGGCACATATCGAAAATCGTGTTTCGCAGAAAAAAAATTAATGGATGTTTGTCATATGTTACGCTATAGCGATTTTGCGATATTGCAATCCAACGATTTTGCGATTCTGTGATATTGCAGTATTGTGATATTGCAGTATTGTGATATTGCAATCCTACGAGATTGCGATCTGCGATACTGTGATCTGCGATAGTGCGAAGCAAATCATAGATCGCCTTATCGCAGATCTTTAGGGCTCATTGTACGAAATTTTTTTTCCATAAACCGAGGCTTGATTATGCGCTTGAATGTTAATCAATGAATTAGTTGTCAATCATTAATGAAATATGGTTTTTTTATGATCGAAGAGCCATTTCACGTAAGGTGGTATATTTTATATGTCTTCGGCATTTAAAAGCTTTCTCGTCACCTTTATCTTGTCATTATTCACTCCTCATTTGTAAACTGCAGGAACGAAGAGCAGAAAACTATACAAAGTAGTATTCAGGATATTATGGGAAAGAAATACAAAGCTCCGAGTTCTAAGGACAAAGAAATGACGCCCTTGTATACAAACACTGCCTGTAACAAAGATGTTGGTATTACTACTTGGGAAGGCATGTACAATCTACTTGGGGAAGAGAATCCCAGAATAATAGAGGTTACAGCTACTGCAGGCTCACATGGGTCTTCTGAGGCATCTATTACAGAGCTAGATTGCTCGTTCTTGCACCGGATAGCGATGAGGCCCAAAATTCTTTCATACATGGACATGGTTAAATGGGTACTGGACAACACTGACATCACAAACACACAATTTAAGAATCAAGGTCAATAACTCATTGGCTCATTCACTCCATAATATTTGAGACTCATGTATCATTTACCAGAGCCACAGGCGACTTATAACAAACAGTTCATGGAGAAGTTTGCTAAAGAAAATGAAAACCTAGCAGAATGCACCAAGGACTGGTCAAGGAGGGACGAACCACTAAAAAGGGATAAGCATGGTATGTATAGTACTGGTTCTCTCACTTCCCTGTATTGCTTTGCTGCTGCTATGCTCTGTAGGCTTTTTGGGAAGCCATACATTAATAAATTTTCATCTGAATGGCTACCATTATTGAATGCAATTGTTAATGCTACTGTTGTGGATTGGGCTAAGATATTATCTGACAACTTAGCCAAGGCCATTTTAAATTACCGGTCTAAAATAACTGTTTCTCAGAGAATTGGTCCCCCTTTTTAATTATCTGCATATGTGATGGATTCAATCTGTCATATTTCCAAGTTTCCTTTGATGGGTTGGAAATGGACGACTCAAGACCCCTTACCCATTCATATTTATCATAAAGAATTGTGGGATTCCAATTTCACTCCGTATTTTTACAAGATTTTTCATGGAATTATGTTGCCCCTGTACAAAATGTTATATGATAAAGACGCTCCAATATTTTCTCCCGAAGAAGAGGTAGATATACTCCCTGTCGCGAGATGGTTCAGAGAAGAACTGTTTACATATGTCAGGGTATTTGGAAGTCTCGCTTCCCCTCATGTCTTACCTTTTTATGTTCCTGATAAACTCATGGCACGAGAAATTTCTTATCAAACCTGCGGAGAAGGAGGTTTGAATAAAGATTTGAAGGACAAAAAGAAGGCTATTTGGCCACAATTTCTTGTGGCCTATGGAGCCTTTTCACTATCTGATGTAGGCCATACATTCAAAGAAGTAAACAACATAACATGTTTACATTTGTTCAAATTTCCAAGAAGACCATTCGACCCTTATTATATTGCTAAAAATTTCACTACTGCAGTCAAAATAAAGGTGTTTTCTAAAGAAGATGATCTTTTTTATGACATGTTCCAAGAGAAAGGCACACTTAAAGAGGTTCTACATTCGGCCCAAATGCAATTTCCTCCAGCAGAATTTCAAGAGTTCAAGATATACAGGGAAAGGAGGTTAGCTAGTATCCCTTTGGATAAATTACGCTTGGAACCCATAAGGGAACCAACTCCCAGTATTAGTCTCAGTGGAAGTTCAGGCACAGACAGATCTAAATCTAAGTCCGGAAGAGAAACGTCAGAACACTCTAAGAGGTCTGAAAATGACCATGATAAAAGTGAAGGGTCAGTAAGGGATATTGCCCAGTCAAAGGAGCTCCCACAGCAACAGGTTTTGACCTCTCCATAGCTAAATCTTCCCCCTCTCATCGTACAGCAACCATCAGTCAGAACTGAGCTAGATAAAGAATGGGAGACATTCAATGATTTAATCAATATTGAAGGACATAACACATAGACTCCTGTGAGTAATATATAGGCAACAAAAGATATAGTCACAAGAACAATTAGCAATGACTCAGAAATGGAACATATTCCCATTACCCCATCCTCTGAACTTATGCTCAAAATAGAGGAAATTCCTCCTCTTGATGTATTTTATAGTCCACAACACAAGGCAGTAGTGAGAAAACAAAGAAAGAAAAGGAAATTGGAAAACGTGCTCTCTCATGATGCAGAACAATTAGACATCCTATGGCAAGATCCTACCACCGATCCTACTGAAAATCTCACCAAATTATCTCAGATCACAGGAGCATATGCATCTGCGGCCATTGATAAAGCATCTGAGGTACGAAAATTACTGAATGAGAAAGAAGATCAAGTACAAGTTTTGCAACAACAACTGCAACAAGCCAACACCAACAACGAAGCACAGAAACAACTTGAAAAATTACAGCATGACTTCCAACAAATGCAGATAGGATACCAGAACAATTTGGCTGAAGGAGAAAAACAGCTACAGGTTATGCAAGAGATGCACAAGGATGATCCTAAGATTACAAAATTCATCACATAATCCATTTCTTTAAATGATCAACTACTGCAGCAACAAGAAATATTGTGCCAAAGAATATCACAGTGGAAATCTTATTGTGAAATAAGCGATAAAATCACTAATCAAGTCATAGACTTACAACATGATTATGATTTAATTGATAAAAGAGTTACCGAATATTTGTCTTGGCAAGAAATAGAGGAGGGGAAAAGAGCAGGTGCACCAATAATCAATGACAATAAAAAAGAAATGCTCTTTAACAATTGGGATGCACAAATCATGAAAGCAGAGCAAACGACAGAAGAAGCAGCCAAAGCAGCAAACATTGTTATTGACTGCATAAATGAAAATTTGCACAAGGAAAATCTGATCTCAGAAACCACTCCAGGATATCTACCGAAAACACAGCAACTGCAGACAGGCTGGAGATAGAAGGCTCAAGAAAAGGCAGAATCAATTAAAAGATTAACTAAGTTGAATTGGGATTCTTACTAGGCATATTTGGTAAAACCACACAGCCAGTGCATGACTCTCAAATGTATCATCAATTCTGCTGAGAAGATGGTGCCAACTCTTTCCGATTCCGTTTTCACATGATAGTTAAAGTCAGAAGTCGGCCAACCTACTCTTCTCAAACAAAGGCTGAACGCTTGCAATTTCAAAGAAAAGATACACAAATAGTTAGTTGATTAGTTTTACTTTTAGATTTAGTATTAATTTTGCTTTATTTTTTCCTGAAATGAGGATGGTCATTTAAACCGTATCCTAAATTTTTGTAATAAATTATTTTTAGATTTAGTTAGTAGTATTTAAACCCTTCTCATGCATTTAGAGAAGGGTCCTGAAATTTGTCAAAAACTTGTCCTCAGAACATGCACTTTTTCACCCTCCGAGGAGGTTTTGATGAATGAATGGAATAAGATTTATTGATATTTGCGTTTAATATCTACTACTGATGTTGCACTTTTGTAATCTTAGTGGATGTTGGATTAAGAAGAGATAAGTCATTATTGCTTGAAGCTCATGAGTAGAACTAGTTATAAATGGTACTTTTATATCTTAACTATTTATGCCTTTGTGTTAAAGTGATATTCATGTTCAGCTGTTTATATATTGATGCTTGAATGCCTGAGTTATCATTTGGCACTTCTGTACGGTGATAGCTATTTATTTATTCTTAATATATGAGTAGCTTATTATGTGATATGTTTTTCACAATTGTTTCGTCTAACTTTTTATACGAAGTGGTTTATCTCTATTGAATTCTTTTCTTATAACATTTGAATGATCTTTATTACCAATTTTTATTTGAAATCATTTTAGATCGCATAATGGAAAGATTACATCCTGGGTTAGTGTAGAATTAGAT